>WNGS01008720.1:13818-25782 GCA_020271785.1 Procambarus virginalis
TTGGTGGCCTATATAAACTCCTATTATAATAATATTATTTTGCTTTTTCGTTTAATTCTATCCAAATAGTTTCTGTGTGTGGCTCAGTTTTTGATTCCCTCTTTGAGACTACATTTCAAATTGTCCCTACGTATAGGCTACTCCACCACCTCGTCTAATATATCTATCTGTGTGAAATAGTTTAAATCCATTTATTTGATATTCGGCTAATAGTTCTCTATTATCAACATTCATCCACGTTTCGGTAAGTGCAATATACTATTTTTTCTGTGCAGACAGAGCATTTAATTCGTTAATTTTATTTCTTAGACTTCTACTGTTTGTGTAATATACCCTAAGTGAATTGTTATTTTGAGGCCTTCTCTTTCCCTGATCATTTTGCCAATTCCTTTCTCCCCAACACATACTTTTATTACATCCTTCCTCCAAATCAATTCCCATACCTCTATCTACTAACAGTTTAAACCCAAACAACACCTCTAACCACTTCTTCCAACGAGTTTGCAACAGCAACAACCCCAGCTCTCGATAGATGCACCCCATCCCGAGCATACATTTCATTTCTTCAATAGAAGTGTTCCCAGTTGTCTATATAGATATTGCATTAGATTTGCAATATCTTTCCAGCCTGCAATGACACCAAGTGCCCTCGACATCCATTCATTTCCCACTCCTTTCTTGGAAGAATGCCACATATGATCGGGATTCCTCCCTTGCTCCTAACTAATTCTATTGCTGTCTTGAATTTCAGTATTAGTTCCTCACTTCTAACTCTCCCACATCATTACCCCCTACACTAATACAAATAATGGGTTTGCTCCCATTTCCCGTCATAATGTCTTTCATGTTTCCAACAATATCACCAATTCCAGCTCCCAGATAGCAAACTCTTAATCTGTCCCCCCTATCTCTGGCACAAAACGTTCTGTCTAAATACCTCACCTGGGAATCTCCCACAACTAAAACTCGCCTCGGTACCTCCCTTAACTTTCTGAGCACCCTGAGGGGCCCGCGCTTCGCCGCTCCTTGCTGATTTCTTTTCGGAGTGAACCGCTGGCTCACCACAGCACTCGTCCTCCAACACGGCAAATGAATTTGCCGTCTTTAGGGCGTCTGTAGGCGGCCTTGTCAAGGTCTTCTTAAGACCCCTGTCCCCACGACTCTCTCCACGACGAGGTCTTGTTATCTTGGTCTTCTCCGCCTCCCCCCGACGCTTCAGCTGTCGCACCTCCTCTCGTAAGGAATCCACCTCTGCTCTCAGAGCCCCAACCAAGTTCGCCAATTCCTCCAGTAATCCCTCCATCACTGCTACAATAACGCTGCTACAATCGTATGGGCCAATAGGCCTTCTGCATTTGCCTTTGTTCTTATGTTCTTATGTCTTATGTTCTATAGTACGGCGACCAAAACTGAACTGCATAATCTAAATGGGGCCTAACTAGAGCAAGATATAGCTGAAGAACCACACCAGGTGTCTTGTTACTAACGCTTCGATTAATAAATCCCAGTGTCCTATTTGCCTTATTACGAACATTCATGCATTGATCCTTTTGTTTTAAATTCTTACTAATCATAACTCCTAGATCCCTTTTGCAATCCGACTTCGCAATCTCAACACCATCTAGCTCGTATCTTGTAACTCTATCATCATTACCTAGCCTCAAAACTTTACATTTATTAGCATTAAACTGCATCTGCCAGTCTTTTGACCATTTTAAAACCCTATTTAGATCAACTTGAAGTGATACCGAGTCTTCTTTCGTGTTAATTTCCCTACCGATTTTTGTATCATCTGCAAATTTTGCAAATGTTGCTACTCAAACCTGAATCTAAATCATTTATATATATTATAAACAACAGAGGTCCCAGGACAGAGCCTTGGGGCACTCCACTAACAACATTATCCCACTCTGACTTAACCCCATTTATACTACTCTCTGTTTCCTTTGGTATAGCCATGCCCTAATCCAACTTAATATAGCACCCCCAATACGATGAGCCTCTATTTTTTTAATTAGTCTTTCATGTGGCACTGTATCAAAAGCTTTGCTAAAGTCAAGGTACACAACATCACAATACTTACCACTATCAACTGCCTCAACTATGCTGGAATAAAAAGATAGCAAATTTGTTAAACATGAACGGCCATTTGTAAAACCATGTTGCGACTCATTTATTAATTTATGTTTTTCAAGATGAAGACGAATTGCATTTGCAATTATCGATTCAAGTAACTTTCCCACAATAGACGTTAGGCTAATTGGCCGATAGTTTGATGGAAGTGATCTGTTTCCTTTCTTAAAAATTGGTACCACATTAGCTACCTTCCATGACTCTGGCACTCTGCCTAACTCTATTGATTTATTAAATATGGTTGACAGTGGCTTGGAAAGCTCCTCTTTGCATTCTTTAAGCACCCTGGCAAACACTTCATCCGGCCCTGGGGATTTGTTTGGTTTTAGTTTTATTAATTGTTTAATTACATCCTCCCTGGTAACTGCTAAAGGAATGAGCGGAAGGAAGATCCACTGCGATATGGTACGAACAAGCCACTGGCTTCTCCTCTTTCAAGCCTGGCAAAAAGATATCCAGAGACATTGCAGTAGCCATACACAGACTCAGGCTTGGTTACAATTGCTGCTGGGAGGTAATTAACCCAATAGTTAAAGAGTGTCACATATGTGAAACTGAAGCAGAGGCGCCACTGTTACACTACTTACTGGAATGTGAAGCTACTGAACCCCTGCGCATCAAACTCAACATTCATCCAACAACAGCAGCTGCATTAGATGCACATTCCACCGCGACTACAATGATTAGAAAAGCCGTTGAGGAATGGGACTCATTAGTGAGCATTCTGCATCTACATCCACCACCAAGATAAAGTTAATAAAACAAGATTAAAACCAGTGCACTAAAACAGAAACGATAAATAAACAGGAAAAAAGAGAAATCCCTTCCTCCATTTTAAACTTAGACCCAAATATCACAGGAAAAAGGTTATCATGTATAACCAAACTCAATTACGGGCTCACCATAGCTCGTGCTACATGGACACTTCGTCCTGAGTAGCTAAATCTTTAACAACAACAACAACGGCTATGGTGAGCCCGTAAATGGAGGCTCTTTGGAGCTATTATCTGTATCAGTGGCTGATACTAGAGATGTGGCGATGGATGGGGGTCTTCATGATGGTTTTCAGCCTGGAGAGCTGGCTATGCCAGTTATGGAGCTGGTGTGATTAGTGTCGACCTCTAGGTTTTCCGTTTTTTCTTTGCCTGCGACTTTGGCTGAGTAGTGCTGTCGTTGGAGTTTGGTGACGTGGCCTCCATGAGGAAGTCTTGAACCGTGTATGTGTCGTATTTGTGATGCGGCGCTGGAGCTCCTACTATGATTTCCTCGTCTGAGGAGTCCGTAACCTCCGTAGTGGGTGTTTTTGTCTTTCGCCTCGCAGCCTTAGGTAGGCTTAGGTGTCGTTGATTGGTGGTTGTAGCTATTTCAGGAGTGCTGGAGGTGCTGTTATCGTTTGTAGACAGCGCGTCTGCTAGCGCGGCTGCTGAGACTGTGATGCTAGGAGTGTTGGGAGCTGGAGAAGGAATTACCTCTGTTTGTGTCGCCCGGGTCATGGGCGGTTCTGGAGTCGGTGTTGAAGTTGACCGCACGGTCGTCCTGGTGGTAGTCTCCGGAGTGGTAGAGGAGGCAGTGAGATTTACGCTAGTGGCTATGATGGGGGGCCAGGCCATTGTCTATGTATAATGCGTTTAGTTCACTAACAAAGCGCTGGTTGTCAGGTCCTGCAAGCCTTTCCGCTACTTTAAGAAGACCAGGGATAATGCCTGCACGTGATGCAGGGGGCTGTGAAGGAGCCTGTGGGACCTTGGGTCCCCAATGAGAAGACTGTGTCGCCTGCTGGGAGGAGCCACATGTTGGTAAGACTGAAAAGTCTTCTGGTCGATTAGTGAGAGCTAAGGTGGTGGGTTGAACGCTTGGGGCTCTGGTCGAAGAGGTAGAAGGGTTGTTTCTCTTGGCTTCAACTTGGGTGTGAGAGTTTTGGGCTGACTTAAGTCAGTGGAATGAATAAAATTGGTATAAGGAATTGAGCTCGGAAAATTTCTAAGAATTTTCTTTATTCTTTAACCTTTATTCCTGTCGTGATATTCAACTAGGTCCCTGAGGAAGGACTTGCTTAGCTAACACACCAGTGTAGTAAGCAGCTCATTCCTCACTTTGGGACCCTGTACGAACAATTGACTAGGCGCGAGCAAACGCCGAGACCCCAATGAAATTGAAATCCCCTTCACTTTGGTCGTTGACCTTCGTAAATCGCCGAAGCGAATCTAACGAGTAGGTCCTGGGCTCTCACAACAATAATTTATTGTTGTGTGGTGCCGTATATTTGATCCAAAGCTCAGAATAAGTCTCAATTTGAATAGTCGAGTGTGAAGAACATTTGCATAATAATAATAATGTGTGGGGGTGTAACGAAAAGACAGTGTTAACCATAACAACTAAGTTTATTCAATAAAGTACTAACTACTTTAACAAGTTTCCTTACACAAGTTTCCTTCCTTACACAAGTTCCTTCCTTACACAAGTTTCTAAAGGCAGTTCTAATGTTGGCCAGTCTAGCATATGCCGCTGATGATATTATTTTTGATGTGGGCCTCTGGGGATAGGTTCGGTGTGATATCATCCCCCAGATCTTTCTCTCTATTTGACTCTTGCAGGATTTCACCTCCCAGATGATACATTGTGTTCAGCCGCCTAATTTCATCACCTTACACTTTCCTGAGTTGAACTTTAGCAGCCATTTTCTAGACCATTCCTCCAGTTTATCCAGGTCATCCTGTAGTCTCTGTCTATCTTCATCCGTCTTGATTCTTCTCATAATTTTTGCATCATCAGCAAACATTGAGAGGAATGAGTCTATACCCTCCGGGAGATCGTTTACATATATTAGAAACAGGATGGGTCCAAGTACTGAGCCCTGTGGGACTCCGCTGGTAACATCTCGCCACTCTGATGTCTCCCCCCTCACCGTTACTCGCTGTTTCCTGTTGCTTAAGTACTCCCTTATCCACTGGAGCACCTTCCCTTTTACTCCTGCCTGTTGCTCCAACTTTTTTAACAGCCTTTTATGGGGTACTGTATCAAAGGGTTTCTGGCAGTCCAGGAAAATACAGTCGGCCCACCCTTCTCTTTCCTGCCTAATTTTTGTTCCCTGGTCATAGAATTCTATTAAACCTGTGAGGCACGATTTACCATCCCTGAACCCATGTTGGTGGTGCGTTACAAAGTTATTTCCCTCCAGGTGTTCTACGAGCCTTTTCGTCACGATCCTCTCCATCACCTTGCATGGTGTACAAGTTAGGGAACTGGCCTGTAGTTCAGTGCTTCTTGCCTGTCACCCTTCTTGTATATTGGGACTACATTAGCTGTCTTCCAACTTTCTGGTAAGTCTCCTGTTTCCAGTGACCTGTTATACCAACCCGTCCTCTTAAAAATAACGTCACTTTTCGCTAGTATGCGCGCTATGGCCAAATTTGGACGTAATTTGAAATGAAATGGACTCACAAAAGTGACGTACTGTTCCGTTTTCTGTTTGAGTTCTCCGGCTTACTCGACATGCTTAGAAGAGGCAACTTTCCATTAACGTTTTTCATACCGTTTTGAAACTTTATGAGAATTTCCTGCCCACCTAACTTATCAGAGGACCCTTAACTTACTGTTATTGAAAAAAAATCCCAAATTTATTTACATTTTTTTTTCATTTTCAAATTACGTCCATATTCGGCCATACAGGCAAACGGCCAAAAGCGACATTCTTTTTAAGAGGACAGGTTGATACCATAGAAAGTGGCACACTTAGTGCTTCTGCACCTTCCTTTAGTATCCATGGTGAGATTCCGTCAGGCCCAACAGCCTTTGTCACATCCAGCTCCAGCAGACACATTTTGACCTCATCACTGGTGAGGTCAAATTCCTCCAAGATTGCTTGATTTGCCGCCTCCTCATTTAGTGCAGGGGCTTCTCCTTGTTCTATTGTGAAGACCTCCTGGAATCTCTTGTTGAGTTCTTCACACACCTCCTTGTCATTCTCTGTGTATCTGTTCTCCTCTTTTCTTAGTTTCATCACTTGTTCCTTCACTGCTGTTTTCCTCCTAATGTGGCTGTGGAGCAACTTTGGTTGGGTCTTGGCTTTACTCGTGATGTCATTTTCAAACTGTCTCTCTGCTTCTCTCCTCACTCTGAGGTACTCCTTTCTGGCCCTCTGGTATCTCTCCCTGCTCTCTGGTGTTGTTATTTCTGTAGTTTCTCCTTGTTATTTTACTCAGTTGCTTCGCTACCTTGCATTCCTGATTGAACCATGGGTTTTTCTGTTGTTTTTCGTTTTTCTCCTTTTCCATCCTTGGATAGTGTGGTGTCTGTGTATAGCTGAGATAGTCTTGGTAGTAAGGTTGATGTAAAGTCATTCCTGGTTACTGACTTTAATACTTAAAAGGACGATTACATGATAGAGTAGCTCCCAAGCTTGGCAGGCGTCCTGTGTGCTGTTTACCTTCTCTAGTGGCGTCCAGCCGCCGCACATAGAAAACGGATGGTACCATTTTCTGTGAACATGACATCCCTCCTTTTCTTTAAAAAGAATGAATACAGGATGTCTACCATGCTTGTAGCACAAAGCAAAGTTATTGACACAAAGTAAGTTATTAACATATCAAGAGATATTGCATAAATTTAACATTAATTAAACACACAAAGAATTTAAACAATCTTTACCACAAAGGATTTCAATGTTAAAAATACATATGCAATGTTAAACAAACATGAAAGAAACTGTAATACAAAGTTACAAAATATTGAATGAGAGATCTGCATTATTCAAACAATATTAAATTTAGTTTAGCATAACAAGTAAATACTTTGCATTACATAGGAACACAATTAATCATCATATCGTGTAGGGCGTTTAACATGTCGTTTTGGACGAGAGTCCTTAAATACAAAAACATCCCTCGATGAATTGTTTATCGAGTTATAACTCATTTTTTCTTTTTCTTTTGCACGACTTTGCACTTCATCATTTTCTACACTATTTGGAATCACTTTGAAATAAGCCATATTACGTGTTATACTATGATCTCTATTACTCGCTGTTACCATAGTTCCTTTTACACTAATCACTTTATATGGTTTTGTATCATACGGCATATCTAGCTTTCCCTCTTTTTTCTTTTTAACGAGAACAGTATCTCCAACCTTTATGAATTGTTCCTTTGCACGTTGATCATGAGCAATTTTCATTTTGCCCTTGGCTAGTGCATCCTTCTGAGCGAGACGTTTATCCGTTACCTTGGCTGGCATGACAGGTAGTGCGATTCTCATAGGACGTCCAAATAAAAGTTCGCCAGGCGACTTGCCCAGTGTTCCATGCGGTGTTGCACGGTAGTTCCTGAGAAAAGCATACATAGCTTGTTTCCAGGATCGTCCTTCGGCATGAGCACAGCGTACAGCTTTCATGAGAGGTTGCATGAATCTCTCTACTTCTCCATTTGCTTGAGGATGTAGTGGCATCACACGGCGGTGTTTGAATCCAATATGCTCAGCAAAGTTGACAAAGTCTTGTCCATTAAATGGCGGTCCATTGTCCGTCTTGACAACTTCAGGAATGCCAAAGTTTGAAAAGATCTTGTCGAGTTTCGGGATGACAGCCTTTGCAGATGTGGAAGTGATGATTTCTACTTCTGGATAACGTGAGTGATCATCAATGACTACCATCAAGTACTCTCCAGTTGGTAGCGGTCCACAGAAGTCCATCGATACTTCCATCCATGGTGCAGCAGGTAGTGGTGAAGGTTGTAGAGGTGTTGGTCTTGAAGTATCCACTGCAGCTTGGCAAGGGACACAGGCATCATGCATGTCCTTAGCTTGACGATCAATGCCAGGAAACCACACCTTTTCTCGTAGCAGCTGTTTGGTCCTTACAAGACCTTGGTGTCCTTGATGTGCAAGCTTCAGAGCACGTTGCTGGAGAACAGCTGGAATGACGATACGAGTACCTCGCAGCACGGTGTCGCGTTGTTGCGTAACACTTAATTCTGTCTGGATGCGTTCAAGTGCTTTGAATGCATCTTGGTCAACTCCTGAGGGTGGGATGCGTGGAAACTTTTTCTTAGTCAATGCATCCACTGTTGCTTGCAGAGTTGGGTCCTCTAGGGTTGCAGTACGGATTTCATCAAGAGTGAGAGCCTTAGGGACTGCATCACAGGTTACAGAGTGTACATATTCCTCGGCAACTTGCTGATGCTTGGTGATGGTGAAACTGTTGGCAGGATGTCGACTGATGTAATCAGCGGGATTGCCTGCACCTGGCTTGTATTTCACCGTAAAGTTGTATGGTTGCAGACGAAGAGCCCATCTCTCAATGCGAGCTGGTGGTTTGGACTTTGGATTATTGAAGATGGTCTCCAACGGTTTGTGGTCAGTGACTATCGTGGTAAAGGGTGCACCAAGCAGATACACATTGAAGTGTTCACAGCCCCATACAAGAGCAAGAGCTTCCTTCTCTGTCTGACTGTATCGTTGCTCAACATCTGTGAGAGAACGGCTGGCGTAGGCAATTACTACTCTTGAATCTGGTTGACCAGGTTTGTGTTGGGCTAACACAGCACCTAAACCAACAGGACTAGCATCCACCGTTAACTCAGTGTCCATTGATGGATCAAAGTATGCAGCAGTCGCATTTTCTACTAGTGCATCTTTCACAGCATCAAATGCATTTTGCTCGACATCGCTCCAGTACCATGATGCATTTTTCTTCAGGAGCTCACGTAGAGGCTTCGTAATGGTAGCAAAATCTGGAATGAAGCGAGAACAGTAGTTTGCCATTCCCAGAAAACTATGTACTTCAGTGGATGTTGAAGGAGGTGCAGCATTCTTGATATCTGCAACTTTCTTAGGATCTGGAGACAGACCTTTGTCACTAAGTACATGTCCAAAGAATTCAATTTTATGTTGATTGAACTCACACTTTGCTCGGCTTAGCGTCAAATTCTTTTCTCGTAAGCGTTGCAATGTTGCACGAAGAGCTTTGTCGTGTTCAGCTTGGGTACGGCCATAAACAATGATGTCATCAGACATGTTGTCAGCATTAGGTATATCTTGCAATACCTGGCTGATGATGTGCTGGAATACTTCAGCAGCACTGTTAATACCAAAACTCAGGCGCTTGTACCTATACAGACCTCGATGTGTCGTAAACGTTGTGATGAATCGACTCTCATCATCAAGTTCAAGCTGATGATAGCCCTTGTTTAAATCTAACTTGCTGAATACAGTTGCACCATTCAAGCGGTAAATCATATCATCTACAGTGGGTGTAGGATGGCGTTCACGCATTATTGCCTTGTTGGGAACACGCATGTCTACACAAATGCGTATCTCATCTGGATTCTTCGGCTTTGGTGGAGTGACAATTGGGCTTACCCATGGTGTTGGGCCTGTTACCGGTTCAATGATATCTAGTTCTATCAGCCTATCCAGTTCGGCATCGACTTTCTTGCGAGTATGGAATGGTTGTCGGCGATGTGGTTGGGCAACTGGAATTACATCTGGGTTGATATGCAGATGTACCTTGCTATCAGTATAACAACCTATGGATTTAAACCGATCAGAAAATTCAGCAACAATAGCATCAACATTGTTTGCAGATTCCACTGCTACAGCATTAGAAAGCTGAAGTAGCCCCAATTTGGTTGAAGTCTTGTAACTGAGTAAAGACTCCTTTGCATTCCTAACAACATGGAATGTAGTAATGAGCATTGCATTCTTTGACTTAATCTCTGCAGTGAAAGTTCCAATCACTGGTAAGGCTACCTTTGAAGCATAGGCAGTGGCTTTGCCATTATAGTTTTCAAGCTTTGGGAATTGTTTTTTAAATTTTTCATAGTGGCACTCAGCAATGGTGTCAATGTTTGATCCAGTGTCAATGAGAATTTTGAGACAAATGCCAGCAATGTATACTATAGTCTCTGGGTTGTTTGGAAGATCATTCCATTTGTGATTGATTGTACTCCATAAATATAATCACATTCACTGTCATCTGAGACTGGTTGTAATGAAATGTTGTCTTGTATATTATTAACATTCTTGATTTGAGGTGCAATATTGTGTTTGCCACCTCGACTCCTATGACTTGATCCTCGTACATTGCTTTTATTTATTGATTGTGGTTTCTTTAGTGCGGAACGACACATAGCACCAAAATGATTTAGTTTTCTACACTCATAGCACTTCTTACCTTGTGCAGGACAAACATTATCTTGGTGTGGGTAGTCTCCTCCACAATTGTAACATTTATTATTGACAACCTCTGATGTGAGTCGTTGTGACTGCTTGAGTCTTGTTCCATGACTCCAGTTGTGATGTGGTTCTCGGCTCAATTTAATGTTAGGTTTGGCATGATATCTTCTATGATCATGGTGTACTCCCTGAACCTTACATACTTCATGACTGTTAGTAACAGTGGCAGAACCGTTGTTGGCACTGCACTCCATGACACGAGCATCACGTGCAGCATCTTCCATTCGACGAGCCATATCCAGTATCTTGTTAAGAGAACTTTCATCATCAACAAGTTCTAGAGCTCTTCGACGAAGACGTGTAGATGTGCATGTTTCAATTATTTGCTGTTTGATTTCTTTGTCAACATCAGCAAACTCACAGTGGGCTGCTAAACCCTGCAGACGTGTATGGTATTGATCAACAGTTTCATTAGAGAGTTGTTTTGCTCTCCTGAAATGCATAATTTCCATAGCAGTATTTTGCCTTGGTTTGAAATGCTCAGTTAATTTGGCCTTGGCAGTGTCATAATCTTTGGCACCACCAGTATCTTTCAGTGTATCAAAGATATCACAAACTCTATCACCTGCATAGTGAAGCAGAAAGGCACGCTTTCTTTCAGCACTTTTGATGTCAGAAACTATCAACAAATTTTCAAACCTTTTAAGCCATTTGACCCACCTCTGTGACAGGTTTGTCTGGTCACAGTCAGGATCAAATGCAGGAAACTGAGGTATATTTGCCATTTTTACTGAATAAATTTAAACTTATCACTTAAAATGTTCCTCAGAATATATAACACTTACTGCACTGTATATGTTATTTAAGAATTCACTGTAATTACTTTAATTTTGCAAAGCACACAAGCATTTTAATGCAAAAGTTCACAACAGTGCACAACACAGCAGCAACTGACTTCTTACCTAGCCCTTGTGTACATGTGTTGTTCCTACTCACAGCAACACAGCAGTTGTTAGCAGTTGGTACAGCAATTGGCAGCAGTTGGTACAGCAGTAGGCAGCAGTTGGCAGCAGTAGGCAGCAGTTGGCAGCAGTAGGCAGCAGTTGGTTCACAGCGTGAAGAATTTTGTAGCACGGAGCGTCGTTTCGTAACCAAAACATCGGGTTTTGTACACTGCATCAAAGCGTCGTTTCGTACACAGCGTCGGCAGATTCCTCTCACAGCAACACTCAGCACAGCTTGGGTAGCACACAGCATTGGCCAGCACACAGCAACGGCCAGCACACAGCAACGATCAGCACACAGCAACAGTCAGCACACAGCATGGGGTTGCATACAGCATCGGGTATGGTGCTCACAGACAGCTTCTCCTTCCTCCTCTGGGCGAGACAGCATGCTCCTTCCTTGTGTTTTGTTGAACAAAATACCTGCGTTCCCAGTTCATCCTCGTCGCCAGTGTGGTGTCTGTGTATAGCTGAGATAGTCTTGGTAGTAAGGTTGATGTAAAGTCATTCCTGGTTACTGACTTTAATACTTAAAAACGATTACATGATAGAGTAGCTCCCAAGCTTGGCAGGCGTCCTGTGTGCTGTTTACCTTCTCTAGTGGCGTCCAGCCGCCGCACATAGAAAACGGATGGTACCATTTTCTGTGAACATGACA
>WNGS01008721.1:9882-19950 GCA_020271785.1 Procambarus virginalis
GGTAATGACAACAGTAGTGGTAATGACAACAGTAGTGGTAATGACAACAGTAGCAGTAATGACAACAGTAGCAGTAATGACAACAGTAGTGGTAATGACAACAGTAGTGGTAATGACAACAGTAGTGGTAATGACAACAGTAGCAGTAATGACAACAGTAGTGGTAATGACAACAGTAGTGTAATGACAACAGTAGCGTAATGACAACAGTAGTGTAATGACAACAGTAGTGGTAATGACAACAGTAGTGGTAATGACAACAGTAGCAGTAATGACAACAGTAGCAGTAATGACAACAGTAGTGGTAATGACAACAGTAGTGGTAATGACAACAGTAGCAGTAATGACAACAGTAGTGGTAATGACAACAGTAGCAGTAATGACAACAGTAGTGGTAATGACAACAGTAGTGGTAATGACAACAGTAGCAGTAATGACAACAGTAGCAGTAATGACAACAGTAGCAGTAATGACAACAGTAGTGGTAATGACAACAGTAGTGGTAATGACAACAGTAGCAGTAAAGACAACAGTAGTGGTAATGACAACAGTAGTGGTAATGACAACAGTAGTGGTAATGACAACAGTAGCAGTAATGACAACAGTAGCAGTAATGACAACAGTAGTGGTAATGACAACAGTAGTGGTAATGACAACAGTAGTGGTAATGACAACAGTAGCAGTAATGACAACAGTAGTGGTAATGACAACAGTAGTGGTAATGACAACAGTAGTGGTAATGACAACAGTAGCAGTAATGACAACAGTAGCAGTAATGACAACAGTACTGGTAATGACAACAGTAGTGGTAATGACAACAGTAGTGGTAATGACAACAGTAGCAGTAATGACAACAGTAGTGGTAATGACAACAGTAGTGGTAATGACAACAGTAGTGGTAATGACAACAGTAGCAGTAATGACAACAGTAGCAGTAAAGACAACAGTAGTGGTCATGACAACAGTAGTGGTAATGACAACAGTAGTGGTAATGACAACAGTAGCAGTAATGACAACAGTAGCAGTAAAGACAACAGTACTGGTCATGACAACAGTAGTGGTAATGACAACAGTAGTGGTAATGACAACAGTAGCAGTAATGACAACAGTAATGGTAATGACAACAGTAGTGGTAATGACAACAGTAATGGTAATGACAACAGTAATGGTAATGACAACAGTAATGGTAATGACAACAGTAATCGTAATGACAACAGTAGTGTTAATGACAACAGTAGTGGTAATGACAACAGTAGTGGTAATGACAACAGTAGTGGTAATGACAACAGTAGCAGTAATGACAACAGTAGCAGTAATGACAACAGTAATGGTAATGACAACAGTAGTGGTAATGACAACAGTAGTGGTAATGACAACAGTAGTGGTAATGACAACAGTAGTGGTAATGACAACAGTAGCAGTAATGACAACAGTAGTGGTAATGACAACAGTAGTGGTAATGACAACAGTAGTGGTAATGACAACAGTAGTGGTAATGACAACAGTAGTGGTAATGACAACAGTAGTGGTAATGACAACAGTAATGGTAATGACAACAGTAGTGGTAATGACAACAGTAGTGGTAATGACAACAGTAGTGGTAATGACAACAGTAGTTGTAATGACAACAGTAGTGTAATGACAACAGTAGTGGTAATGACAACAGTAGCAGTAATGACAACAGTAGTGGTAATGACAACAGTAAAGGTAATGACAACAGTAGCAGTAATGACAACAGTATCAGTAATGACAACAGTAGTGGTAATGACAACAGTAGTGGTAATGACAACAGTAGTGGTAATGACAACAGTAGTGGTAATGGCAACAGTAGTGGTAATGACAACAGTAGCAGTAATGACAACAGTAATGGTAATGACAACAGTAGTGGTAATGACAACAGTAGTGGTAATGACAACAGTAGTGGTAATGACAACAGTAGTGGTAATGACAACAGTAGCAGTAATGACAACAGTAGCAGTAATGACAACAGTAATGGTAATGACAACAGTAATGGTAATGACAACAGTAGTGGTAATGACAACAGTAGTGGTAATGACAACAGTAGTGGTAATGACAACAGTAGTGGTAATGACAACAGTAGTGGTAATGACAACAGTAGCAGTAATGACAACAGTAGTGGTAATGACAACAGTAGTGGTAATGACAACAGTAGCAGTAATGACAACAGTAGCAGTAATGACAACAGTAATGGTAATGACAACAGTAGTGGTAATTACAACAGTAGTGGTAATGACAACAGTAGTGGTAATGACAACAGTAGCAGTAATGACAACAGTAATGGCAATTACAACAGTAGTGGTAATGACAACAGTAATGGTAATGACAACAGTAATGGTAATGACAACAGTAGTGGTAATGACAACAGTAGTGGTAATTACAACAGTAGTGGTAATGACAACAGTAGTGGTAATGACAACAGTAGCAGTAATGACAACAGTAGCAGTAATGACAACAGTAGTGGTAATGACAACAGTAATGGTAATGACAACAGTAGTGGTAATGACAACAGTAGTGGTAATGACAACAGTAGTGGTAATGACAACAGTAGCAGTAATGACAACAGTAGCAGTAATGACAACAGTAGTGGTAATGACAACAGTAGTGGTAATGACAACAGTAGTGGTAATGACAACAGTAGTGGTAATGACAACAGTAGTGGTAATGACAACAGTAGCAGTAATGACAACAGTAATAGTAATGACAACAGTAGCAGTAATGACAACAGTAGTGGTAATGACAACAGTAGCAGTAATGACAATAGTAATAGTAATGACAACAGTAGTGGTAATGACAACAGTAGTGGTAATTACAACAGTAGTGGTAATGACAACAGTAGTGGTAATGACAACAGTAGCAGTAATGACAACAGTAGTGGTAATGACAACAGTAGTGGTAATGACAACAGTAGTGGTAATTACAACAGTAGTGGTAATGACAACAGTAGCAGTAATGACAACAGTAGCAGTAATGACAACAGTAGTGGTAATGACAACAGTAATGGTAATGACAACAGTAGTGGTAATGACAACAGTAGTGGTAATGACAACAGTAGTGGTAATGACAACAGTAGTGGTAATGACAACAGTAGCAGTAATGACAACAGTAGCAGTAATGACAACAGTAATGGTAATGACAACAGTAGTGGTAATAACAACAGTAGTGGTAATGACAACAGTAGTGGTAATGACAACTTTCAGTTGTCATAAAATTGGTTGATGTTAACCTCAGCCACAGATGGCAGCCCCTTAGACTTTACCATTTTCTTATTTATTTTCAAGTAACATAAAAGTTCTTTTAACTTTTTCATTTTTATTCATGTTACACGAAACTTACACCTTATATGTAAAGTGTATGTCTCTAAACTCTGAAGTAAGCATTTTATCCTAAGTTCATTTATTGATTATATAATAGCAATAAACATGGCAGATTTGCATAATTTTCTTTTTTTTGGGGGGGGGGGAACTTTGACTATTTGTATTAAGAAAACTAAAAATGTTTTGGAAATTCGCAAACCTCAGATCCTTTATTATATGCTAATGTGTCAGAAAAGTGTCATAGAATGATCATATCTGAAAAGTTGAAAGGTTTGAAGTCCCCTGAAAATGTGTAATTTTCATTGAAAAAAAAAATTATATCTTCCTTTCTATTTAGGGTGCAGTACTGAAACTTGGAACATTTGCAGCACTTTTCAAATACAACTAGCCAAAAAATATAGGTTGACATTGAACAACTTTTCCAAACCATTCAAATGCCTCCTCTTAAGGGGAAAATTCGAGGCAAATGGGGACCATATGTTCATAAAGAGTTCTTATGGGGGAAATAAAAAAAAATCGAAGTTCAGTTTTATGAAAATATTTTATAGTTCATATAATCATAAGAGTTTATTTACTAATGTAAGACCGAAATTTAGAAAAAGACCATTTTCAGATAATATTGTCATAGAAGTTTTGTTAAAGAATATTGACATTTTAGCAGTAAGTTTTAGTTTCTATATCCATTTATGGCTGTTTTACCAGTAAAAGACCGAAAATTACTCAGAGACCATTTGAAGACCGATTTTCTTCGAAGTCCATTTAAGACCAAAAATATGATAGAGTTCATTTGTAAATTGAAATTGAACAGAGTCCAGTAAAAAAAAGTCAAATTAGTCGGAGTCCAGTTGTAGACAGAAATTCGTCAGAGACCAGTTGCAGACCGAAATAAGACAGATATCAGCTGTAAGATTGAAATTTAACAGATTCCTGTAAAGACCGAAAATTGTCAGAGTCCAATTTAAGCCCAAAATTTGACAGAGTCCAGTTTATGACCGAAAATTAATTAGAGCCCACTTTGAGACCAAAATATTTCAGAGTTTTACTTACACCAGCGTTCTTAAAGAGTTCTTATGGTGGAAATTCAAATATTATCAGAGTCCAGTTGAGACGAAAACATTTGACAAGAGACCATTTTACGACCAAAATTTGTTAGAGACCGCATTTATAAGTTTGTTTTGCTACTAACAGCCCAAGTTTGCCCCCAATTTAAAACAGACATATTTCGTACATAGTAAAATAGATCAATACAGTTACCAAACTCTAGCTCCTGTCCCCAACTTAACTTCCTCTCATATCTTAGTTAATACCTGAATAATTTCCCTGAAATTTAAACCCGCTGTATTTCAGATACAGTATATAAGATCCAAACAATTGCCAAGAGCCAGCTCCTGGCCTCCGATTTAGTCCCATGTCATAGATTCAATACTAACAGTCCAATCTCCCCTGAAATTTAACACCGCTGTATTTCAGTCGTAGTGCAGTAAATCCAAATAATTACTGAGCTCCAGCTCTTGTCCCCCACCTTAACCCCCCTCTCATATCACCGTTAATACCTATTCAATTTCCCTAAAATTTAAAGCAGACATACTTCAAACAGCGTAAGTAAAGAAAAGCAAATTACCGATCTCCAACTCTTGTCCTCCTCTTTAGTTCAATGTTCATCAAATGAATTCAGATCAAGTCGCTCTTCAGTCTATCAAAAGTAATCCTGACCATTAATACCCCCTGTGGGAAATTTTTACCCACCATATCTAATAATCATCTAAGAAATGTATTATTTCTATATCATATCAATATCATATCAAATCATATCTATATCATATCTATATCAAATCTATATCATATCAAAATCATATCAGAATCACAATAGATTCACAACATAGCTTGATCCTAGATGATGCCACTATGATCACATACGCCATAGGGCCCTATAGATGCCTACGTGACTTTGTGCATGATCTCTCAAGGATCCAGAAGCTTCTAGAAGGATTTGTTAATTAAAATTTATTGGAACAAGACGTAGTATCCGGTAGAGATAAAATCGAATCCTTATTAAGTGTCAGTGGTATTATCAAGTACTACTTATAATCTTTAAATCCTATATCTAATTTTATTATAATCACATCTTATCTCAATCATAAGTCTAGACTGTAAAAATAATCTATCGATATTCATTGTAAGCTAACCCCTTTTTCAAGGGGGATGGGGGGAGGGCATCTCGACAGAGAAGCGCCCACCACAGCCCGAGGGCAGAACACGTATGTTTACACAACAGTGTACACGTGACGGTCCCTTAGCGAACATTTTTGGCTGAGGACACCTTATCTAATATCATTATCACCAGTGAACACTCTCTAGAACTGGGGGAGTACCTGGACAATATATCAACAAGGAAAATCCTAGAACATTTATATCTATAAGTGTAGAGTGGAGCATTTAGTGACGCGGTCTCCACCTTCATCCCTAATCTCATCCCTAATCTTCATTGTTATCTTCTGCAACGCAGTCTTATATCCGTAGCAACGCTACTCGTACGTCAAACAGCAACGCTACTCGTACGTCAAAACAGCAACGCTGTAATCTAAAATATCGTGCCTAAACTCGCCAAGAGAGTTCTTCAGTCTGGCACACTTTGTCAGACAGGCACCCGGCTTCAGCTAAGTTTATTGAATGTTATTACTGTAGCGTATTAGTTGGCCAATTAAAGCTAGTATAACATTAATATTCTATAAGACTGATAGTCGGTAAAAAGGCGAGGCAACGCCTCATATTTCTGTGAGTTTATTATTAATATTGTGGTACAGCAGAATCTTATCCAAGCTCTGAACCTCATGAGTGTCCAGTGTCAGAGAAGATTGTCACAATAAGTAATCAAATAATCATGAGTGTCCAGAGTGTAGGAAGAGATTCAACAAGCTGACTGTATTTAATCATATACATTGATCATATACATTGCAAATACTTGAATATATAAATTAAGTTAACAATTGCTTGCTTAGTTATTTTTAAGTAATCATATAAGTTCATTTAATTGAATATATTTTAGTACTCAGTAACAGTACTCAGACCATATTTAGGTCATTTATCATACTTTACAATTTACAATTTAAGTTGTTTAAAGTATAAGTGTATTGGCTGTTAATTGCTAAGGTGCTAGGCTAGACTGTGTATGTTTAAATCTCTGATTTAAACAGAGCCAGTGTTCAGTTATATAACTGAATTTATAAAATCTTATCCTTGTATAAAATACAAGCTGATGTGAGATACCTGTTGGCAGGTGGACGTGGAACTGCAATCAACCTATCAACTAATTCACTCACCCACCTGCCCCTTACAGCCCATTATCTGTCATTAGGAAAAGAGGAGCTAGGATTTACGACCCTAGCTAGAGATTTTAGTTGAATTAATTTGCATACAGTAATTTTTTAATTTAGTTCAGTACAAGTCTCTGGTAGTCTCCTCTTATATCAATCACAGCAGGTTTTTCCCACATTTTTGGTCCTTCGAACCTAGATAGTCTAGAAACTAGATAATTATTGGTCCTTTAAACCTAGATAGTCTATAAACTAGACTATATTATTCCAGCAAATACATAAGAAACTTCTTGATTTTGCATTGGAATAATTTTTACATATTCTAGCCTAACCTAGCTATCAGCCAATATTTATCATAGCTATATATCTAAGTAAACAAATTGTTTGCAGTGGCTTAAGCCACCATATCCATTAACTAGTAAGCATTCATATATTAATTCTGTTCTGTGTTTAGAAACCACAGTACTTAATCTATCAGTGTCAAAGACAACTGCATATTAATCATATATACTATTATCTACCTCACTTGTGGTAACATACATACATATTTAAGTGTATTATCTAACATTATCTCTAATCAACTGATTTTCAGTGCTGCTCATTACATAATATTCTTTAAAAAAGAATTTTTATCACTGTATGAGCATTTCATTACAAATTATCCATAATCAACTATATCAAACCCTATTACAGGTAAAACCAGTAGGCATTCTACTGTATTTTATCAAGCAACTATTAGGGTAACAGATCTTGTAATAACTTTGCAAAAATAGTGACATTTACTATTTTTAAAAAATTATTACAGGATTTACCAACTTGGTGCATTCGGGTCACAAATCAAATTATCACAGTACTTTTGATAATTGAACACCTGCTACAACCAGATTCCAGGGAGGAAATGAAGGACGATCTTTGGAATCATTACCTAAGTAGACAGGAAAGCTCATTTATCAAATATATTAACATCACAATATTTATCAGAAAAAAGAAAATATCTCGGAATCTCCGAAACTCGGAAAAGGTCAAAATGACTAACAGTATTCCACCAGCTGAAAAAGAAAAGGACACAAAGTGTCTAAAAAATCACTTGAATCTACAGCCTACAGACCATTTAAATCAGGTGATAGACAAATGTCATCATCACTTGGCTACAATAGTCTACCATTGGGGATTAAGACCAATCTTAATCTCACATCACAATCTGAATGGCTAAACAGCCCCTCATCACTAATCCACAATCTGAATGGCTAAACAGCCCCTCATCACTAATCTACAATCTGAAAGGCTAACAGCCCATTGACAATGTCAATACAAATATTATCATCCATCTAAGATAACTATCTTAATCCAAGAATATAGTCTTGATCATCTAATCTCATGCTTTCACTGGAGTGAAAGCAGCCTCAGAAAATCTGAAGGCAATCAAGCGTCTCAAAGAGACTTACTTAATAGAAAAGGCAAAGCCGAGAAAATAAAAAGCAAAATGCTTCATCACATCATGAATAATGTAGATACACATTATTACAGATACAATTCATCCTTTAAGGAAATCCTTGGAGGAGTACAAGTGTTACATGCTTGTATGACCTACTTGCATGTAATTACTTACCTACATGTTACATACTTGTAACAACATCTTATCACAAAGCCAAATCTTTGATGGACTTCGAGCTTACGTACAAAGATTACGAAGCCGAGGAAAACTTAGATCTCAAGAAAAAATCACTAAAAGTGAATCCACGGACAAAAACAAAAATGTCCAAACTGGCAGTCCAAAATCAAGGCAACAAAACTCCTCTTCTGCAAAGTGGAAAAAGAGTAATGTTGGCTCTTATGCTATATCCTCCACAGTTAACAGAACTGTAGGAAATCAAGCTCCCAAGACAGATAAGACAAAAGGAGCAGCAAGTGCCCCAAGATGCTTATTCTGTCAAGAAGCACATAGCATTTATCAATGCACAGTTTATGAAGGCCGTGCCAGTCGAATCAATCGACTGAAATCTCTGAACAGGTGCATCCGTTGTCTACGGAAGCACGATACAAGTGAGTGTAACACTCAATTGCAGAACTGCCAATATTGTAATAAAAGTGTACATCACACAGCACTCTGTGGTGATATCAACACTCAATCCAGATCACTTGCTTCCAATAATCAATCTTCATCTCAGGCAAAGCCAAAAGATGATACCACAACAGCAGTACAATTCTGTACAGTAATGAGTAATGTCAATGCCTCAGATACAGAAATTGTTACAACTGCCATATTGCCTACTGCACAGCTAAAACTGTGTAATGAAGGAGTTTGTATTCAAACTAGAGGCTTTTTGATCAGGGTTCACAGAAAACCTTCATCAGTAAAAAGATGGCAGAAGATTTACAACTTAAATCTTCAAAGCAAGTATCTACATCCATATCAGGGTTTTTTACCAGTTCAGGTCATAGAACCTTTCCGGTAGTACAACTCATGGTCTGCCTGGGTACATCCCAAAGGACAGTCGAAGCCATAGTAGTTGATAAAATTCCTACTGAAATGGAAGTGACTGGTCTGGCAGCCACTATTAAATTCCTAAAAGAAAAAGGAATTCAATTAGCAGATCCTCGGCTCGATTCGGATTACATAGGAGATATCGGAATCCTGATTGGAGCTGACTATTATCATCAATTCATTCTGTCAGAAGAATGTATGGGTATGAAAATACTCAAATCAGCAGGAGGCATATTGTTGACAGGACCTATACTAGATCTTGAACCTTCAACTCCTGAAAAATCACATCATACAGAAACTGTAATCATGGCCTGACTAGGCAAAGATCAATCACCCCTTAAAATCCCCCACATGATTGATGATGGATTGGAATCTGTACATCAATTGTGGAACTTGATGCTATAGAATAATTCCTGATCAACCAAGTCCTGATGATGTCTGTGCATACAATCAGTACTTAGAAACTGTACAGTATCATGATGGACAGTACTGGGTAAGGCTACCATGGAAAATCAACCATAAAACCTTACCTACCAATTATCACATGGCTTATAGTCAATTTAAATCTCAATTAGCAAAGCTAAGAAAAAGCCCTGAGCATTTAAAACTCTATCATGAGATTATAGCTCAACAATTACAATAAATTCATAGAATCGTGAAACACGACAATAAGCAAACAGCCATTTTTTACCACACATGGCTGTAATGAGAGAATCAAAAACAACTCCTTTACGGATAGTTTTTAACTGTAGCTCTAAATCTGGACCCCAAGGAACCAGTCTAAATGATTGTTTGCAAACAGTCCAAGTCTAACTCAGAAATTGTATGACATACTGTTGAAGTTTAGACTTAATAATATGCATATTCAGCAATATAAGAAGGCCTTTCTAAGAGTCGGCTTGCCGGAAGAAGATAGAGACTTCACTAAGTTTTT
>WNGS01008723.1:0-10180 GCA_020271785.1 Procambarus virginalis
AACTTGTTATACCATGCAAGGGTGATGGAGAAGATTGTGAGAAAAACCTAGTAACACATCTGGAGAGAAGAGACTTCGTGACAACCCATCAACATGGGGTTTCAGGGAGGGTAAATCTTGCCTTACAGGCTTGATAGAAATCTACGATCAGGTGACAAAGATTAACCAAGAAAGAGAAGGATGGGCGGACTGCATTTTTTTCGACTGTCGGAAAGCCTTTGACACAGTACCCCATAAAAGGTTGATGCATAAGCTGGAGAAACAGGCAGGAGTAACAGGTAGAGGCGCTCCAGTGGATAAGGGAGTACCTAAGCAATAGGAAGCAGGAGAGTTACAGTGAGGGGTGAGACCTCAGAATGGCGTGAAGTCACCAGTGGGAGTCCCACAGGGCTCTGTGCTTGACCTATCCTGTTTCTGATATACGTAAATGATCTCCCAGAGGGTATAGACTCATTCCTCTCAAATGTTTGCTGACGAGCGCCAAAATTATGAGAAGATTAAGACAGAGGAGGACAGCTTGAGACTTCAAGAAGACTGGACAAGCTGCAGGAATGGTCGAACAAATGGCTGTTAGAGTTTAACCCAAGCAAATGTAATGTAATGAAGATAGGGGTAGGAAGCAGGAGACCAGATACAAGGTATCATTTGGGAGATGAAATACTTCAAGAGTCAGAGAGAGAGAAAGACCTGGGGTTGATATCACGCCAGACCTGTCCCCTGAAGCTCATATCAAGAGGATAACATCAGCAGCATATGCCAGGTTGGCTAACATAAGAACGGCCTTTAGAAACTTGTGTAAGGAATCTTTCAGAACATTATATACCACATATGTCAGACCAATCCTGGAGTATGCGGCTCCAGCATGGAGTCCCTATCTAGTCAAGCATAAGACTAAACTGGAAAAGGTTCAAAGGTTTGCCACCAGACTAGTACCCGAGCTGAGAGGTATGAGCTACGAGGAGCGACTGCAGGAATTAAACCTCACTTCGTTGGAAGACAGAAGAGTTAGGGGGGACATGATCACCACATTCAAGATTCTCAGGGGAATCGACAGGGTTGATAAAGACAGGCTGTTTAACACAAGGGGCACACGCACTAGGGGACACAGGTGGAAACTGAGTGCCCAAATGAGCCACAGAGATATTAGAAAGAACTTTTTAGTGTCAGAGTGGTTGACAAATGGAATGCATTAGGAAGCGATGTGGTGGAGGCTGACTCCATACACAGTTTCAAGTGTAGATATGATAGAGCCCATTAGGCTCAGGAAACTGTACACCTGTTGATTGACGGTTGAGAGGCGGGACCAAAGAGCCAGAGCTCAACCCCCGCAAGCACAACTAGGTGAGTACAACTAGGTAAGTACATACACGCGCTTGCTTGCGCGCACACACACACACCTAAACTTGACCTAGTCCTCACTCTGAACGACACCGACATAAGGGATATCGTTTTCAAGGACCCAGTAGGAATGAGCGACCACAGTGTACTGACGTTTGAGTATCTGGTTGAGGAAGAGTTAAGGAACTCAAGGAGGGGTACTGAAAACAAAAGGCTGGCATTCCAAAAGGGAAACTATGAAGAGATAAGGAAATTCCTAACAGATATGACATGGGGAAAAGAGCTCAGAGGAAAGACGGCCCAAGACATGATGGACTACAACACGCAAAAGTGCAAGGACGCAGCAGACAAGTTTGTCCCAGTCCAAAAGGAAAACAATGAAATGAAGATGAGAAACCCATGGTTTAATCAGAGATGTAGGCTAGCTAAGCAAGGAAGTACAAGGGCGCGGGGAAACTATAGAATTAACAGGACACTTAAGAGCAGAGAAAGATACCAGAATGCCAGGAATGAATATGTCAGGATGAGAAGAGTGGCAAAAGAGCAATATAAAAATGACATCGCAAGCAAGGCAAAGACTCAACCTAAATTGCTGCACAGCCACATCAGGAGAAAAATAACTGTAAAGGAACAGGTAATAAAATTAAGAATTGGGGCAGAAGGATTTACTACAAACGACAAGGAAGTGTGCAAGGAACTGAATATGACATTCCAAGAAGTCTTCACCTTAGTGCAAAGAGAAGTTCCAGAGATAAGAGAGAGGGAATACTTAATCAGGAACCACTAGAAGAGTTTGAGATTACCAGTGGGGATGTAAGGAAACTTTTGCTAGAGTTGGATGTGACAAAGGCTATAGGCCCGGCTGGAATCTCCCCTTGGATACTAAAGGAAGGAGCAGAAGCATTGTGCCTGCCACTCTCCATAGCGTACAACAAGTCACTGGTAACAGGGGCACTGCCAGAAATTTGGAAGACGGCTAATGTAGTCCCGATACTCAAGAAGGGGGATAGACAGGAAGCACTGAACTACAAAATAGATATGGCAACCTATCTTATTACCAAGGACAAAATACCTGAAATCCTTGCACTGTATCCATACATCGCTCCCAGTAAATAAACGACATATGAGGTTAAGAAACAAGTAGTGTATTGCGAAGACTAATAATAAACAGCAGCTCCCTAATGACTGTAATATCTCCATTGCTCAAACAAATATGTATTAGCGATAAGACCTACCATCAATGTATAATGACTTACTGTAAATATATAGCTCTTGAAAATAGAACAGTCTCTGTAACTAGCTGACATTGTAGTTATAAGGTGTGAAGGATAGATGGAATTGTTTATCAGACCTCAACTTAGATTATTACATAAAGACCTTTTGTGCCCTCTGTAATGTTTTTTTGCGCTACCGCTCTCAAGATGGGTATGGGGTGTACAATAAACTAGCCGCCTCTAGCGGCAACAATAAAAAATCACTGAACTACAGGCCAGTGTCCCTAACCTGCATACCATGCAAGCTGATGGAGAAGATTGTGCGAAAAAAGCTAGTGGAACATCTGGAGCGAAAGAACTTTGTAACACAGCATCAACATGGGTTCAGTGATGGCAAGTCGTGCCTCACAGGATTAATTGAATTCTACGACCAGCCAACAAAAATCAGGCAAGAAAGAGAAGGGTGGGCAGACTGCAGATTTTTGGATTACCAGAAAGCCTTTGACACAGTACCACACAAGAGGCTAGTGAAAAAGCTGGAGATGCAGGCTGGAGTGAAAGGGAAGGTACTCCATTGGATATGGGAGAACCTAAGCAACAGAAGACAACGAGTCAGTGTGAGGGGTGAGGCCTCAGATTAGCGAGACGTCACCAGTGGAGTCCCGCAGGGGTCAGTCCTTGGACCTATACTGTTTCTGATATATGTGAATGATCTCCCAGAGGGTATAGAATCGTTCCGCTCATTGTTTGCTGATGATGCAAATATTATGAGGAGGACTGAAACAGAGGAAGATATTAGAAGGCTACAAGATGACCTAGAGAAACTGAATGAATGGTCAAACAAACGGCTACTAAAGTTTAACCCAAGTAAATGCATGGTAATGAAACTAGGCGGTGGAAACAGGAGGCCAGACACAGGATACCGAATGGGAGATGAAGTCTTTCAAGACGGACAGAGAGAAAGCTCTAGGAGATGACATCACACCAAACCTGTCTCCTGAAGCCCGCATACAAAGAATTACGTCTGCGGCATATGCGAGGCTGGCTAACATCAGAACAGCCTTCAGGAAACTGTGTAAGGAATCATTCAGAATCTTGTACACCACATATGTAAGACCAATCCTGGAGTATGCGGCCCCAGCATGGAGCCCGTACCTTGTCAAGCACAAGACGAAGCTGGAAAAAGTTCTGAGGTATGCCACTAGACTAGTCCCGGAACTAAGAGGCATGAGTTACGAGGAAAGGCTGCGTGAGATGCACTTCACGACACTGGAAGACAGAAGAGTAAGGTAGACATGATCACCACCTACAAAATTCTCATACGAATTGACAGGGTTGATAAGGATAAACATTTTAACACTGGTGGTACGCGAACAAGGGGACACAGGTGGAAACTGAGTGCCCAAATGAGCCACAGAGATATTAGAAAGAACTTTTTTAGTGTCAGGGTGGTTGACAAATGAAATGCATTAGGAAGTGATGTGGTGGAGGCTGACTCCATACACAGTTTCAAGTGTAGATATGATAGAGCCCAGTAGGCTCAGGAATCTGTACTCCTGTTGATTGACAGTTGAGAGACTGGACCAAAGAGCCAGAGCTCAACCCCCGCAAGCACAATTAGGTGAGTACAATTAGGTGAGTACACACTTAAATGAAGGATACCCTCAGTTGAGCGTTGAGCCCCTCAAGGCTCAGGTGAGAGTATCATCAAGCATCAAAGGAAGGTAGCCCTCAAGGCTCAAGCAAGGAGGTAGCCCTCAAGGTTCAAGCAAGGAGGTAGCCCTCAAGGTTCAAGCAAGGAGGTAGCCCTCAAGGTTCAAGCAAGGAGGTAGCTCTCAAGGCTCAAGCAAGTAGGTAGCCCTCAAGGTTCAAGCAAGGAGGTAACCCTCAAGGTTCAAGCAAGGAGGTAACCCTCAAGGCCCAAGCAAGGAGGTAGCCCTCAAGGTTCAAGCAAGAGGTAACCCTCAAGGTTCAAGCAAGGAGGTAGCCCTCAAGGTTCAAGCAAGGAGGTAGCCCTCAAGGTTCAAGCAAGGAGGTAGCCCTCAAGGTTCAAGCAAGGAGGTAGCCCTCAAGGTTCAAGCAAGGAGGTAGCCCTCAAGGCTCAAGCAAGGAGGTAGCCCTCAAGGTTCAAGCAAGGAGGTAGCCCTCAAGGTTCAAGCAAGGAGGTAGCCCTCAAGGTTCAAGCAAGGAGGTAGCCCTCAAGGTTCAAGCAAGGAGGTAGCCTCAAGGTTCAAGCAAGGAGGTAGCCCTCAAGGTTCAAGCAAGGAGGTAACCCTCAAGGTTCAAGCAAGGAGGTAGCCCTCAAGGTTCAAGCAAGGAGGTAGCCCTCAAGGTTCAAGCAAGGAGGTAGCCCTCAAGGTTCAAGCAAGGAGGTAGCCCTCAAGGTTCAAGCAAGGAGGTAGCCCTCAAGGTTCAAGCAAGGAGGTAGCCCTCAAGGTTCAAGCAAGGAGGTAGCCCTCAAGGCTCAAGCAAGGAGGTAGCCCTCAAGGTTCAAGCAAGGAGGTAGCCCTCAAGGTTCAAGCAAGGAGGTAGCCCTCAAGGTTCAAGCAAGGAGGTAGCCCTCAAGGTTCAAGCAAGGAGGTAGCCCTCAAGGTTCAAGCAAGGAGGTAGCCCTCAAGGTTCAAGCAAGGAGGTAGCCCTCAAGGCTCAAGCAAGGAGGTAGCCCTCAAGGCTCAAGCAAGGAGGTAGCCCTCAAGCTTCAAGCAAGGAGGTAGCCCTCAAGGCTCAAGCAAGGAGGTAGCCCTCAAGGCTCAAGCAAGGAGGTAGCCCTCAAGGTTCAAGCAAGGAGGTAGCCCTCAAGGCTCAAGCAAGGAGGTAGCCCTCAAGGCTCAAGCAAGGAGGTAGCCCTCAAGGTTCAAGCAAGGAGGTAGCCCTCAAGGTCAAGCAAGGAGGTAGGCCTCAAGGTTCAAGCAAGGAGGTAGCCCTCAAGGCTCAAGCAAGGAGGTAGCCCTCAAGGTTGAAGCAAGGAGGTAGCCCTCAAGGCTCAAGCAAGGAGGTAGCCCTCAAGGTTCAAGCAAGGAGGTAGCCCTCAAGGTTCAAGCAAGGAGGTAGCCCTCAAGGTTCAAGCAAGGAGGTAGCCCTCAAGGCTCAAGCAAGGAGGTAGCCCTCAAGGTTCAAGCAAGGAGGTAGCCCTCAAGACTCAAGCAAGGAGGTAGCCCTCAAGGCTCAAGCAAGGAGGTAGCCCTCAAGGTTCAAGCAAGGAGGTAGCCCTCAAGGTTCAAGCAAGGAGGTAGCCCTCAAGACTCAAGCAAGGAGGTAGCCCTCAAGACTCAAGCAAGGAGGTAGCCCTCAAGACTCAAACAAGGAGGTAGCCCTCAAGACTCAAGCAAGGAGGTAGCCCTCAAGACTCAAGCAAGGAGGTAGCCCTTAAGACTCAAGCAAGGAGGTAGCCCTCAAGGCTCAAGCAAGGAGGTAGCCCTCAAGGTTCAAGCAAGGAGGTAGCCCTCAAGGCTCAAGCAAGGAGGTAGCCCTCAAGGCTTAAGCAAGGAGGTAGCCCTCAAGGTTCAAGCAAGGAGGTAGCCCTCAAGGCTCAAGCAAGGAGGTAGCCCTCAAGACGCAAGCAAGGAGGTAGCCCTCAAGGTTCAAGCAAGGAGGTAGCCCTCAAGGTTGAAGCAAGGAGGTAGCCCTCAAGGCTCAAGCAAGGAGGTAGCCCTCAAGGTTCAAGCAAGGAGGTAGCCCTCAAGGTTCAAGCAAGGAGGTAGCCCTCAAGGCTCAAGCAACGAGGTAGCCCTCAAGGTTCAAGCAAGGAGGCAGCCCTCAAGACTCAAGCAAGGAGGTAGCCCTCAAGGCTCAAGCAAGGATGTAGCCCTCAAGGTTCAAGCAAGGAGGTAGCCCTCAAGGTTCAAGCAAGGAGGTAGCTCTCAAGGTTCAAGCAAGGAGGTAGCCCTCAAGGTTCAAGCAAGGAGGTAGCCCTCAAGGTTCAAGCAAGGAGGTAGCCCTCAAGGTTCAAGCAAGGAGGTAGCCCTCAAGGCTCAAGCAAGGAGGTAGCCCTCAAGGTTCAAGCAAGGAGGTAGCCCTCAAGATTCAAGCAAGGAGGTAGCCCTCAAGGTTCAAGCAAGGAGGTAGCCCTCAAGGCTCAAGTGAGAGTTAGCCCTCAAGACTCAAGTGAGAGTTAGCCCTTAAAGCTCAAGTGAGAGTTCGCCCTCAAGGATAACTTCAATTAAATAAAACTCTGCCAGAATCATTTCCAAAATAAATCCCGCCTCATATGATACAAAGAGTATCGCCTATCCTGCCTATTCCCATGCAAATTACCAGCCCAAAAAAATGACACTGATGTATAATGCATTTGGCAGACTGGAATGCATTTCATGTTGCATTTTTTCGTAATGTAGTTTTTGTAATGAATAAAATATTTCAAATAATTTTATTAGGTAGATAATTTTGTCTATTGTTTTGTTGTTCGCTCTGCTAGTGTTTTTCTTTATTGATTATTTTCGAGTATATTAAAGGGTCTATTATAATAGTTTTTTCTGAAGAATAGGTAGATCAGAATATCTGAATAAAGGTATATTCAAAAACAAGAATAGAAGCCTATTGGAGCATGCCTATTGGTCCATACTTGGCAGCTCCTATTGGTCCATACTTGGCAGCTCCTATTGGTCCATACTTGGCAGCTCCTATTGGTCCATACTTGGCAGCTCCTATTGGTCCATACTTGGCAGCTCCTATTGGTCCATACGAGGCTGCTCCTATTGGTCCATACTTGGCAGCTCCTATTGGTCCATACTTGGCAGCTCCTATTGGTCCATACTTGGCAGCTCCTATTGGTCCATACGAGGCTGCTCCTATTGGTCCATACGAGGCTGCTCCTATTGGTCCATACCTGGCAGCTCCTATTGGTCCATACGTGGCAGCTCCTATTGGTCCATACCTGGCAGCTCCTATTGGTCTATACGAGGCTGCTCCTATTGGTCCATACGAGGCTGCTCCTATTGGTCCATACCTGGCAGCTCCTATTGGTCCATACGAGGCAGCTCCTATTGGTCCATACGAGGCTGCTCCTATTGGTCCATACCTGGCAGCTCCTATTGGTCCATACGAGGCAGCTCCTATTGGTCCATACGAGGCAGCTCCTATTGGTCCATACCTGGCAGCTCCTATTGGTCCATACGAGGCAGCTCCTATTGGTCCATACGAGGCTGCTCCTATTGGTCCATACCTGGCAGCTCCTATTGGTCCATATCTGGCAGCTCCTATTGGTCCATACGAAGATGCTCCTATTGGTCCATAATTGGCAGCTCCCACTGGTCCATACGAGGCAGCTCTTATTGGTCCATAATTGGCAGCTCCCACTGGTCCATACGAGGCAGCTCTTATTGGTCCATAATTGGCAGCTCCCACTGGTCCATACGAGGCAGCTCTTATTGGTCCATAATTGGCAGCTCCCACTGGTCCATACGAGGCAGCTCTTATTGGTCCATAATTGGCAGCTCCCACTGGTCCATACGAGGCAGCTCTTATTGGTCCATAATTGGCAGCTCCCACTGGTCCATACCAGTCAGCTATTATTGACTCCAGTCAGATCTTATTGACCCATTCCATGCACCTGCTATTGGCCCATTCCAGGGAGCCCCTATTTATATCCAATATCAGGCTAGGCGCCGAACCCACACATCTGAAGATAAAGAATTGACAACGTTTCAGTCCAACATGATGATGGTCCGTGACGGAGCGAAACGTTCCCAGCCGCGTTAGTGTGCGTTAGTGTAGTGTGCGTTAGTGTAGTGTGCGTTAGTGTAGTGTGCGTTAGTGTAGAACCTCACACGACACTACAGGTGTCGTGTGAGGTTAGTTTACACAGTTATATTAACGAAGATTAATTAGGTGTAGGTGGGGGGGGGGGCTATTAGGGGGTGGGGGGTGTATAGCGGTGTAGTTAGTGGGTATAAGTGAGTGTAGGTGCTGCAGTTATGAAGGTAGTGGTGGAGGGAGTGTGTTGGGGAGAGTACCAGTGGTGGAGAGAGAGTGTTGGAGAAAGTACCAGTGGTCGAGGGGGTGTGTTGGGGAGAGTACCAGTGGTGGAGGAAGTGTGTTGGAGAAAGTACCAGAGGTTGAGGGAGAGTGTGTTGGAGAAAGTACCAGAGGTTGAGGGAGAGTGTGTTGGAGAAAGTACCAGAGGTTGAGGGAGAGTGTGTTGGAGAAAGTACCAGAGGTGAGGGAGATAGTGTTGGAGAAAGTACCAGAGGTTGAGGGAGTGTGTTGGAGAAAGTACCAGAGGTGAGGGAGAGAGGTTGGAGAAAGTACCAGAGTTGAGGGAGAGTGTGTTGGAGAAAGTACCAGAGGTTGAGGGAGAGAGTGTTGGAGAAAGGCCAGACGTGAGGAAGAGAGAGAGGAGAGAGAGAGAGAGAGAGAGAGAGAGAGGAGAGAGAGAGAGAGAGAGAGAGAGAGAGAGAGTGTCTGACTCACTTTCTCCACCAGCAAGACCATGGCGCCTCTTTGCTCACATTCTAAACTTGATTTCCTCCTTTCTCTTGCCTCCCTATTTAGTACTTTGTTCCTCTTCCTCCTCCTTCATTTTCTTCTACTCTGCGTTGTCTTTGTTAGTTACTCTGCCTCAGTTGCTTGTCTGACTTTCTCTGTCTCTCTCTCTGTCTCTCTCCATCTCACTTTCTCTCTCATTCCCTTTCTTCCTATCTTCAAGCACTCCGGAAAGACAAGCAGGGCGTAGAGGATTGTACAGGACCGCCTGCAGCTTGGACAAGCAGAGCCAGAGGATGAGACCGAGCTTGGACAGCAGAGCGGGTGTCCAGGGGACCAGAGTTTGAGGCTCTTGAAGGCTCATTCCGAGTCTTTATGGATTAGTTGTGGAGTTATGCTCGCCCGGGTGTGGGAGCGTCTCAGCCTCCTTGCTTAACTCAATCTCAGAGAAATTTGCATAATAGTGGGAGCATCTTCCGCATTTTTGCACTGGTGGTGGTACGATGTTGTGGTGGTGATGGTGGTTGTTGTGGTGGTGATGGTGGTTGTTGTGGTGTGATGTGGTTTGGTGTTTTGGTGGAGGTGTTGTTGTGGTGGTGATGGTGGTTGTTGTGGTGGTGGAGGTTGTTTGGATGTGGTTGTGTTCTGGTGTGTTGTGTATGTGTTGGTAGTGGGATTGGTGGTGGTGGTGGTGGTATTGTGGTGGTTGGTGTGTGGTGATTGTGGTGGTGGTGGTGGTGTGGTGGTGGTACTTGTGGTGTGGTGGTAGTGTTGTGGTGGTTGTGGTGGTGGTGGGTGGTATTGTGTGGGGTGATGGTGGTGGTGGTGCGGTGGTGGTGGTGGTATGTGTGGTGATGGTGGTGGTGGCTGCGTGCGTGGTGGTGTTGGTGTGGATTGGGTGGTGGTGTGGTGGTGGTGGTGGATGTGTGTGGGGTTGTCTGGGTGAGTGGTGGTTGTGGTGGTGGTGGTGGTGGGGTGATGGTGGTGGTGGTGGTGGTGGTGGTGTGGTGGTGGTGGTGGTGGCTTGGTGGTGATGGTGGTGATGGTGGTTGGTGGATGGTGTTGCGGTGATGGTGGATGGTGTGGTATGGTGGTGGTGGGATGTGTGTGCGGTGGTGGTGTATGGTGGTGGTGGTATGGTGGTGGTGGGGTGTGTGGGTATGGTGTGATGGTGGTGGTGATGGGTGGGAGGTGGTGTGTGAATGGTG
>WNGS01008724.1:8363-18644 GCA_020271785.1 Procambarus virginalis
ATTATCAGACAAGCAGTCACTCTTTTTTTTCCTTTTTTTATTTAAACTAACTGTATGTGGCCCAGCATTGACACCTGCTATTTGGAAGACTGCCGACTACCATTTCCAACACGTTACCGTCACAATATTATATATATATATATATATAGATATATATTATATATAATATTAATATATATATATATAATATATATTGGCAGATTATTTTCGTCCTTGATTTATTTCATATTAAACCGTAAATACAAATAAAGTATTTTTGGTCAGAAAATGTTCACTATTATGAAAAAGTGCATTTTACAACATATTATTTTCTAGAGCAAATAAATAGAATGACTGAAACAAAAAATAATCGACCTCAACTGATGGACATCAGAGCCATATTTGCACTAAGTGGCAACTGAGCTGCCTAAGGTAGCGTTGACTCTCACGGTAAAATAACCTAAATCAGTTATCCCGAGATTACCTCTCCCTCCATTATTGCTCCAACAGAGTATATCATTATTTTTATATATCAGTGTATATCGACAAATATATATTTTCTTTTGTTTTCAAATAAATGCAGATTTTAGAGCCTGTTTACAGGTTTTTAGGGGACTGTGGTGGCGCGGGTTGATTATAAGCCTGGGGTGGGCTGGCAGCTTCTGCAGCCATTGTATGCGTCCTTGTTCAGTACGTTGACCCACTCATACACTCTCACCTCTCAACCACAACATATTTTTCTCGAACCCTGATGGACGCATTGATGCAGTTGATTAATACGCCATTACAGTTCAGAGATGCCTTTCTTTCGGTCTATCGACGGACCTCGCAAAAGATCAATTTCACAGTTGAGCGATGGATTCCAATGACGAAGGTTTCAGCAATGACTAGCGTAATATTGCTTGCTTATTAGTCCTATTGGCCAGCTAGCGTAACGTTATTGTATTTCATGGTCAATAAATGGTTGACAAAATCATTCACCGTTATGGGAAGCATTTCAAACTACAGTGAAAAAATAGGTTTTTGTAGATTAAAATAATCAACAAAATTTGGAATGCCCTATTATATATATATATATATATATATATATATATATATATATATATATATATATATATATATATATATGCAAATGAAAAAGATGGACTGAGCACTTTCGCTCCTGCCATTCTCAAAGAGACACCACATACAGTTCTGGCGAGAGGTCTCGGCCTCTTACAGTACAGACAAGAAAATGTGTTATTCAGTCACATTAAAAAGACAAGTAATATCCACTAATGTCTGTCTTATGTCTGATGGACAACCAAAGACTTGAATGATAAACTTAAGACTGTCAGTTACTTCTATATTTATAGTGGAGATGTTAGTCAAAGTTCACCAATGGTCCCAACCACACAGCAAAGAACACCAATGGTCTCAACCACACAGCAAAGAACACCAATGGTCTCAACCACACAGCAAAGAACACCAATGGTCCCAACCACACAGCAAAGAACACCAATGGTCCCAACCACACAGCAAAGAACACCAATGGTCTCAACCACACAGCAAAGAACACCAATGGTCTCAACCACACAGCAAAGAACACCAATGGTCTCAACCACACAGCAAAGAACACCAATGGTCCCAACCACACAGCAAAGAACACCAATGGTCTCAACCACACAGCAAAGAACACCAATGGTCTCAACCACACAGCAAAGAACACCAATGGTCCCAACCTCACACCAAAGAACACCAATGGTCTCAACCTCACACCAAAGAACACCAATGGTCTCAACCTCACACCAAAGAACACCAATGGTCCCAACCACACACCAAAGAACACCAATGGTCTCAACCACAAACCAAAGAACACCAATGGGTCACAACCACACACCAAAGAACACCAATGGTCCCAACCACAAACCAAAGAACACCAATGGTCTCAACCACAAACCAAAGAACACCAATGGTCTCAACCACACACCAAAAAACACCAATGGTCTCAACCACACACCAAAAAACACCAATGGTCTCAACCACACACCAAAAAACACCAATGGTCTCAACCACACACCAAAAAACACCAATGGTCTCGACCACAAACCATATTACTTAACACTGGAACCCATTAACTAAGGTCCAGACGGACACAAGGAGACGGATGTGGACAATATTGCCTCAGGTTTCCCCTTAACTACTGGTATGTATCCCAGTTTTAGGCTAAGAACCTGGACAACACGACTCGAAGTTAAGAAATCACAAAATTGATTTCCTTTTCACCAAAGAATTTCACAATGCGACAAGACTAAACAATTGTGCTCACCTTTTTGTGCTTGCGAGGGTTGAGCTGTGGCTCTTTGGGCCCGCCTCTCAACTGTCAACTTATTTTTTTGTTTTCCGCACATACACCGACACACACCGACACACACACACGGGAAGCAACCCATAGCAGCTGTCTAACTCCCAGAAACCTAGTTTACTGCTAGGTGAACGTGGGCATCAGGGTGAAAGAAACTCTATCCATTTGTTTCCGCCATCGCCGGGGCTCGGACCCTACGACTACGATTCCCGAGCGCTGTCCACTCAGCCGTCGGGCCCCTAACTGTGTATAATTAAGCATGTATATTATACCAGAGGCATAACAAAACTTCAGGAAAACCAATAAGGTAAACTCCATCTTACCTGAGTATACACACTGGCAGTTTAATATTGTCCTGGACATGTTTTTGGTGGTAAATCAGTAAGCGGCAGGTAGTGTGAGCCATAATAACCCCCAAGAGGTGGACTGGCCACAAGCAATACCAGAAAATATAGATTTTCTAATTTCCATTTCCGGTCCCATGAAGTTGGTTTCTGATTCGTCATCGCTAATATTGTGATTCTTCCTCATTTTCTTCCCATTACCACCTGTTCTCATTACGGTTATATTCCCATTACCATTATATTCCCATTACGGTTATATTCCCATTACCATTATATTCCCATTACGGTTATATTTCCATTAAAATTATATTTTCAATGAGAATATACGTGTAAATATGTCTTTTTCGTTGGCTTCTCTAGCATCTGCCTGTTTGCCTTCACTGCATCAAACTCAACTGTTAAAATACAGTTTGGGAAATATTACAGAATTACTGTAACCACTTGATAACCAAATGAGTGAAGATGCGGTCCATAGTGCATGAACTGATAACCAAATGAGTGAAGATACGGTCCATAGTGCATGAACTGATAACCAAATGAGTGAAGATACGGTCCATAGTGCATGAACTGATAACCAAATGAGTGAAGATACGGTCCATAGTGCATGAACTGATAACCAAATGAGTGAAGATACGGTCCATAGTGCATGAACTGATAACCAAATGAGTGAAGATACGGTCCATAGTGCATGAACTGATAACCAAATGAGTGAAGATACGGTCCATAGTGCATGAACTGATAACCAAATGAGTGAAGATACGGTCCATAGTGCATGAACTGATAACCAAATGAGTGAAGATACGGTCCATAGTACATGAACTCATAACAAAATCAATTAACGACAAAAATATTTAACCTCGACAAACGAATTGATGACACGAAAGTAAGATTCGAGAATCATATATAAATAAAGAGTAAATATAAGATGCTTAGAATCATTAAAACACAAAACAATGCTAAATAATAAACTTAAAAAAACAAGGTATAATATTCGGCCAGAAAAACAAAGCAAGAATTAAAGTGTGAAATTAAATATGCGAAGCAAGGAAAGTAAACACGTGGAGTTATCAAGCGTAAACTAAACAAAACTGAGATAAAACAGAGCCTGACAAAAATAAAACAGAACTAAACAATGACAACAGAGTCACGTAAAACAAAGCCCAAAGATAGATAACATAGAGGCAAAGATAAAAAAAACAGATACCAGCAAAGATAAAAACAAAGACAAAATACTGACAGACAATAAAAAGACACAGATAAAACAGAGCCCAGACAAGTATCAAACATCGACAAAGATGAAACATAAGATAAACAACGATAAAACATACAAACAAACAACAGGGGCAAAGATAAAACGAAACTCAAAGTTACAACAGAGACTATAAGATCAAACAGACCCAAACAAAGAAAGAACGGAGCCAAAGCAAGATAAAACAGGCCAAACAAAGCCAAACACTCCCTAACAATCAAGAAACAGAGTAGAAAGAGGCACACTTACCTACTATACAGCGTGTTAAAGTGTGGCTGGCAGTTAACACGCTTCAAGGGGCACTGTAACGACGCTGGCCACGGCAGAAGATCATTAAAAGATCCTGTAACGCAAATCCTTGAGCAGCAATCCGCGCGATCGTCAGCACTCGGGTCAATAGTTCACTGAACGAAGACACTGTTGCAGGCGAGGCAGTGAAGGTCACTGCTGTACGCGAGATACTGCAACTTGCAACACCTTTCATTCACCAGAATTCCGTGGTACAAACATCGGTGAATTTGTTCATTCTTATGTGATTGGCGACTCCCCAAAACGACCATCGACTTGATCTAAGCATACACTAGTATGTGTATATATACATATGTAAGTGCGTGTGAACCAAGCCACCTGGCTAGGGGCTATAGGACTGCCAGGGCGGGGACGTGTGAGTGTGTGTGTGCGCGAGGGACAGAAGGATAGAGAGAGAGAGAGAGAGAGAGCACGAGGCGTCCGCCCAAGACGGTGGTCGGTCACTAACTGTCTGACAGAACCGCCTCCAGTGAGCCCAGTCGCTCGACGGTTCACCCCGGCCAGACCCACAAGCCTTCGTCGCCGCCTGTAACACCAAAAGCTTTCGCTCGGCTCCTTTCGAGGTGTATATATGAGGTCAACCGTTTTCACTTCCTCCTTCCAGAATACATTTCTCTGCCACTATTCACTTCGGGAGATCGTACGGCCACAGTACTTGACGGATTTCAAGGTGTTATATCCGGTTAGTTCTTTTCCTTGCGGCCAAAAAAGTACTGTTTGAACGTAAACATGGATGATGTGGGGTGAGGCTGTGGCTGTTTGGGGAGGGGGGTGGGGTGGGTGAGCGTGGAAGGGTGAAGGAGGGTGGGGGTGAGCCCCCAGGAACCGCTCCAGGGGACCAGCAGGTGTACAGGGAGGACCCCAGGGCACACTAGGATCACCAACAAGAAGAGGATCAGCAGGAGCCAAGCACTTGCACACGCACGCAAACATCTTCACACACACACTTAAATGAATTTAATGAAATTCTAGCAGCCATTTGTTTGACCACTGCAGGAGTTTGTGTAGGTCCTCCTGTAACTTCTTGCAGTCCTCCTCTCATTGTAAAGCTGTACATCAGCTTTACATCACTGCAAGCATTGAGATGATCTCTCTCTCTCTCTCTCTCTCTCTCTCTCTCTCTCTCTCTCTCTCTCTCTCTCTCTCTCTCTCTCTGTTCATCACATAATTTAGGAACAGCAGGGGTCCCAGGACAGAGCCTTGCGGGACACCACTTGATACATTCCTCCGGCTTGAAACCTTCCCTGCGCCTGTGACTCTTTGCTTTCAGCCTTCAGATGTTGGCGTGCACATGTATCCATCCGTTCTTGTAGGTGTTTATGTGAACTCACGCCTGTGTGTGTGTGTGTGTGTGTGTGTGTGTGTGTGTGTGTGTGTGTGTGTGTGTGATTACCTAAGTGTAGTTACAGGATGAGAGCTACGCTCGTGGTGTCCCGTCTTCCCAGCACTCTTTGTCATATAACGCTTTGAAACTACTGACGGTCTTGGCCTCCACCACCTTCTCCCTAACTTGTTCCAACCGTCTATCACTCTGTTTGCGAAAGTGAATTTTCTTATATTTCTTCGGCATCTGTGTTTAGCTAGTTTATATCTATGACCTCTGTTCTTAAAGTTCCAGGTCTCAGGAAATCTTCCCTATCGATTTTATCAATTCCTGTTACTATTTTGTATGTAGTGATCATATCACCTCTTTTTCTTCTGTCTTCTAGTTTTGGCATATTTAATGCCTCTAACTTCTCCTCGTAGCTCTTGCTCTTCAGTTCTGGGAGCCACTTAGTAGCATGTCTTTGCACCTTTTCCAGTTTGTTGATGTGCTTCTTAAGATAGGGCACCACACAACCGCTACTATTCTAGCTTGGCCTAACAAAAGTCATGAACAATTTCTTTAGTATATCGCCATCCATCCGTGTGTGTGTGTGTGTGTGTGTGTGTGTGTGTGTGTGTGTGTGTGTGTGTGTGTGTGTGTGTGTGTGTGTGTGTGTGTGTGCACAAATTTAATAATATAATTGCATAAACTTACACTCCCATCACTTCCGCTGATCACGGCACAAAACACTCGCTATTCACCGTTGCAATAAATGCTCAATTTGCGTGCCACGACATTAGCGCACGCAGCCTACTCAGCCACGGTATTTATAATATCTCTGACGCCGTGACAAAACAAAAAAAAAACACCTGTTGTTTACAAGAGTTGCATACACCGCTGAAGACACCTCGGGAGTGTTGACATCCCCGCGGCCACTGGCGCAACACACTAAGGTCAAACGAACAAATACACAAGGGCCGTAATGCGGGTTCGAACCTACGCACAGGATGTTCCCAGATGCACCTTAGCCAACTGTGCCACCATATGGTCAAAAGCATTGTAACCTGGAGTGCTAGTGCCCTCACGGACGCAAAATGTCAGAGTGTAAGAGAAGATTTTATTAGCCATCTTCATAATATAGAGCTCTTTGGCACTTCCGTTGTTTAACACTTAACAACGGGCAAGAGTTCATACAATCTGCGCACCACTGGCACCACTGGCACCACTGGCACCACTGGCACCACTGGCACCACTGGGGAAAGCCAGCATGGGTCAAATCTCTAGGGGCCCGGAAATGGTGTGTGATCATATCATAAACACGGCAGCTTGACCGGGCTCAATTCCCGATTGTCAAAGCCGTATAACACGCCAGGTTAGGTTAGGTTGTCCTGCGTCAGGCTAGGTTGGATTAGGTTAAGTTATGTTGGGTTAGGTTGGGGAAGGTTGGGGTAAGGTTGGATTGGTTTTAGAATTGGATTACGGCCGGTCTTGAGTACGAGGAATTTCTGTCCGTCCGGAGGCACTCGGAGGGTCTTCCAGGACGTGACCGGATATCCGCTGCTGACGTGTGTGTGTGTGTGTGTGTGTGTGTGTGTGTGTGTGTGTGTGTGTGTGTGTGTGTGTGTGTGTGTACTTACCTAATTGTGCTTGCGGGGGTTGAGCTCTGGCTCTTTGGTCCCGCCTTTCAACCGTCAATCAACTGGTGTACAGGTTCCTGAGCCTATTGGGCTCTATCATATCTACACTTGAAGCTGTGTATGGAGTCAGCCTCCACCACATCACTCCCTAATGCATTCCATTTGTCTACTACTCTGACACTAAAAAAATTCTTTCTAGCGTCTCTATGGCTCATTTGGGCACTCAATTTTCACCTGTGTCCCCTAGTGCGTGTGCCCCTTGTGTTAAAAGTCTGTTTTTATGTACTCTATCAATTCCTCTGAGAATCTTGTATGTGGTGATCATGTCCTCTCTAACTCTCCTGTCTTCCAGTGACGTGAGGTTTAATTTCCGTAGTCTCTCCTCGTAGCTCATACTCCTCAGTTCTGGTACTAGTCTGGTGGCAAAGCTTTGAACCTTTTCCAGTTTAGTCTTATGCTTGACTAGATATGGACTCCATGCTGGAGCCGCATACTCCAGGATTGGTCTGACATATGTGGTATATAATGTTCTGAAAGATTCCTTACACAAGTTTCTAAAGGCTGTTCTTATGTTAGCCAACTTGGCATATGCCGCTGATGTTATCCCTCATGATATGAGCTTTAGGGGACAGGTCTGGCATGATATCAACCCCCAGGTCTTTCTCTCTCTCTGACTCTTGAATTTTTTCATCTCCCAAATGATACCTTGTATCTGGTATCCTGCTCCCTACACCTATCTTCATTACATTACATTTGCTTGGGTTATACTCTAACAACCATTTGTTCGACCAATCCTGCAGCTTGTTCAGGACTTCTTGAAGCCTCAAGCTGTCCTCCTCTGGCTTAATCCTTCTCACAATTTTGGCGTCGTCAGCAAACATTGAGAGGAATGAGTCTGTACCCTCTGGGAGATCATTTACGTATATCAGAAACAGGATAGGTCCGAGTACACAGACACACACACAGTACGAGTGAGTGTGTGGAAAAAAATCAGTTGATTGATTGACAGTTGAGAGCCGGGCCGAAAGAGCCAGAGCTCAACCCCCGCAAGCACCACTAGGTGAGTCCACACACATACACACACTCAGCATGCAGTAATAAATGCCAGCGTGACGAGTGCAAGCGAGCCCTCAGAGATAATTAAGAGATACCAACATGTCGATCAACGCTCTTATTAAGGCCACGTCGTCAAAATGACCTGTAAGAGCGCCCGAGCCTCGCGCGCACGCCAACATGCGCCAACCACTCCTTGTAAGGCAAGAGTCCAATTGTCAGGGAATGATAGGCGCACACACTTACTCACGCTGATTATAGGCCTCACGTCTTGTGTTCTGGCGACCAATGTAAGAAAGCCGTGGACGACCTACCACCTCGGGTTGGCTCACATCGACCAATCACAGAGTGCCACGTGTCGCCTCGCCTCCGATTGGATGTGATTGGCCACGTGCTTTGAAAGCGTTACCAGAAAACCTGTTACCTTATGCGTTACTAATGCAGTGATTACCGTGGCCAAATATCTCATTTTGGGACGTTTTAATTTTGGTCGTCTAAATGTGGTCAACTGGACTCCTAGGAAAAGATGACAGCTCTAATGAGGTCGAGAAACGCAACAATTATCACCACCAAGACGACCATCTTGCCCGAGGACTGTCTGAAGATGACTCTTGGATTAAACAAACCCCTTGAATACTTTTTATATACATACATACATATATATATATATATATATATATATATATATATATATATATATATATATATATATATATATATATATAACTGAAAACTCACACCCCAGAAGTGACTCGAACCCATACTCCCAGGAGCAACGCAACTGGTATGTACAGGGACGCCTTAAACCACTTGACCATCACGACCGGACATAAGGAAGTGATAGCCGAGGCTATATGAACCACTTCCCCGCCGGCACTCGGATGGTAATCTTGGGCATAGCATTTTATCAAATCACCTCATTTTTTGGGGCAACACGTGAGGTGATTTGATAAAATGCTATGCCCAAGATTACCATCCGAGTGCCGGCGGGGAAGTGGTTCATATAGCCTCGGCTATCACTTCCTTATGTCCGGTCGTGATGGTCAAGTGGTTTAAGGCGTCCCTGTACATACCAGTTGCGTTGCTCTTGGGAGTATGGGTTCAAGTCACTTCTGGGGTGTGAGTTTTCAGTTGTATCTAGTCCTGGGGACCATTCAGGCTTGTTTGCATATATATATCCATAAATGGGGAGGTAGATGTAACAGCCCCATAAGTGCCATTATGTACTATGTATGACAGTCAGGAAGTATACTTATTGCGCTTATTGCCAAAATTACTTGCCTCCACCACATCACTGCCTAATGCATTTTATTTACTAACTACTCTGACACTGAAAAAATTCTAATGTCTCTGTGGCTCATTTGGGTACTAAGTTCCCACCTGTGTCCCCCTGTGTAGTGCGAGGCACTACACATCAAGAAGTCAACACCAGCAATCAACGCAATTAACGCACAACTATATTCTACCCACTTCAAGACTCCGCTCCAATATAGAAACATCAAGAAATATGGGCCAATAGGCCTTCTGCGTTCTATTTGTACCCAACTTCTTACCCCATTATTCTGTGTTTTGTTGAAAGTCTGTTTTTTCACCCCACTATTGTATTACATCACCTCACCCAAATGCAGGTATAAGAAGCCAATGTTGTTTCAGGCTCTAGTTGTGTGTTGATAAACTAAAGTCTTTGAAAATGTAATAAGTTTTACGAAACGCGCTCAAGTGTCGCGTCAGACTAGAAATAAAATGAATTTTGGAGAATTGATTTTTCATTTACCGTCACCAGTAAAAAGAAATATAAGGAAAATAGAGAAAATTCGTGTTAGAATTATTAATCTTATTTTTTTCGGTCATATTTAATAATATATATCTACAGGAAAGACTGCTACCAATATATATATATATATATATATATATATATATATATATATATATATATATATATATATATATATATATATATGGCACCAGAGGTGGTACCCTCACAAACTTTATATATATATATATATATATATATATATATATATATATATATATATATATATATATATATAAATATATGC
>WNGS01008725.1:0-11197 GCA_020271785.1 Procambarus virginalis
TGCCTTTTCCTTTATTTGTAACTGTGTTGATCACCTGACCCCCCCGTAACTGGTATAACTTAACGAGTCTGAAATTTCTTTCCTTGATAATGAACCATGGGGTTCGAAACGTTGTACAAATTGAATAAATAAGGTAAATACATATTAGTAGTAATATCACATTATTTTCTTCACCTAAAAAACAGAAAATGAGTTTTGGAGAACTCCCTCTTTCAGCGAAGCCCTGATGCTAGAAAATAGTTAGAGGGATGAGAAGCCCGAAATCAGACGATAGTAAATACAGAATATGCGGTCATATCAAATGAGACATGTTTAATAGGAAACCTGTCTGCCAGTATACAACTATCGGTCCCTATATATATATATATTAGATATAGTATATATATATATATATATATATAATATATATATATAATATATATATATATATATATACAATTATATAATATACATATCTATATATATATATATATATATAAAATATATATGTATATATATAGATAATATATATATATATATAGTCATATATATATATATATATATATATAGATATATAGTATATTTGGGTAGCAGTCTTTCCTGTAGACATATAATATTTAAATATAGCCGAAAAAGCTAAGATTAATAATTCTAACACTGAATTTTCTCTATATTTCTATATTTCTGTTAGCAACCCCAAACTGTCGGCAACTGGCACGCGTTTCACACCACTCGCTCTCCCGCATTGCTGTGGCCCTCCGCCTTGCTGCCCCAAAGATCCACACCAGATTATAGGGTGTATTTGCGGCGAGGGGGTTGCTGACAGGTACGGCCACCAGTGCCTACTCTGCCAAAGGCACAGTGGGATGGCACTCGAGGCACAGTTAAGCTAACGACATCATCAAGAGGAGCCTACCCACATCTGGATGCCCCAGCTGAAAGAGAGCCCCGTAACTCTGATGCTCTAATTGGTCGCCAAGATGGTATCACAGTGAACCAATGGAAGAATGGTAAGCAGTTGATATGGGACTCCATCGTGCGTATCAACCCTGGCTAACACCTACATTGAGTGTTGCACAACCAGGTGGCGCTGCCACCCAAAGGGAAGCAGCCAAATCCGGTAAGTACAGAGAACTGGATTCACCACTACAATTTTGATCCCCATTGCTTGCTTGAGACACTCGGCGCCTGGGGAGTGCTACCAGTTTTTTGAAGAACTGGGTTCTAGGCTAATAGAAACAACAAGGGACCCAAGAGGCACTTGCCATCGTGTCTTTTCCTAGCGCCCTCAGCGTGCGATACAGAGGGGAAATGCGCACTGCATTCAGGGTTCCTGCCCGCCTTCTGAGGAGCTTGGAGGCAATACGACAACCTATGATAACCATCTTTGTGCCCTATATGTAACTCCGTTTTTTGTAACAAAGTTCAAATAAAAACAAATATATTATGTTGTACATACAAAGAAATGGGGTGGTGGGAGAGGAAAATATTAAAGTGTTTAGTGAGGATCCGCAAGGTCTTCTTTGAATACTTTTATTTTCTTCTTCCTGAGGCTATGTGTCCCCACATTGGCACCAGAAGGTGGTACCCTCACAACCTTTATATATATTATATATATATATATATATACTATATATATATAATATATAATATATATATAATTATAGATATCTATATTTATACAAAGGAGAGTACCACCTCTGGCTGGAAGAAGGGGGACCCATAGAAGGGGGACCTCGGAGGAAATCACACATAACGGATTTGAGGGAATGTAGGTCCCCCCAAATACAGTTTCTGTGTGACTTATTCTCCTACCACCCCTTCCTTTTTTTATGCTTTATTGTGTATTTAAGGTTACAAAACATACAAGACAAATGCCTAAAGGTTATGTATCTCTTGAAGCTCTCCGCTTCCGGACAGGAACCGAGGACGCAGCAAGCATTTCCCCTCTGGATCGCCACACTGAGGCGCTGAAACAAAAAACTGCAAGCCCTTGGGTCTCTGGTGACGTCGATGAGCTTGGAACCCAATTCCTGAGAAATCCCAAGGCACTCTTGCCCCAGGGGCCATGTGTCTCAGACGCTATGGGAACAAAGAGGTATTGGCCTGCCAGTCGCCTGTATTTGAGAGATTTTGCTGTTTCCCTGTGGTTGGCCGCCCACCTGCTTGATCAGCTCCGAAGTGTACGTAGGTGTCAGCCAGGGTGGATACACATGTGTAGTCCCACACCAACTGTCTACCCTCCTTTCATGAGTATATGGTGATGCCATCAGGGCGAAGTGCGGGGAAATCCGGGTTCTGGACCCCTAGGATGCGAGGTTCTCTCTCCGCTGGGCACTTAGCTGAGACGAGGCTTCTCTTGATGATGTCATTGACCTCGTTGTGTCTTGCATGCCAGCCCTTTGTGCTTCCACAATGCAACCCATGCAGTCCGTATTGGTCTGCTTCCACCCTGTTGCAAATACACTTGTATTCAGTGTGAATTGGGGCACCAAGGCGGAGGGCCACTGCTACACGAAGGGATGCAACTGAAAACTCACACCCAAGAAGTGACTCGAACCCATACTGCCAGGAGCAATGCAACTGGTATTTACAAGATGCCTTAATCCGCTTGACCATCACGACCGGACATAAGGAAGTGATAGCCGAAGCTATTTGAACCACTTCCCCGCCGGCACTCGGATGGTAATCTTGGGCATAGCATTTTATCAAATCACCTCATTTTTGGGGCAACACGTGAGGAACAAATGCAAACAAGCCTGAATGATCCCCAGGACTATATGCAACTGAAAACTCACACCCCAGAAGTAACTCGAACCCATACTGCCAGGAGCAATGCAACGGAAATGTGAGTGCAACTGGGTGTGAGTTTTCAGTTGCATATAGTCCTGGGGACCATTCAGGCTTGTTCGCATTTGTGTTCCTCACGTGTTGCCCCAAAAAATGAGGTGATTTGATAAAATTCTATGCCCAAGATTACCATCCGAGTGCTGGCGGGGAAGTGGTTCAAATAGCTTCGGCTATCACTTCCTTATGTCCGGTCGTGATGGTCAAGCGGATTAAGGCGTCCTGTAAATACCAGTTGCATTGCTCCTGGCAGTATGGGTTCGAGTCACTTCTGGGGTGTGTTTTCAGTTATATATATATATATATATATATATATATATATATATATATATATATATATATATATATATATGTATATATATATATATATATATATATATATATATATATATATGTATATATATATATATATATATATATATATATATATATATATATATATATCACTAAGAACTCTTTGACCCGGCCAGGATTCGAACCCATGCCGTCCAGATCACCCCTAAACGTACACAGTACCGTGACCACCGCACCAATGATCGTCTATAAGGATTGGTCAGTCTTGGCGCTTATTAACAAAGCTCCCTGACTGACCAACCCCCGACGACACTCATGGTTCCATTTGGTACAGTTTTTCATCAAATTCTGGCGCATGCACGGGCCGCACGGGTTCGAATCCTGGCCGGGTCAAAGAGTTCTTAGTGATATATGGCTTGCGCGTTCATGCAGCTTTCTCACACATGATAGACTCAGTGCGGCCGTGCATGCGCCAGAATTTGATGAAAAACTGTACCCAAATGGAACCATGAGTGTCGTCGGGGGTTGGTCAGTCAGGGAGCTTTGTTAATAAGCGCCAAGACTGACCAATCCTTATAGACGATCATTGGTGCGGTGGTCACGGTACTGTGTACGTTTAGGGGTGATCCTGGACGGCATGGGTTCGAATCCTGGCCGGGTCAAAGAGTTCTTAGTGATATATGGCTTGTGCGTTCATGCAGCTTTCTCACATATATATATATATATATATATATATATATATATATATATATATATATATATGTATGTATGTATATATATATCTGTATATATATATAATATATATATATATATATATATATATATATATATTATATATATATATATATATTATATATATATGTCGTACCTAGTAGCCAGAACGCACTTCTCAGCCTACTATGCAAGGCTCGATTTGCATAATAAGCCAAGTTTTCAGGAATTAATTATTTTTCGACTACCTAACCTACCTAACCTAACCTAACCTAGCTTTTTCGGCTACCTAACCTAACCTAACCTATAAAGATAGGTTAGGTTAGGTTAGGTAGGGTTGGTTAGGTTCGGTCATATATCTACGTTAATTTTAACTCCAATAAAAACAAAATGACCTCATACATAATGAAATGGGTAGCTTTACCATTTCATAAGAAAAAATTTGTGAAAATATATTAATTCATGAAAACTTGGCTTATTAGGCAAATCAGGCCTTGCATAGTAGGCTGAGAAGTGCGTTCTGGCTACTAGGTACGACATATATATATATATATATATATATATATATATATATATATATATATATATATATATATATATATATGAATATATGGAACATAAGATAAAGAACGACACACGGAGATAAATAAAACCAGAAAAGAAGTGAGAGAGATGGAGCCATCATTTTCAACCATGTATTCCAGCAACTCTCAGCCATTTGTTTCATATCAACATAGTTCCAGTTTTTGTCGACCTGGAAAAGGCTTCAGGCACAGCGTGGAAAAATGGGATCCTATGAAATCTACATAATTACGGTCTTACTGAGAGGACGCTGAGTTTCATTACAGAGTTTTTATATAAACGCATGTTGCAAGTCTGATTTGAAAGCGTTCTCTTTATCGCTTAACGATAAAGTAACGCAGGAGTAACGTAACGCAGGGCCGCGGCCTCTGCGTTACTTTATTTGCTATTGCAGTAGATAGAGCTATAGATGTACTTTAAGTTGGCTTGGTAGGAACACTGCGTGTTACAGTACGATGATAATACATGTTCTTGGATCAAGTATCAATGGACCGTGGTAATACACGCCTAAGGTATACATACTGACCAAACCTCACACTAGAAAGTGAAGAGACGACGACGTTTCGGTCCGTCCTGGACCATTCTCAAGTAGATTCTGATAATGGTCCAGGACGAACCGAAACGTCGTCGTCTCTTCACTTTCTAGTGTGTGGTTTGGTCAACATTTTTCAGCCACGTTATTGTGACTCTTCATCTGCACAAGCTATACATAATTTCATGTAAACCGCGACATGTTTTGTGTGCAGGACAGTGATCCTTGAACTGAGCTTTGATAAGAGGCGCATTTGAGTCCCTCATCTCACATCGCACAAGATATCGTATACGAGTTTCCTGTGTCTTCGAAGTGTTGAACCATTCCGCGTGAGATGCGGACCTGTTTTTCTTCGGTTCCATAAGGCGTTGATGTTGTCGCAGCTTGAAAATGGGTGATGTGTATTCTACCGTAACTCAAACTAGGGTCAGAACCATATATTCTATATAAGATGCTGGTATGTCACCGATCCCTAGTCTACTGGTGGACGCACGAAAGCTACGGCCTCTGGTTTTATTACTAAAATAGTTTGTAGCAGCGAAGTTTGTATTGTATTTACATGATTCTAGTTTCTTCGACTTGTGATGGTTCTATGAGTAAGACCTAATGAACTTTGTGGCCCACACTCAGATTTCCCAAACTCCTTTATATATTGGCCGATATATTTTAAATGGTCTCTTCCTGCCAAGCACCCCAGATAATCCAGTAGACTACGCTGGTGTTAATCCCTCTCCCTCGATCATGGACTTCACCCCTACTCTCAAAACCGAATAATTGAATCACAGCCTGGTTGATCAGATATCCTTTGCAGATGTTTATCAAGTTCTCTTTTGAACACTGTTAGAGATAGGTTAATTATGCCCCTAATGCTTAGAGGGATTGTGCTGAAAAGGGCCCTTGAGGTTGGTAGATTTGTCTTTCAGCATATCTATTTCACCTCTACTTTTCAGCTGGGCTATTTTGCACTTCCTGCCATGCCTCCTGGTTCCACATGGAGTTATTTCTGTGTGAAGATTTAGAACCAGTCCCTCCATTATTTTCCAAGTTTAAATTATTATGTATCTTTCTCGCCTGTGCTGTAGTGAATACAGGTTTAGAAAATTTAAGCGGGCACAATAATTTAAATGTTTTATCGAATTAATCTGGGCAGTAAAAGACCTCTTATCTCCAGCTTTGAATGAGACAATTTGTGTCTAGCAATATTCCACCCTCTTCGCCAATCCTGGACTTTACCCCATTCCCCCCACCCTCTTCCTTTATCATAGGCTGCATCACATTCCTTCTCACTTTTCCTCCCTATCCTGGGGCCACACCCCACTCTCCTGAGAATCGCCCACCCCGCCTGACGTGATAGATCTGTCACTGTGACACTAAGACGTGAGGATTTCTCATTCTGTGTCGATCTCCTTGAGAGGCTGAGCGCTGTTGTCGAGCATCCTTGTGGTGTTGTAACTGTTGTTGAGGGTGATGATGTTGTGGCTGCTGTTTTTTGGTGGCTGTTGTTGTTGTTGTTGGAACTGTTGTTGTTGGGGGCTACTGTTGTTGTTGGAGCTGTTGTTATTGGGGGCTACTGTTGTTGTTGGAACTGTTGTTATTGGGGGCTACTGTTGTTGTTGGAGCTGTTGTTATTGGGGGCTACTGTTGTTGTTGGAACTGTTGTTATTGGGGGCTACTGTTGTTGTTGGAGCTGTTGTTATTGGGGGCTACTGTTGTTGTTGGAGCTGTTGTTTTTGGTGGCTGTTGTTGTTGGGCTTTTGTTGTTAATGTTGTTTGGACTGTTTTTTTGGAACTGATGTTACTGTTAAAGCAGCTAATGTTGCTTTTTGGGCAGTTGTTACAACTGAGGTTGTTGTTGCAATTGGGGCTGTTGTTGTTATAAAGGCTGTTGCTGTTGCAGCTATTGTTGTTGTTGTTGTTGTTGATGTAGTTGGGGATCCCAGTGAACCCACAGTACCACGACTTGTGTTGACCAGACCACACACTAGAAGGTGAAGGGACGACGACGTTTCGGTCCTTCCTGGACCATTCTCAAGTCGACTGTGAATGTCATCACAATCGACTTGAGAATGGTCCAGGACAGACCGAAACGTCGTCGTCCCTTCACTTTCTAGTGTGTGGTCTGGTCAACATATTTCAGCCACGTTATTGTGACTCCACAGTACCACGACTTGTACCCTGTCGTGGTACAGGGATACGGTGCGCGGCTGGGAGTACCTTGATCGTTAGCTCGAGGTACTCAATAATCACTCTAATTATTAAAGCAGTTATATTGTGATCAGTATTGTCATTTTCATTGTAATGATTATGGCAATTATCACTGTAATTATTAATGAAATTATTAATGAAGTTATTTAAAATTTCAGAGTAATTTTATGGCAATAATTACTTTTCTAATTATAAACTCAATTATTATTGTTGTGATTATTATAATATCTTTATTATTGCAGAAATTAGTAATATTATTATTGCTATAATTTGACTGAAACATAAGGCTAGGAAATTATCAGGAGTCATCGGAACGTATTTAAAACAAAAAAAATCATCGTTAAACTACACTACTCAGTCGATTAAGGCGCGTCTGGGATCCTCTCGGACGTAGGTTCGAACCCTCGTCAAGGTCCTTGTGGATTTCTCCAATCGTCGTTAAACATTACTTTTCGACATCCAAGGCATCAAAACACATTCATTACGTTAATTTCCTTTCTTTTTTCCTCTCTCCCTGGGAAAGAAGCGGGGATCTCCATCAACTGTGCCTCAGCAATGACGATCACAACAACTTCATTAAAGCGATGCTGGGGCCCGAACGCCTGCTGCTCTCGCAGTCATTTTTACCGTTTTCTTTATTGATGATGGGAAGTGGGAAACAAAGGGAGGAGTAGGGGGAACTGGAGGAAAGCAGAGACTATGTCACAGTAATGAAAGTTACTGTGACATCACATTAATGAAAGTTACTGTGACATCACAGTAATGAAAGTTACTGTGACATCACAGTAATGAAAGTTACTGTGACATCACAGTAATGAAAGTTACTGTGACATCACAGTAATGAAAGTTACTGTGACATCACAGTAATGAAAGTTACTGTGACATCACAGTAATGAAAGTTACTGTGACATCACATTAATGAAAGTTACTGTGACATCACAGTAATGAAAGTTACTGTGACATCACAGTAATGAAAGTTACTGTGGCATCACAGTAATGAAAGTTACTGTGACATCACAGTAATGAAAGTTACTGTGACATCACAGTAATGAAAGTTACTGTGACATCACAGTAATGAAAGTTACTGTGACATCACAGTAATGAAAGTTACTGTGGCATCACATTAATGAAAGTTACTGTGACATCACATTAATGAAAGTTACTGTGACATCACAGTAATGAAAGTTACTGTGACATCACAGTAATGAAAGTTACTGTGCCATCACAGTAATGAAAGTTACTGTGACATCACATTAATGAAAGTTACTGTGGCATCACAGTAATGAAAGTTACTGTGACATCACAGTAATGAAAGTTACTGTGACATCACAGTAATGAAAGTTACTGTGACATCACATTAATGAAAGTTACTGTGCCATCACAGTAATGAAAGTTACTGTGACATCACAGTAATGAAAGTTACTGTGACATCACAGTAATGAAAGTTACTGTGCCATCACAGTAATGAAAGTTACTGTGGCATCACATTAATGAAAGTTACTGTGACATCACATTAATGAAAGTTACTGTGACATCACATTAATGAAAGTTACTGTGACATCACATTAATGAAAGTTACTGTGACATCACATTAATGAAAGTTACTGTGACATCACAGTAATGAAAGTTACTGTGACATCACAGTAATGAAAGTTACTGTGACATCACATTAATGAAAGTTACTGTGGCATCACAGTAATGAAAGTTAGTGACATCACATTAATGAAAGTTACTGTGACATCACATTAATGAAAGTTACTGTGACATCACAGTAATGAAAGTTACTGTGACATCACAGTAATGAAAGTTACTGTGACATCACATTAATGAAAGTTACTGTGACATCACATTAATGAAAGTTACTGTGACATCACAGTAATGAAAGTTACTGTGGCATCACAGTAATGAAAGTTACTGTGGCATCACAGTAATGAAAGTTAGTGACATCACATTAATGAAAGTTACTGTGACATCACAGTAATGAAAGTTACTGTGACATCACAGTAATGAAAGTTACTGTGACATCACAGTAATGAAAGTTACTGTGACATCACAGTAATGAAAGTTACTGTGACATCACAGTAATGAAAGTTACTGTGACATCACAGTAATGAAAGTTACTGTGACATCACAGTAATGAAAGTTACTGTGACATCACAGTAATGAAAGTTACTGTGACATCACAGTAATGAAAGTTACTGTGACATCACAGTAATGAAAGTTACTGTGACATCACAGTAATGAAAGTTACTGTGACATCACAGTAATGAAAGTTACTGTGACATCACAGTAATGAAAGTTAGTGACATCACATTAATGAAAGTTACTGTGACATCACAGTAATGAAAGTTACTGTGACATCACAGTAATGAAAGTTACTGTGACATCACAGTAATGAAAGTTACTGTGACATCACAGTAATGAAAGTTACTGTGACATCACAGTAATGAAAGTTACTGTGACATCACAGTAATGAAAGTTACTATGACATCACAGTAATGAAAGTTACTGTGACATCACAGTAATGAAAGTTACTGTGACATCACAGTAATGAAAGTTACTGTGACATCACAGTAATGAAAGTTACTATGACATCACAGTAATGAAAGTTACTGTGACATCACAGTAATGAAAGTTACTGTGACATCACAGTAATGAAAGTTACTGTGACATCACAGTAATGAAAGTTACTGTGACATCACAGTAATGAAAGTTACTATGACATCACAGTAATGAAAGTTACTGTGACATCACAGTAATGAAAGTTACTGTGACATCACAGTAATGAAAGTTACTGTAACATCACAGTAATGAAAGTTACTGTGCCTGTGAGTTACGGTTGTTGTGGTAGACACAATGACAGATAAACAGAAAAACTGACGAACTTGCAGACAATAACACATTTTAACCCAGTATTCAAAACGTGCTCGAGTACCGTACAATCAACGTGGAGTAAACGTTTTCAACGAAGATTCATTGTTACATCAACGTTGATTGTGCACAATTGTCCGGAGGGACGTTCTTATTCCAGCATAATTACATTGAAAACAAAAAACACTCTTGACGTTACACAAACAACATACATTAGCAGCAGTTGAACAGTTCATAAACAAGAGAGCAATTTTATCAGATGCAAATGCTAAACTGCTTCATTATAACCTTTCACCAATTTAACTCAGCAGTTTGTTATTGTATTTAACTAGTTCTGTCGCTATTACAGAATGATAATTATTAAAATAATAATTGTTAATTATTGTTAATTAAATAAAATGAATAAATGAATACTTAATAATAATCAAATGGAAAATTAATACAATTAATACTTAAAATGCACACACACACACACAACACCACACACCACACACACACACACAACCCACACACACACACCACACACACACACACATATGAGAAAGGAATGGAATTTTAAGGAGATGGCTATCCCGGGCTGTGAGGGATTCAGAGACTACATAGCAGGCACCATGACAATGGAGGACCAAGAATCAGTAGTAGCAGTAATATATAACCCTCCACCAAATGACAGAAGACCCACTCAGAGTACGAAAACAACAACTGGCAGTTACACTATATTGAGAGGGCAGCCTCTGCTGCCTGTAGAAATAGATCCCACCTGCTCATAATAGGGGACTTCAATCACGGAAGATGATTGGGAGAACAAGGAACCGCATGGAGGCGAGGATACGTGGAGAGCCCAACTACTGAGGTGGGACTAGAAACTTTTTACCCCGCATGTCAGAGAACCCATAAGGATGAGAGAAATGACGAACCAGCGAGACTCGACCTGTCTTCACCCTGAACGACTCTGATATAAGAGAAATCGGTTTTAAGGCCCCAGTTAGCATGAGCGACCACAGTGTATTGTTGTTTGAGTACCTGATTGAAGAAGGTTATTGAACTCGAGGAGGGATACCGAAACCAAAGGTTAGCATACCGAAAGGGAAACTATGAGGAGATAAGAAAATTCCTAACAGATATAGCATGGAAACCGAGCTCAGGGAAGACGGCCCAAGATATGATGGACTACAT
>WNGS01008726.1:0-2500 GCA_020271785.1 Procambarus virginalis
CTCATTGACACCACAAGAGACCCTAGAGCGGCAGTTTTCTCTTTCAGCGCCTCAGTGTCGCGATCCAGAGGGGGAATGCTCGCTGCATCCTCGGTTCCTGCCCAACGTCGGAGGAGTTCGAGGAAATCTACAGCCTCTAGGAAGCGAACTATTTTTGTGTCCTCTTAATGTTCATTTTTCGATGTCTTCAATCCTCTCGTTCATTCTCTTCAGGTCAGTGATCTTCTTACCAAGGACCTCGTCGATGGCATTCCTTCCAAGAGGAGCACCTAGGAGTGTGCTGTCCTCAGGTTGGTTGTATGAATGTCAGGCAAAACAACCTTTATTTGCTCTATTATGTGCTGGTTGGTGGAGGTTATTTCGCACTTGGAAGGGTTCAGGGTGAGGCCTAGACTTGCTCCTTGCTCCTGAATTATTCTTATGTCGTCCAAGAGTGCGTCTGAGGAGCCGGCTAGAGTACCATCGTCCAAAAACCAAATGTTGAGCTCACTGGACAGGTTATCGGTGACTTCCTTGATGACTAGGCAGAAAAGAAAAGGAGCAAGGGGGTCACCCTGTTGGACACCTTCTTGTGATTCAATTTCATGTTCCCCAAAAGCAGAGTTAGATTCTTGCTGTAGCAAGAGTTTACAAACGGGTAGAGGGAAGGAAAAAGGCGATGAACCGCACTGAGTACTGCATCCCTTCTAACCAGATTGAAGGCATTTTTGAAGTCCAGCTTTATCAGAGCTTTTTCATCCGTAATGTTGGCAATGTAAGCTCTAGCTGAATGAGCCGCTGCCTCACACCCTTGGGGAATGCCAAACCCAAGCTGTTTTGGCTTCAGCATGTCGGCTGCTGCCTGACTAACTGCTCTAGCAGCAGCCTTAGCGACGAGACGCCGGAGAGAATTGCCCACAGCTATCGGTCTGATTCCTCTATCTTTTTTCCTCAGGGCACAGAGGGTAGCGCCAAAAAAGAGAGGCCGTATGGTCTCTGGTATGTTGCCAGCTAGACATGTGTTGGCGAATCTTGTTAGTTCCACCAGGAGGCCCTGTGCAATGTCTCCCAGTGCAGGGTTGAGCATTTGTTTGATGTGGTTGGGTCTTAGTCCTGTGAACCCACCTGCTGATCCTGGTGGGAAGGATAAAGCTGCTTTATGCACCATGGATTCGAGCACACACAGGGGTTCTGCTCTGGTGACACCGACTAGGAGAACACCGTCGCCACGAGGAGCTCTGGATGGGTGTTTTTCCCTCAGGGCTTGTGCTGTATCGGCATCCCCGGTGGCAACTGTCTTCACTGGTGATGACTCTGATTGCCCCTATTGTATTGCCTTCTATTTTCTTGCTGACTGTTGCTCTCATTTTGGATGCCTCGGTTCTGCTGTTGATACCTTTCCTGCGGTGAGTGTTTTTGGCACTGGTGGGGAGGGGTGCCTGGTTGTCCTCTCTAGGAAAACTATTTATAGCCATAATGACTGAGGAAGCTAGAGATTTGTCTCTCTAGCTGTCTCCTGCAGGGACAGCTAGGCATATGTTTCCAAACAGGAGAAGGTTGTGCCATGCTTGGATGGTTCCGGGGGAGTCGTTGACCTTTTTCAAGAGGCTGGATAGTTTGGCTGCTGCCTGGGGCCGGGCAGCTTTGGGGATGTGCTGCAAGGTTCCAACCGATGTTGCTTTGATGGCTTCTAGTAGATTCTCAGTCGATATGAAGCTGTTGGAGGTGTTTTCCCTGACTGCTGGAGTGGGGCCTTGATTGATACCCTCTTTGGGAGGGCGCCACATACCCGGACAATTGGTTCCGTTGTGAGCATGCTTGCGCACATCCCCGTTACCCTTGAGTCTCCACACCTTGTCGCACACTTGGCATGTGCCATACCTGTCGTCGCTTGATGGCTCCTCTTGGCTGAGAGAAGCCTGGCTGTCAGTCGTGACCTGCGACATCGGCGGGCGCTGGGCGGACGCAGAGTGGGCGCTGGGCGGACGCTGGGCGGGCGGAGAGTGGGCGCTGGGCGGACGCTGGGCGGGCAGAGAGTGGGCGCTGGGCGGGTGCAGAGTGGGCGCTGCGCGGGCGCTGGGCGGCCGCTGGGTGGGCGCTGGGCGGACGTAGCGTGAGGGGGTGGACACAGGGAGGTGACGGTCGCGGTTGGGGTGGGGCAGGGGGGGTGACTCGTGGGTTGGGTGACAGTACACACTGGCGGGTATGGGGAGGGGGGGGGGTCAGAGGGGTGACACTAACACGTTTGTATAATTTCGTGATATATCACTGCACAATATCATGCACTTGTAATCTGGTTCACTGTGGACTCGATGCACTTAAAACACGATACCTGTTTCCCGAGAGCCGAGGTATCTATTTTTCAGGGATATTTTCATAAACACTTACACACTGGTCACCCCCTCGACTGACCGCACAACAACACCCCATCCCCCCACCCCCACCACCATAACCGAGGGAGCCCCTCAGGGCGCCCTTGTTGGCCCTCACTGCAGTTCAGATGATTCCACACTGCCAATCC
>WNGS01008726.1:5000-10326 GCA_020271785.1 Procambarus virginalis
ATCAACATGTCGTGCAGCCTCCACTGGCAACGAATGCTCTGCAAGCTATGCTGCACCCGCCGATGCTGAATTCCCATCAACAAGTCGTGCAGCCTCCACCGGCTACGAATGCTCTGCAAGATATGCTGCACCCGCCGATGCTGAATTCCCATCAACATGTCGTGCAGCCTCTGCCGGCAACGAATGCTCTGCAAGATATGCTACACCCGCCGATGCTGAATTCCCATCGACAAGCCATGGAGCATCCGCCAGCAACGAATGCTCTGCAAGCCATGTTGCACCCGCTGATGCTGAATTCCCATCAAAAGTCGTTTAGCCTCCCCTAACTATATAAAATATGATTGAAAGGCATATAAATTAGTGTAAAAAGTGTTGATAGAGTACAGTATTGTAAGTGTTAATGATTATTTAAGCCTTGACAAAAAGATACTGTACAGTGTAAATATACAGTAGAAATAATTTTCAATTGTGAATTAGAATTAGAACTCGTGTGAATTAGTAGTAAGGCTAGCTGTTGTGTGAGGTGAATACCTGAAAATAAGTGATCATACTGTATGTACCCTGTATATAGTACTGAACAATATAAAACAAGTGCTGCAAAGGATGACGTAATCTTCAGCTTCATTAAAAGTAAGTCAATTTACCAATTTTATTATAGTATTTCAAAATAGTTATTTTTTCAACAAAAGCTACATATTAATCTCTGCAATTGTATATTCTATCATTAGCAGAGAAAAGGTGAGCTCAAAATATTTCGTCTTGGCTAGCTCTCAGTGACAAGTCTCGATCGCCATTGTTATGGCCTGGCCGCCACAGCCTGTGTCATAACATTAAAAATACATTACCTGCACTGTTCAGGGTAAAACAAAACACATCTCTAAAATTTTATTGAGAAAATATTAACAATCACTGATTGATACATGAAATATTTTGCAATACAAAGGAATGAACCAATTTTTTCCCACCCATCTGGACTTGATCAGACCGTGTTCAAACATCATCTATGCAGCAGCCACCAGCTGGCTTAAGCGTCGGCGTGGCACTAAATTGGACCGCAATTACACAATGAACTTATTTAATTTTAGTTATACAGTATAAAATATATCCTACCTGAATGTTACTTGAAAAATTACTTAACTTCGGAAATAACAGAGCTCCGGAAATAATGACTTGGGTACAGCCCCATATAGACCGTTAAATTGAGTGGATATACAAAAAATGAACATTAAGAGGACACAAAAATAGTTCGCTTCCTAGAGGCTGTAGATTTCCTCGAACTCCTCCGACGTTGGTTTTCATGATTCCGAACGATCTCTTGCTTTTCCTCTATTGTCATCCTCACATACGATTTCTTGCCTTGAACCTTACCACTGGCTTTCTGACCCATTGCAATGTATATTATACAACCTGTTCTCGCACTTGCTTACAGTCAATATTGGCTTATTTAATAAGTGCATATGTGACATACTAATTGATTGTGAATATTTTAGTTTACCTTGAAAAGCTTCATAGAAAACACCAACCTCACCTAACCTTCTTAGTATGTTAAGATAAGCATCTTATTGCTTCTTATTTACAATTATTACTTAACCTATCAACGGTATAGGTTAAGTAATAATTGTAATTAACACTTTCGCATGCCAAGGACTCTCCCGCGAGTCCTGTTTCGACTACCCGCTCATGCACACAGGACTCAAATTTATGTCTTCGTAAAAAATATTTGTATAAAATTCAATTTTTATCCGATTAACTTCTGGTTTGTTTCAAACTGAGTGCCATGAAGTTCTCTTTCTCACTGCTAGGGCGCATGGCGCGTCGGCCTACCCGGTCACGTGACAGGCCCAATGTTTTCTCGTCACGTTTCGTGAGTCGATCACGTTTCCCTCGCGCGCCAAACTCGAACGGTTTTCTGCATTTATACCCGTTTCTGTGTGTTTTATACCCAATACATTCATCAACAATGGATCCAGGTCAAGGCCCAAGCCGTTCTACGCCCAAGGAAGTGTCCAAGTCCTCGAAAGAGGACAGAATAACTATGATTTATCAAAAGTTCAAGGGAATGAAACTCACACCCACGAAAATTCCTGAAGTTGTGGCAGCTTTATCAGAAGCCGAGTATGATGCAGGTGATGTTGAAGGACTTGAAGATGATTTGGATGACTACAACGATTATAGTGGCGTCCAAAGAGCGAATGATACAGCAACAAGTGATGAGGAGACCGAGCACCTCACAGAGGAGGATGAGGCACCTCTACTCCCTCCTTCTCCTCCATCTAGGCGCACACGTGGCACATGTAAACCACCTAGAAAACTAACTACCAGAAATGTTTCTCGACGTAGGATTACACGACCAACTGCGCCAAGTGATTCTAGCAGTGATGAAAGCATGGAAATTGAAAGTGATGACGAAAGTGAGGAAGATTCACAAAGCCGTACACGTACAGGACGTACTCGCAAGGGTGGGGACAGTGTTGGCTGGAGTCGTGACAATACTCCCCCAATTGTTGAAGATTTTATTGGAAATCCTGGCCTGAAAATTCCCACACCTACTAGTGCATTAGGATTTATCCAATTATTCATTACCCGAGCCCTGCTTCAATTCTTGACAACAGAAACTAATTTGTACGCGTCGCAGATTTTCCGGATGGCTAATGAAAATGTCTCAGATATTTGGAAACCAGTGAGGGTGAAAGAAATGGCGCGATACTTGGGACTATGCATATTGATGGGCATAAACAGGCTGCCAGCTATGAGGATGTATTGGCAAACAGGAAAACCATGGCATGTTCGTTTCTTCAACTTGTTTATGACGTCAAAACGTTTCCAGCATATAAGCCAGTTTTTCCATACATTCAATAATAATGCAGTGCCCGTGAACAATACTGATAAGTTGATAAAAGTGAGATCGGTGATGGACTATTTGAAAGAGAGGTTTGCAGAAGTTTACATTCCCAAGAAAGAGTTGTGCTTGGATGAAGGTACAATGGCATGGCGCGGCCGACTATCGTTCAAAGTTTACAATCCAACAAACCAGACAAGTATGGTGTGAAACTATATATGCTTGCTGAATCAGTATCTGGGTACTTATATGACTTTGACGTATACTCAGGTATTGGTAAGACGATACTGGAAACAGTAACGGGGTTGATTCAGCCTTTAGTGAACCAGGGTTACCATTTGTACATGGATAATTACTACAACTCGGTAAACCTAACAGAAAAATTGAGAGAACTTGGGGTGTACACATGTGGCACAATTAGACTGCTACGCGGCGCCCCAAAGGAATTGCAAACTATAGCCAAGGCTAAATTTCCACTGGATACCACCATATACCGCCGCAAAGATAACACCTTCATTCTACTGTGGAAAGACAAGCGAGTGGTCTCAATCATTACAAACATCCACAATGCTGACACTCAGCAATGTCAGCGAAGGAAACGATTGCGCAATCGCGACGGAACAACTCGACTGCAACAGGTACCAGTGAACAAGCCTACTGCAATTTGTGAATACAATAAGTTCATGAAAGGTGTGGACCACTTCGATCAAATGGTGAAGTATTACCATTTTACCAGGAAAACTCACAAGTGGACCAAAAAGATCACGTTTTATTTTCTGCAAATGGCATTGCATAATGCCTTTGTTTTGTACAAATACTATACAACTGATCGAAAAAAGCTAACATTGCTACAATTCCACGAGGTGGCAATTTGGGCCCTATTGCACTGGGACACGGAAGATTGGCCTGAAATAGCAACAGTATCTCATCACTTGCAGCACGCTCCAGACATAAATGATGACACAGGTCCTGCCTATGCTCACGCCGTGCAAACTCCTGGACCATCTGGTGTGAGGCGGCCTTTATTTACTTCAACACCTCAAGCTGACGCAGGAACGGACTCAGAACCCGAGATGTCTGGCACACTGCCATTTGACGAGTCGGTCTTGTCAGATGACTCTGACTCAAATGCTCAACCAACACCGAGAAGACGTGGCCCTATTGTTGATTCTGAACATCGCCTGAACTACAAACTGAAACATGAACTTTACAAACTGCCAAAACGTCTCAAGTGTCATGTCTGTGCACGGTCCGGTAAAAGGAAGGACACCAACATAGGATGCAAGACCTGTAACGTTGCACTCTGTGTTATTCCCTGCTACACCAGTTACCACCGGAAAAGGGTGTATTGGGTGATGAAGAAGTAACCACCCGCAACAGCTTCACTCCACCTACAAAACATCTGTTGAGCAACTTCAGGAATGTTGACCTGAAGAAGGTGGAGTGAAGAAAAAATGCTCAACTTACTGTTCCACAACCAGTTTTTTCTTGGTAAGTACACCTATTTTGTCCAATTTCTTGTAGTATAAGTTATTGGGAGTATTTTGATACCAGAATGAACACTGTATCCCATAAACTGCCGTAAGTAGACTCGAAACTTCATAGATTTTTTTCGGGGTGTTGCGTGTCTGCAAGAGTGTCCCAAACGGGTTGCAGGTGGGTGACTTTAGCCGTTTATACTGGGCATGTTTACACCTTATCATTATTATATGCATATGTCTGTTTAGGGAATTTTATTCCCATCCATGTACAACCAAAAATAACTGTGTGCAACAAGTATAAACTTGAAAAACATAACAATAGTAAAAACATTTTGTGTGTTTGACGCTCACTGATATGTTCCAGCGTTGTTTTATATTTGGCGCTATTCTAACTTACGCTTTGTTGATCTTTTTTACCTACGTGCTTATAGAACATTCTATTGCGAACACATTGACACAAAAATGAATGATGTACATACAAAAATAATGTCAGGACAGTCAAATAAGTATAAACTTTCGAAGCACCGTATCGCGCATGTGTTGTCGCGTCACCGATACCGGGTAACAGTTCCACCACTTCCCACACTCTTGCGGGTAAGCCGCGACCATGATTCTACGTTTATATTCATATCTCTGTGTTGGGAATTTCATTGCGAATCCATTGATACCAAAATTAACGCTGTAGGACAAGTGTGGAGTTGACAACAATCCCAAGAGTAGAAACATTTTGTTGCCGTTTGGCGCTCACGGCGAGTCATCTACGTAGTTTTTATTTGGTGCTGGTCTCCCTATACTTTTAGTGACCTTTTTTACTGATGTTCTTCTAGAGAATTTTATTGCGAACACATTGGTACCAAAATGAAATACGTAGCTCGAGAACTAACGTCAGAAGAGTAAAAAGAGTATACACATTTTTGTTTGGCCGCTTAAGCGACAAAAATGCCGCGCGCACATACGGTTTTCTGTCCCTCGTTCGCCGGGCGGCTGAAAGTGTTAAGAAGCAATA
>WNGS01008726.1:34204-45925 GCA_020271785.1 Procambarus virginalis
AGAAACGGTGAGGAAGTCGCTCCGAAAAGCACCGAGGCAAACCGATAGGTTATGACCTCACTGTCAGGATCCTGGGGATCTTTAATCCAGAGAAATTTGGTGTAATTACGATCCTCCTCTTGCAAGCCTACTCTAAGGAAAGCTTTACTGATATCAGCAGTATAAGCAACAATACCAGTACGGAATGTAACAGTACATCATGTAGCCTTTGTGTAGGCTAGGTCCCGTTTGGAGACATTCATTCAAAGACACGCTGTTTGCCTTCACTTTGGCACTACAGTTGAAAACAATACGTATTGGTGTTGTCAATGAATCTTTCAAACACGAGTGATGGGGTAAAATAGTGACCTGTTTTTCGGTCATCATTATCAACAACTTCATAAATTTTACTGTTGAGCGTTGCTGAATCAATTGATGGTACATATTTAATTTTTCTGGCTGCTTCTTCAGCCGTATAATTGTGACTGTAATTGAGAGGCTGCCATGAAATAATTAACTGGAAGTTGGTGGATGATTCAACTTCCATAGCAATCTACCCAGTATTGTTTGTCTTATAGACAACTGTATCCAGATATTGCTGGTAAGTCCACATATCATCAGGAATTGGTTGTTCAGGGACAATACCTAAAGTGTCTAGATCCCACAAACGATGTACAGGTGGATCAGACTCAATATCTTCAGATATTTCTTGAAATGTAGGGGTGACTGTTCCAAGCCTAGTCACCGCCACTATTGCATTGTTATCTTGTGTTGGTTGACGCTGCCTTTTGTTGGAAAAGCACCGGTCCAGTAAGCAACTTGCTCCAGCAGATGACAACAAATTCATTCCCGTGTTGTCTGGTGCATCAGTTATAAATTTATAATAATGGTCAGCGCCTATAAGTATACCAAATCTGTGAGGCAGTCAGAATTTATTTTGTGATCTGCTAGCCTCATGCGGGTTCGTTTAAGATATCTCGCAGTGCGAGCTAGTCCTGTGACTGCAGGTCTGAAGGGCAGGTTATCAACTACTACCGCTTGTATGGAATAGTAGAAGATCAAGTCTCACTAATACCTTGACTACTGGTATTCACGAGGTCCAATATTAGTCAAGAAACCAGAAATATTCAGTCTCACACTTTTGGCAGGTTTTAATTTAACTGCTAAATTAATTGTTGGTGTGATAAAGGTTTCTGTGATCCCTGATCAAAGAGAAACTATAGTTGACTCTAGATTTCTTGTCTATTAGTTTAAGTTGAGCTGTAGGCAGAGTGGTATATTCGTGAGAGGTTAGTGTTGGCTGGAGATCCAAGTGAATAAGCAATAATATTCAAAGCAATAATGGAGGGTTTGCTCTTGTCTGCACAGAAAAAATAGATATTATTGCACTCACCGAAACGTGGATGAATGTTGATAATAGAGAACTATTAGCTGAATATCAAATAAATGGATTTAAACTATTTCACACAGATAGATATATTAGACGAGGAGGTGGAGTAGCCATATAAGTTAGGGACAATTTGAAATGTAGTCTCAAAGAGGGAATCAAAACTGAGCCACACACAGAAACTATTTGGATAGAATTAAACGAAAAAGCAAATAATATTATATAGGAGTTATATATAGGCCACCAAATTTAGACAGAATGGAAGCAAAGCATCTATGGGATGAAATATCTAGGGCATCTAGATCTAACAGTATTTATGTCATGGGTGACTTTAATTTTAGTGGAATAAACTGGTTGAACAAAACAGGGAATAGTGAAGCAGAAGATTTTCTAGAATTAATTGACGATTGCTTTCTTACGCAACACATTAAGGAACCAACACGGGAAAATAATATTTTAGATTTAGTGTTAACTAACAGGGAAACAAATTAATGACATCGAAATAGGGAGTGAGCTAGGGAACAGTGATCACAAAGAAATCAGATTTAGCATAGAATGGAATAGACCTGTAGGAGAAAATTCTGTTAAAGTGCCAGATTTTCGAAAAGCTGATTTTAATAGCCTAAGAAATTTTTTGGGTCAAATTGATTGGAAAGTCTTGGGTATGGGGTGTGGGCCGGTCTTGGAGCGAGACATGAACCCAGCGATAGGTGATGTAAATGGGGATTTCGATGTGGATTCAATATATAACTTATTTAAGAATATTCTAAACAAAGCACAGGAACGTAGTATACCACACAAATTGAATAGATCGATACTAATGACCCAAAGTGGATAACAAAGAATTTGAAAATCTTATAGGTAAAAAGAGAGCTTGGTACAAAGGATTAAAAATGGGGAGGTCACTTTAGAACAGGAATTCGTCAACTGGTTAAAATGTTAAAAAAGAGATAAGGAAAGCAAAAAGAAACTATGAAGTTCGTATAGCAGGGCAAGCAAAGACAAATCCTAAAGGTTTTTTTCAGTTATATCGAACTAAGACTAGGGAAAGGATAGGCCCATTAAAAACTGAGACAGGTCAAATAACAGATAGTGATGAAGAGATGAGTAGTATTTTTAATAAATATTTTGTATCTGTATTTACTAAAGAGGAACTTAACAATATGCCTTCACCGAACAAGTCTACGTGGGTAGGAACGAGGACAGGTTGACGAGTTTAGCAGTTACCAGGGAGGATGTTCTTAAACAAATAGAAAAACTCAAACCAAACAAATCCCCAGGGCCGGATGAAGTGTTTGCCAGGGTGCTTAAAGAATGCAAAGGGGAGCTTTGTGACCCACTGTCAATCATATTTAATAAATCAATAGAGTCAGGCAGAGTGCCAGAGTTTTGGAAAGTTGCTAATGTGATACCAGTTTTAAGAAAGGAGATAGATCACTTGCGTCTAACTATCGACCAATTAGCCTAACGTCTATTGTGGGAAAGTTACTCGAATCTATAATAGCAAATAAAATTCGTCTTCATCTTGAAAAACATAAATTAATAATTGAGTCGCAACATGGTTTTATAAATGGCCGTTCATGTTTAACAAATTTGTTATCTTTTATTCTAGCATAGTTGAGGCAGTTGATAGTGGTAAGGATTGTGATGTTGTGTACCTTGACTTTAGCAAAGCTTTCGATACAGTGCCACATGAAAGACTGATTAAAAAGATAGAGGCTCATGGTATTGGGGGTGCTATATTAAGCTGGATTAGGGCATGGCTATACCAAAGGAAACAGAGAGTTAGTATAAATGGAGTCAAGTCAGAGTGGGAAAATGTTGTAAGTGGAGTGCCTCAAGGCTCTGTCTTGGGACCTCTGTTGTTTATAATATATATAAATGATTTAGATTCAGGTTTGAGTAGCAACATTTGCAAATTTGCCGATGATACGAAAATCGGTAGGGAAATTAATTCGGAGGAGGACTCACTATCACTTCAAGTTGATCTAGATAGGGTTTTGAAATGGTCAAAGGACTGGCAGATGCAGTTTAATGCTGATAAATGTAAAGTTCTGAGGCTAGGTAATGATGATAGAGTTACAAGATACGAGCTAGATGGTGTTGAGATTGCGAAGTCGGATTGCGAAAGGGATCTGGGAGTTATAATTAGTAAGAATTTAAAACAAAAGGATCAATGCATAAATGTTCGTAATAAGGCAAATAGGACACTCGGATTTATTAATCGCAGCGTAAGTAACAAGACACCTGGTGTGGTTCTCAAGCTATATCTTGCTCTGGTTAGGCCCCATTTAGATTATGCAGTTCAGTTTTGGTCGCCATATTATAGAATGGATATAAATTCACTTGAACGTGTCCAGCGTAGGATGACTAAGTTAATTCCCCAAATTAGAAATCTTTCATATGAAGAAAGATTAACAAAGCTTAATTTGCATTCACTGGAAAGGCGAAGAGTTAGGGGTGACATGATAGAGGTTTACAAGTGGATGAATGGACATAACAAAGGGGATATTAATAGGGTATTGAAAGTATCAACACAGGACAGAACGCGAAACAATGGGTATAAATTGGATAAGTTTAGATTTAGGAAAGACTTGGGTAAATACTGGTTCAGTAACAGGGTTGTTGATTTGTGGAACCAATTGCCGCGTAACATTGTGGAGGTGGGGTCCCTCGATTGTTTCAAGCGCGGGTTGGACATGTATATGAGTGGGATTGGGTGGTTATAAATAGGAGCTGCCTCGTATGGGCCAATAGGCCTTCTGCAGTTGCCTTTGTTCTTATGTTCTTATGTTCTTATTGCCTGACTCAGTAGCAAGTACACTTATTTCCTGATGTACCTTGCAATATTGTACTGTGGTAGAATTCATAGAATTCTTCCCAGGTGTCACAGATTGGGTAGAAATTGTTCTACATAAGGCATAATGATGTACACCTTTGTGGCATCTACTGCATAACCGTAGCTGCACAACACATTTACTGGGTTCATGAGAACCCATGCACTTGGTGCATCTGTGTAATTCTTGGAGTTGTTTAATCCTGGTATTAAAGTTAGGATAAACCGTACATTTGTAGGTGAGATGTTCTTGATCGCAGAACAGGCACCTTCTCTCTCTGACTGAATTTGTCCTTTTAGTAGACACATCAGTTGCAGTGTCAGAGGGAGATACTGTATAAATACCTACACTACCACTCCCTTTTCCAGTGGATGGAGTAGTCTTAGGCTTAGATTTATTGGATTTATTCAAAGTCAATTTGGGTTTGACTGAGATGTCAATGTTAGGTGATTTAGACTCAGGTTTAATCTTATCATGAGTCTTCAACCTGTTAACTGTTATTCTCAGCCCCTCGAATATTTGCTCGAGAGTGAGAAACTCGGTTTTATAATGTGAGCATATTTCTGCTAAGATAATTTGAGGCAATTTCCTCTGCAAAAGTAACTTGATTGACCATTCTGAAGCTGGTACATCAACTTTAGTACCTAAGGCCTTCACTAGAGACTCTGCTTCTAGCCTGAAGCTTTGAAGTGAGTCTGGTCTGTTACTTGGTGCATTCAGATCTAGCAATTGGTAATAAAGGTTAGCTATACTTAACTCCTGGTTGCAATAATTCAACTTCAGCAGTTTTATAGCTTCCACATAATTACTCTCAGTGAGAGCTAAGTTATTTATAACCTTTTTAGCTTCCCCTTTGAGAAGACTAATCAGGTATGAAAATTTAGAAATTGGGTCAAGATAAGACCTGTTATGGATATGAACTTCAAATGAAGTCCAAAATGTGTCCCAATTTTCTTCATCCAGCCCTGCAAATGTAGGTAAGTCTAAAGTAGGTAGACGAACCTCAGGTAATTGATTACTGGATTGAGACATAGTAGAATTTGTATTGGATTGATGGTTTACTATACTGGATAGTACATCAAATTTATCTTGAGTCTCATCTTCGTACTGGGAAATATTTGCTACAATTTGATCTAATTCCTCTAGATCAGTTTCAGTAGCATTCAGTGAGTTAAGATAAGACTGACTTGCAGATTTAACTTGATCAAACTTAAGATTAGCTACTCTCACTGATGATTCTAGTAGATAGTAATCAATGGGAGTTGCCTTGGACAAGTCATCAGACTTATTAATTAGTCTAGTTAAATGGCTTTTGAGGCCAATATAGGTTCTCCTTAATTGCTCAGGAGTAGCCATGTTAGCTTTAAGTCCAAATTTCATAGGACTTGACTGAATATTACTAATGAAGCTGGGATACTTGTTCATTAGTTGATAATTAATATTGAGTATAGCCTGAATTCTGGCTAAATTAAACTCTACCTCACTTTGAGGTTAAATGTCCCTACCTAACAAGTATATAGCTAAAGATTTTGAGTGGTGTCTGCATGTCACCATTAACTTTCGTCCGGCTAGCTCATCTTTATCACCATTAGATGTAATGGTGATCATACAGCAACACTCAAAACCACACACAAAAATAATGAATACACAAATAATTGATATGGGTACACTCTAATCAGAGTTACTGTAATGTTGAATCCCACCCTTGGTAGGGTCAGCACAAAAATGTATAATGTATGTACTACTCATTAGTACAGGACTAATTGTAAGAATTTCTTGGATTGTATCCAGTTCTAAGAGACCAAAATGTTGTTTTGGTTTCTGAGAACGGATATAGTTTAATGGTAATTGGTATGTATCCAGTTCGATAAGACCAAAATGTTGTTCTGGTCTGAGAACTGATATAGTTTAATATCAATTGATATCTATCCGGTTCGAAAAGGACCAAAATGTTGGGTATCTGGGGCTTGAACTCAGAAATTAAATTATTTTTAATTATTGTATTGAAATAAATCGAAGGACCACCCACTTTTGAGAAAAGAGGGAAAACAAATAAAAGTGATCATTTGAATGACACTAGAGAACCAGTGTCTAAGGAAACTCATTTAATGAATAATCACTTGAAATAAATGAAGACTAATTATTAATTAAAGCCAAAGCCTCAAATATCAACATTGGGGGGTTATTTCTAGAAGTTCATATATATCTAGGAACTAGTGTGGTTCGTCACTAGTTCATTGTGGTATTAATAACATTGTAAATCTAACTACAATATATTCAAATATATGGTAATCAAATTATAATCATTATGATCATTAATCATCATTAATCACTGAGCAAAATACTGAGCACAGTTAGAGCATAACATTAATTACCAAATCTAGCAATAATCAATCAATGGAAATTGCTATATGAATTATAGAAGCAATAATCAAATTGAATAAATTTGTAAGAAAAATGTGTCTTAGCTGTAAGACGATTTCTAACGCCAGGTCATCATTCGTCCTCGTGGTCACGGAATCCCCATAGAGAAAGAACTCGAGGTAAATAACACGATTGATGAGAATCTTGCTGGCACTTCAAATACACGCTGTAATACAAGAAATGTAAAGTAGCGATTGACTAGGCTACAAATTATGTTCAGATATTCATGAAACTGAGATGAGTGATAAACATTACTAACATGTTATTTTTGATGTTCATTCTTCCTGACGACAAACTACTCACAAATGTACTACCTACTTTGATGCATCAAAAACTAGGGAAATACTTATGTGAGCGTAACAGAGTACTGAGGTCTGCCGAAATTCGCGTCTGCCGGTCTCAATGTTCACTGCTGTGCACACTTAATTACGAGTCCTGGTACTAATTGTCGACGCGTTATTAACTGACGAGGCACTAGAAAACACATAGGCAAGTAAATTTCACTTATTAACTGGGTATCAACGTAATTCTTGTCGATAAGAATTCCCAGCAACTGCCATGTGCTTCACCCACGCTGCCTCGTGACCAAGCCTTGTTGAGTAATGGCATCTCCGCCTTCCTCCCTCCCCGCTCTCGCATTCACCACGGAAATTATTAAACACGAATTATTCTTTTCCGCGCAATTATGGATGAAATGCGATAATATGAACTGGGTTGGAATTATAGGGATTTAATAATTATAATATTCTCGATAAATGATCTCTAGCGAGAAATGGAGATGTTATTTATACTTCTCCAGAGCATTCGATCGTAACAGAATAAAAACTGTTACTAAATAATTTCAATTAATAACTCTCGATTTACATTATCAGGAGTCATATTATCAGCAATATGCTCAGATTAAATTATATTAACACTACTGTTAGTGGTGTTAAGAACTACTGCAATTAGTAAGGTAATGGTAATTTATTATAATATAATAATAGATGATAAGTGTTGGAAATTTCCAACACTTACATCCTCTTCTCATAAAGAATAATTTCCTTCCCGACTTTCTGCTTCACACGCATCAATTGTCAATTGAAAAGATGTATGGTGAAGTGAATGACTGCATGACTGCTGAGTTCTTCATTAAGCAGGAAGAGTCGTGGCCAGACTGGGAGGTCGGACCCGGTGTTCACGCGGTCACCAGTTCGACCCGCAAGATGGAGTCTTCCTTTTTTCATATATTACCCAAATAACGCTTTAGTTGGAATTATTGAGTACTTTTTATCTACTTAATCTCCTTTAATATTTAATAACACTTTATAGATCTATTCCTGCACATTTTTACATCTCAATACTTTTATATATCTATTTATCACATATAAATTATTTCCGTTATCATCATGTATTTATTAATTCTTTCAAAATTCTTAGATACTTATTTACCTGTATTCATATTCTTAATCACCTTATAAACTATTGAACGATATAGGATTTATTTATTATATCACGTTTATTTTGTTTTATAATTACTTTCTATGAAAGTAATTATATCTGCTTAATTACTTTCAAATAGAAAGTATTAAGAAAACAAGGATGCGATTATTAAGTAATAAAGTGTTCAAAGTATTGCAACACTTAAGTATGCGAGTGTTAAGTAGTGATATATGTTTTGCAACACAATAATATCGTGTTGTTAGTGTTGCAACGCATTCATAAAATGTTATGAGAGCTGCAATTCATAAATAATTTTTTGTGAGAGTTGCATCATCGAAATACGCGTTGTAGGCGTTGCAACATCGAAATACCGCGTTGTGAGTTTTGCAACACACAAATAGTTTTTTTCAAAACTCACAACATCTCATTTCTGTGCTGGAACCCTCGCAACACGCTATTCCTGAGTGTTGCAACACGCTATTCCTGAGTGTTGCAACACTCTCAAAATGTGTGCATTCTTCTTATGTCTGTACGGTTTGGTTTCTCTATGTAAACTTTCATTTCCACCAAGGTTGTCAATTTCATTTTCCAGCAAGAAGGTCGGACCCGGTGTTCAAGCTGTCACCACTTCGAACTCTGTGATATAGATTTCAGCTTCCTTTTTTCCATATATTACCCAGATAATACCTCAGTTTTAATCTTAAACTATTTTTCTTCTATTTAATCAAATTTTAAATATTCCCTCACGTTTTATTTATAAATTTTAGCAAGTTTTATCTTTTCTCTTTTTATCACATTATATTTATTTGTTCAATCATTATTTATTAATCCAATCACCCTTTTCTAGATATTTAATCACATACCTGTTTAATAACCATTATTCATTATTCAATCACAGATCATTTATTTTAAATATTATATTACGTTTTTGTGTGTAATCACTTTCTGTTCATCTAGTTAAGAACTCTTTAGTTATATTTCCAATAATCTTTTATCGATCCATACAATCAATATTTTTTTTTTTATTTACACGTTAGCAACGGAATATTGATATCGTGAACTTATTCCACGTTAAAGACTTCATGAAAATAATAGCTGTGAGAGTTGTAACTTTGCAACAAAGGAACACCATGTGACTGTCTCAACACCTAAATTTTGTGTTTGAGAAAGGTAGGCAGACATAATGTATTGTGAGTGTTAAAATGCAGGAATAATGTGTTGTGTGTGTTGAAACACAGATTTTTTTCATGTTTTTAATACAAAACATTCCCGTGTTCCAAGAACCACAACACGTTATTCCAGTGCTACAACACTCACCTCGCAACACCTCATTCCTGTGTTGCATACCTCAAAACACTTCATTTCTGTTTTATAACACTCACATCACGCTATTTATCTTGCAACACTTGCAAGACATTATTCCTGTGTGTTGCAACACTCACAACACATGTATGCATTCGTGTTACGTCTGGGTATTTTTGTTTCTCTTTGATTGTAGATGAAGGGAAAATATTTGAAACATAAATTAAAACGTTTAATAAAATAACTTTCCATCCATCTGGTGTTTCTTCCTTTCAACACTTGAGGCCAACTATAAGAAAAATCAATAGGGCTCTATACCTCAAATACGCTGGTAGTGTCTTTATTTGCTCTCATTCGTTCATTACTAAAAACATAAATCATACAGATAGAATTTCAATCATGTTATGTGATTGTGTATGTATATAAATGTGTATAAATGTGTATTATATATGTGTATGTATACACATATATAATACACATATTATATATGTGTATATAAAAAAATCATGAAATGTAAAAAAATCATCATTAATTTTTAGTAATAGTTTTACCTCTAAACTAGAAAAATTAATGGTTATTAGAGTGAAAACTAGGTGAACACATAAGTGAACACGTCTAGGTGAATGCATCAAGTAAACGCATATGGTAAACAAACATTTGCCTATAAACAACCTATCTACTGTGTAGAGTAGCCTGGTAAGAGTAGAGTAACCCTGGGTAGGTTATTTGGTGTTGCAACACCCCTAACAAATTCTGTTTTGCAACACCTCCTTTTTGTGTTTCAACTCTTATAACTTTTCATTTCAGTGTTGCAAGACTCGCAACACCTTATTCAAATTTGCAACAATCACAACACTTTATTCCTGTGTTGCAACATCCAAAACATGCTATTCCTGAGCGTTGCAACCCTTACAATATGTCTGTGTGCATACGTTTTATGTATGTGTATTTTTGGATATGAATATGACAAATTTTAACTAAAGTGAGGTTTTCATTCACGATTCTTTCCTCTCTTGGGTCAATAAATTTCAGTAATCAAAAACTTTTTAACTGCAGTTAGACATATAAAGCAATCGGATAATTACCTTAACGAATACTATATTGCTACTACCATAATTTCCTGAACAATTACTATGATATTATCATAATTACTTGTGTGCCCATAAACAACCAATGAAAACTGATTATTTATTGATTCAATAAATACTAAGTAGAATATCTCCCAGATATCTATATAAATAAAAATGGAAATGTCCGTTTGTTCAAAATCGCTAATCTCCGAAAATTCTTAATCGATTGCTTTGAAATTTTCACACATCGTTCCATTCGCATCCGAGCAGGTGTATATATACATATTATATAGATGTCACATGTGTGACTGGAAAAAAAACTTGTTTTTTTTTAAACTGTTTTTCATGTGTTTTTCGAGGGAGGGAAATCTTCGAAACCTCTTTACTGATTGCTTTGAAATTTTAACACATAGTTCCATTCGAATTGGTGCGTCTTTTTATATATCGATTATATACATGCCTTACCTGTGACAGGAAAAAACATGCATTTTTTGAAAAACAGCACCATCAGTTGGACGTAAGAGCAACAAATGCTGTAATCTCCGAAAGTTCTTCATCGATTGCTTTGAAATTTTGACACAACGTTTCATTCGAATACACGCGTGTTTTTATATACCGACCATATAGATGTCATACCTGTGACAGGTAAAAACATACTTTTTTCGTAAAACAGTGCCATCTGTTGCACATAATAGCAACTCACGCGATACTAAATACGTGACAATTCCATTTCAATGTTCCCGATTGCATTGATAAATTGAATTTTCATAAATTTCGATTTATTTTCATTTTGATTTAATTATTTTGTGTAAAATTTCGTTGAAGTTGAGCTGTGTTGCTTACCATTCCGTTCATTTCGTAAGTATAAGTATAGATGCCACACCTGTGACAGGTAAAATCATTAATTTTTTTAAGAAACAGCACCATCTGTTGCACGTACAAGCAACACCCTATATTAAATTTGTTACAATTCCATTTCAATGTTTCTGATTGCATTGACAAATTGAATTTTCATATATTTCGACTGCTTTTTTTTTGGTTTAATTTTTTTGGTGACATTGTATTGGAATTGAGCTGTTATGTTTACCATACCGTTCATGTCCTGAGTATAGTTTATTTTGTATTATTTCATTTGTATTATTGTTTTTCATTTCGTTTTTTAACTGTTTTTTCTTATATTTCAGTGATGGGACATCAGATCATTTGGTGTTTCCCAATATTCTGATAGAAGCATCAGATCGTTTGGGAATGCATCGATCGAGGGAGCCCATTTTTCTGATATGAACATCAGATCGTTTTG
>WNGS01008727.1:10423-25547 GCA_020271785.1 Procambarus virginalis
GATCTCATTCAATAAACTGCAAACAAAAAAACCAACCTATACATTAACCCTTTAACCACTAGGGGCTTTTTGGCTTGCAATACCACCAGGCACAACAAAAAAAAATCCAAACAATTCTTTCATCATATAAAAGTGTTCATTTGTGTTCCCTGATCACAGGAAAAATTAAAAAAAAAAAAATCACAGGTGACTTATTTTGGCCATAATAGGGCGGGGAAGTCTGGCAAAAAAAAGGCATTGACAGAGCAAATGTCCGAGGCAGTCTGCTATGCCCGAGCTGTCAGGCAGGAGTTGCCACAAAGATATTATTACCTAATTATTTCAGTGTCTTTGATTATTTTTTTTTTTTGCAGTAACATTATTCAATAATGTGTAGTGATATATTTATATAATAAAATGTGTGAACCATCACTATACTCAAAATTATGGTGTGCATATCAGTGATTCAATTATTATGTTCATAAAACAATAAACAAATAGTTTTGCTGTTATTACACTATATTCACAGTATAAGTACAGTGGCACCTCGACATCCGATTGCCCCTACTTACGATAAATTCGAGTTACGATATAAATTTCATCAAAAAATGCGACTCGACATCCGATGGTGTCGTCGACATCCGATATTTGTTGGTACACGTTCGGGTCGGCCGAGCTCGTGGTTCCCGGTCTCGCGGTCCGACCTGCCTCAGTTTACTACAGCTACCCGCTTAGTGACGATCGCGCCTATAAGAAATTCCGCTTTTGTGGTGATTTTTTGCATTTTGAACATTAAAGTAATTATTATATAATACGCCATGAGTCCCAGGAAAGTCAGTGGTAAGGCTCAACATATGAGATCCCATGTAAGAATGACCATAGAGCAGAAACAAGAGATCATTCGTAAATATGAAGATGGTGTGCAGGTAGGTGAACTTTGCTAGGCAGTACAACAAATCTCAGTCAACGATATCCACCATACTAGCTAAGAAAAAGGATATTATGGGTGCTAAAGTGATGCATCATTACAGACAAATGTTAAAACGAATGGAAAAACAAATGTCTCTTGACAAATTTGTAGTGAGACAACAAGCACTGAACCACAACCAGGTCCTAGTGGTATTCAGGCAAAACGTAGGAGAGAGAGTACCCCAGAGAAAACATCACTGCCTGATGTGATAATGGAAGGGGACACCCCTTCCAAACAGTAACAACTCTCCTCCTCCCCATCACCATCTTCCATACGCCATCAAGAGCCCTCCATAAGGTAAGAGTAACTATGGTACTGTATTGTAGTTAGAAAAAACATTGTATTCAGTATAAAATGTATTTTTATGTTAATATTTTGGAGGGTGGGGAACGGATTAATTCAAATCCCTTTATTTCTTATGGGAAAATTCGCTTCGACTTCCGATATTTCGACATCCGATCCGTCTCTGGGAACGGATTAGCATCGGAAGTCGAGGCCCCATTGTATCTACATTTGTGTTCATCATAGCAAACCACTAAGCTGGTATGGTGAGAGCAGACAGTAAAAGGTGGCCACACTGAGTCAGCAGACAATGCTACCTCCCTCCCCACCAAGACTACTTGTCCCACCACAGCGCTAATTATCACCACAATCCTGCTATTATCAGAATCATGGTAATTTTTATCACAGTCAGGAGGTCTTCTGTAAAAACTATCATCGCTAAATAATACCATGTACATATATATATATATTTTGACATTTTCAGGCGATGCTGTGGTCACAAGCTGAACAGTAGTGCTGTAAGCTCATGCTGCGTGTGCCAGCCTTGGTGGCTCACTCAAAACTGAAGCTCTCACATGAGGATATGTTACCCACCATTTTTTTTCTAGGCGGCGCCTGTTTACTATCGGCCGTAGCTGGACTATAGCTGCCCCTGTCCCTCGCGGGGCATATTAAATTGTGAGCTAGACCCTCAATTGTATATGTATGCATTGTGTGGTGTTTGGGAAAGTTACTCACATCGTATATGTATGTATTCCACGGTTTAAGGGGTTAATGAGTGCCTCCCAAGCAGCATTGATCCTCCTCTACAGAATGCATCATATTCGCAAACAAAACCCAAATTTTATCAAGCAGTGCTACACCAGGAATGGAACGATCATTGCTAAGAAAGAAGAGGCAAAAGACATGAAATAAAAAATGTCCAACAATTATAGGCTTTCTTTGTTGATTGTGACATAACTGGAAACCAGCAAACTTCCAATGTCATTGCTGAAACTAACACATGAGTGACCAAACCTTACCTAGCCTAACCATATATAAATTTTGGCTTTATTATATTTTTATATTAATTAATCAATGCTTCTTTTTTATATTATTGGCTTCAATTTCATGTAATTTACCTCTTATAACTATTACTACAATGACTTCAATTTTATAAAATGTAATAATTTTTTGAATGCTTAATTTGTCTAGTTATCAGATTCTCAGCTTACAATATTTGCAACTTACTAATTTATCTATTGATACTAACACTTCAATTTCCAAAATGTTATAAACCATGAACTCTTAATTTGTCAAATTATCTGAATCTTTAATTCATTACTTTGTGAATTAAAAATTAATAATTTAATTTCTCACTTATATATCTGCCCATAATATTAGCTACTAGTCTTGTTTGCTGTCTAATATTCCAGTATTGTTAATGGATTCTTAAGCTTTAAGTACATCAGTGTTTCCAGGCGATATGTGTTTGTTTCTATTGCATACCCTTATCCAACTTGTCTTATTACCATATGATAATACTGTATTACAATCTTAAGAGATTACTGAATTTTTAATTTGATTAATTATGTTTCCTTTTTTATTAATTATTTTGAATCTGAATCCATTTGTTTATTCACAATCCTAATCTAATTGTCTAATTCTCACTTTGTTCTATTTTTTTTTTTGCCTGTGTATTGCCTGTTTATATTGCACATCCTTGCCCATCTTGTATTATTACCATACAATATTCATGTATTACAATATAATCTAATTCTTAAATTAGCTAATTATTGTATTCCATTTGATTAATTATTTGAATCTCAATTCGTTTACTCTAGGAAATCTTAATTTGATTAATTATCTAATTTCCCACTCTTTGTTCTTATTATTTTTACTTTAATCTGGTAAGTTTTATTACTTATATACAGTATCTGCTAAATTTATTACTTACATATCTGCTAAATTTTATACTTACATATCTGCTAAATTTTATTACTTACATATCTGCTGAATAATATTTGCAATCACTTCTCTATTCTTGCATTTTTTCTTTTCAAATACAGTGCATCATCACTCTAACAGACCCGCTCTAACGAAATCCCGGATGGTCCAATGAATTGCATTTGGCACTAAATGTTCAGTGGAACATACAAAAATTCATTTGTGTTGTTCCACTGATGGTGATGACCTAGTCCGGCATGGCAGGGCTGTGAGAGCTGTGTACTGTACACACACTCCACATCGTTCACTTCAATATCCATATCACTACTATCAGACACCTGTGTTAGGTCATTTTCCAGATTTGGGTTTCAAAATCATTGGCATGCTTATATTCCAACATCAGATGATGTTTTCTTAAAAACATGGCTGACTAGGGCTGGGAGCTTGATATGGATGAATACGACATGGTTCCTGCCTTGAATATAAGCCTGCCCATGACCGTAGGGAATGCTGGGAATTTTTTCAATCTCGCAAACAACTCAGGAATCCATCTTGTACCCAAGTCAACACCGCGTTGGACACGTGTTTGGGAGCCAGAGGCGTGTGTGCTACCCATTGTTGCTCACTCAGTACTAACCCAGCCAGCAGCCCTAGGACATTCTGGGAATTTTTTCCAAGATGGCTGCCTCTCACTGGAGGTCCTAAGAGTCCATTTTGTACCCAACCTACCGCGAGCGCGCTTCGACCGTATACGAAGAAATAAAAAATACTTTTGTCAGTTGGCACAGTAATTGGCGAATGGCATTTGTCGTTTGGCGCAGTGTGCAGTGGTAACCACCATGCTGCGCGGAGTTATTGAGAAATTCCCCGGTGCGCATGAAATGAGTGTTCCCAAAAATTCTTTTTTCTTCGTAAAATGATAAATTCCCTTCCCTGAACATGTCTATGTAAAATAAATACCAAATTCCACTTACTTTGGCTGTAGGGACGTGGACAAAGTGCGCTGTGACGTCATCAGGGCCTGGTCGCCCGTGCGTGACTCGCCCAGACACGGTCGAGCGGGCCATTCAAGCACTGGGTGTTGCCACAAATATATTTTCAATTATTTGTTTATGTATTTCCAATGCGGTTTTATTGTTTTTTTTATCGTATATGATGCATATTTGTGTCCTTTATAATATGCATACAGTAGAACGTTCATAATGTTCCATGGAACTGTGATACATGTGTCAGTAGTGTGTCCACAATAAATGTTTATTGTCGCAATATTACCTGTTAAAAATTCACTAAAATTACAATATGTACAGTTTCACACACTATTTCACAGTAACACACTGTATTACACACTCAGTACTTCGGAATTGAGTAATAATCAACGAAGTAACCCATGGTACAAGCGCGACTTCGCTCAGTGCACCAGGTACAGATAAATTTTCGCTGCTTGTTTCTTCATTCTGTGTGCTTGCAAATAACGCACTCACATACACCCTTGGCTTTAGTACTTGTAGTTGTATGTAACCAAGCTTGTAAAGCATAAGGTAGTATTGAAAAGATTATAGGAAAAGATCAATTTGTAAGATAGTCTTGAAAAGATCACTTTGTATGGTCCCACACAGAAAGAGATTCAGCATACTGAAAGAGTGTCCGTCAGTCAGGAAGAGATTCAGCTAGCCTCAAGAGTGTCTATCAGTCAGGAAGAGATTCAACTAGACTCAAGAGTGTCTGTCAGTTGAGAAGAGGATTAAGCATTCTTGAAAATATCTATGGAAAACACCAAAATGGAAGCCGCTAACACTGTTCATCTATGCCATTTGTATCAGATGCATCATCACTGAACGCCAAAAATGATTCATCTAAGTATCATCTAAATAAATAGCATAGAATTGCAAAGATGACGCTCGAGAGCTGCAACTGGATACGCTCCCTGTATCGTCCTCATTAGGTGCTGTATCACTTGCATCCGACCTTTGTGTTAGGTCCTTATTGCGCCTGGCTTCCCCAACATTATGACCCTTATGTCTTCAAACAATAAGGTTTGAATTTCACTGACAGAGCATTATCTTCAACACCGCGTCGGACAGGTGTTTGGGAGCCAGAGGCGCGTGCGCCACCCATGGTTGCTCATTCAGTACTAACCCAGCCAGCCCCAGGGCATTCTGGGATTTTTTTCCAAGATGGCTGCCTCTCACTGGAGGTCCTAAGAGTCCATTTCGTACACAACCAAGCTCGTACACATTTATAATTGGGTTACGAAAAATCGAAAGAGTTTTCTCGGTTGGCGCAGTTTCCCGCGACCGAGAAAACTCGGTTGGCGCAGTTAAGTGGTTAAGTGTTATGCACACCCCTGATTGAGCAAAAATTATGTGCTATTTGCATTTCAGAGGGTTAATACACTCAACATAACTTGGTAATAACACCATGATTAACCCTTAAACTGCACACAACACGTCATATGATGTGTTGAGTAACTTGCTATAAATTGTGCAAATGACGTGACGGAATACCGCACAAGATTTGAATGACCACAGGGTAGGGGGACCCCATACGCTGCGAGGGGCTATAGTAACCAGCTGCCATTTTGTAAAAAAAAATCCAGCTCACGCTACCAATGCATGGGAGGCCCCAATTACCCATCGGTCACCATGGCGAACGCAACGGCCAAACGCCTCCCAAGCACGCACCATGCAATCACTACTCAAGAGCAAATAACTAGTGAATTATTTTCTGATGGTGAGGAAAGTGATTTTTGATGACTGTGACATTGATAAGGACTACAGACAATTGACCGATGATAGTAGCACAGACAGTGAATATGAGATAAAGTCTCCTCCCATGGCGAGGCCTACATGCTCACCTGTGCCTCCTCGCCCAGTGTCTACTCCAATTCACCCACGTCCAACAGGTCTTGTGCTTATTTAGAGTATGAGGATATTTTGGGCGATGAGTCAGAGGAAGGTGACTCATTTCTGGTTTTAGTGAAGTGGATTCAAAGAAAGTAAAGTGTTACCGTGCCTGTTGCTGTACCAGTGGTGATACCGGGCGAGAATTTGTCGCATCAGCAGCGTCTCGCCCAGCACGGCGCCCCCGCATGGCACCTGGAGAGAAATGATATAATATCAGACATACAGTATGGTTTTCGATATGGTAGATCCTGTGTATCGAATTTACTCAGTTTTTATGATCGAGCAACAGAGATATTACAGGAAAGAGATGGTTGGGCTGACTGCATCTATCTGGACCTAAAAAAGGCTTTCGACAGAGTTCACATAAGAGGTTGTCTGGAAACTGGAAAATATTGGAGGAGTGACAGGTACGCTTCTAACATGGATGAAAACTTTCTGTCTGATAGAAAATGAGGGCTGTGATCAGAGGCAATGTATCAGACTGGAGAAATGTCACAAGTGGAGTACCACAGGGTCAGTTCTTGCACCAGTGATGTTTATTGTCTACATAAATGATCTACCAGTTGGTATACAGAATTATATGAACATGTTTGCTGATGATGCTAAGATAATAGGAAGGATAAGAAATTTAGATGATTGTCATGCCCTTCAAGAAGACCTGGATAAAATAAGTATATGGAGCACCACTTGGCAAATGGAATTTAATGTTAATAAATGTCATGTTATGGAATGTGGAATAGGAGAACATAGACCCCACACAACCTATGTATATGTGAGAAATCTTTAAAGAACTCTGATAAAGAAGAGATCTAGGGGTGGTTCTAGATAGAAAACTATCACCTGAAGACCACATAAAGAATATTGTGCAAGGAGCCTATGCTATGCTTTCTAACTTCAGAATTGCTTTTAAATACATGGATGGGGATATACTAAAGAAATTGTTCATGACTTTTGTTAGGCCAAAGCTAGAATATGCAGCTGTTGTTTGGTGCCCATATCTTAAGAAGCACATCAACAAACTGGAAAAGGGCAAAGACATGCTACTAAGTGGCTCCAGAACTGAAGGGTAAGAGCTACGAGGAAAGGTAGAAGCATTAAATATGCCAAAACTAGAAGAGAAAAAGAAAAAGAGGTGATATGATCACTACATACAAAATAGTAACAGGAATTGATAAAATCGACAGGAAAGATTTCCTGAGACCTGGAACTTCAAGAACAAGAGGTCATAGATATAAACTGGCTAAACACAGATGCCGAAGAAATATAAGAAAATTCACTTTCGCAACAGAGTGGTAGACGGTTGGAACAAGTTGGGGGAGAAGGTGGTGGAGGCCAAGACCGTCAGTAGTTTCAAAGCGTATATGACAAAGAGTGCTGGGAAGACGGGACACACGAGCGTAGCTCTCATCCTGTAACTACACTTAGGTAATTCATTATGTAATTACACGAGGAACCAGACCCTCATGTTCACGTGATTTCACCTCACGTTCACATAGCGCCCGTACTTTGCGTAGACGGGCTTCAACTCCTGGTCCACAGTGTGCAACCCTCCCGCTGTCGTGCCGCTGTTGCATCTCACAGGACAGCAGTAGTGTACTTATGTGGAGTGATGGTGACGATTTATTCCTCTAATTCTGCCTTTGACAATAAAGAAGTTGGATTATAGACCTTTCCCTGATAATGGTAAGGACATGTATGAAATGGACTCTTACAGCTTTTATAATGAGCCCGCTCATGGAAATATATTGTACACCAAATGAACCTTCATGCGATNAAGATGAAGACCAGAGCTAACAGAAGAAAAGTGAGAACCCAGTTCGGTAGCGACCTGCAACGGGTCCGCCACAAGAGTACCACGGAGGTGAAGGACCGGGAAACATCGGGAACGAACTTACCCGCTATCTTGCGGATACGCTTCCAGATCTGTGGCAGGGGAGTTTCGGACGTAATTGTGGAGACATAAGAAGTCCAACATTCACGTTTAGCCGTACGGATGGCCCTACGGGCCACCGCACTCGCTTTCCGAAAGAAAAGAAAAGAATCGGTCGTCTGCCGACGGCGGTGCCTCTTCCAGGCTGCACGCTTACAGCGGACAGCCCGAGCACAGTCCGCATTCACCAGGGAAACGCACTTCCGTGGACCCCGAGAGGAAGAGCGAGGAATAGAGCGGAGGGCAGCGTCGAAGACAGTGTCATGAAAAAGGAGGAGAGCGCGAGGGAGAGAGCAGAAGGGAGAGGTCAGAGAGAGCAGCACTGAGGGTAAATAGGTTCCAGTCCGCTTTAGCAAACTGCCACCTAGGAAAAGAGAGGGAAGGGCGAAAAGAGAAAAAGGAAACAAGGATAGGGAAATGATCACTGCCATGGAGGTCATCAAGAACCTGCCACGTGAAATCTAAGTAAAGAGAAGAAGAGCAGAGAGAAAGATCAAGACAGGAAAGGGTGCGTCCGAGAGTCCAAATGAGTGGGCTCACCAGAATTCAGAAGAGACAGGGAAGAAGAGAGGAGAAACGGCTCAAGAAGGCGACCCCGGGTATTCGTCAGAACGTCACCCCAAAGAGAATGACGACAATTGAAGTCACCCAGCAGGAGCACAGGCTCCGGCAAGGAGTCCAAGAGGTGTTTCAAATCAGGAAGAGAAAGCGGGACACTCAGGGGGAGATAAATGGAACAAACTGTGTACCATTTCCCCACAAAGATACGAGCAGCAGAACAAACATGGAGGGCAAAGGAAAAAGTAAAGGAACAAAGGGAACATCAGCGCGAATCAAGAGAGCAGAAGAATTAGGAGCCCAGCAACGGCTGGGGGGGGGGGGGGAGAAAGGAATAGCCACAAAAACGACCAGGACGAGCACCAAGCATCGGCTCCTGGAGACAGACACAAGGGGCGAAAACCGCGAAATCAGAAGTTGGAGTTCGAGGAAATTGGCGTAATAACCTCGAACGTTCCATTGAAGAATAGACATCGACGAGAAGAGAAAGGACAACAGAGAACAAAAGAAGAAGAAACAAAGGCGAAAGAGCAACACAGCACGTTAAAGAATATCAGGGTCGGGATCAGGGTCAGCAAAGTCAGGGTTAGGGGGCATGGGTAAACTGAGCAAAGACGGAAGGAAGGAAGCGGGAGAACAGACCAGAGGTGGGCGGGCGGGGGAGGAGGAGGAGGAGGAGAGGAGGAGACAACGGAGAGGAGCAGTCAAGGACAGCAGCAGGAAGAGGGGGAGTAGAAAGAGGGGAGCGCACCTCAGCAAGGGCAGCAACCGAAAGGGAAGCAGGGGCCAAAGAAACCTCCATAGCAGGAACAGGGGGCGCAAACCACTGAAAGGGAGGGGAAGGAGCAATAGAGCCAGTAGTAGGGGTGAGGAAGAAAGCGAAGCCTTCTTACCGCCGGGGAGGAGGGAGGAGGAGGAGGAGAGGCCAGGCTTACGCTTCTGACTTAAAGAGACCGGTGTCCCAGCAACTACGTACCGGGCAACGGATTCCAGTGTCTCAACAGGAGAAGCTGAACGAGAGCACACACGACGGCCGTTAGGAGAGCGATGGACATCCGCCTGCACCGACAGGCGGCGGGGAGAGTCAATAGATGGAGGAAAAGGATGGAAGGAGGATCGGAGGAGAAGACGAGGAAGAAGACAACAGGAAGACATGGAAGACCGGGTAGAAAGAAGGGGAACCCAGGGGGAGGGGGCCGTGGCGTATCAGGTCCAAGGCCCGGAAACGGTTGTGAGTCTGAGGAGAAGGTGGGAAGGACGAGGAGAGGAAGAGCGCAACACGCGAGCATAAGAGACGTTAGCATAAGGCGGGAGCCGGCGAACCTGGCGCTCGCCTCAGGAAAAGATAAACGCTCCCGGTGCTTCAAGTTGAGGACGGCTGCCTCAAGCTTGTAATGGATACAGGCACGGGAGAAGGTAGGATGGGCCTCACCACAGTTGAGGCAGCGAGCTTGGGGAGAAGTGCACTCCGACTTAGAGTGACCTTCACCCCACACAAAGGACAGAGAGAGACAGTCCCAGAGCAGCGGAGGGCACCATGCCCAAACCTCCAGCACTTGTTACAAAGCCGAGGAGAAGGAATATACTCCTGGACAGAGCACCTGCCAGCCAGCAAGAATGACAGAGGATGGAAGGGTCCTACCATCAAAGGTGATCTTCACAACACGAAGGGGTTGACGGCGACGACCACGAGGGGGACGAGTAAACGAGTCAACTGGAGGACAGAATGGCCTTGGCATCAAGGATATGCCGAATATCATCGTGGCAGTCCTGCAGATTCCGAACACCGGTTGCAACATGGGGCAGGAGGAGAATAGTGCCAACACTGGCATTCAACGAACGTTCTTAGAGACCCGAACAGGGATCTCGCCAAGGCAAGATAAGGCAGCCAAGCGGGAAGCTGCATCCTGAGAAGGAGCAGCAACGACACATGTACCGAGACGAGTGGGGTTGAAGGTAACAGACGCATCCACGGAATCAACAAGATGCCGATGGAGGGAGAAATCGTCAGGAGGCGCAGAATCAAGAGGGAGGAGATCAAAGTATTTGGCCCATGAAGCAGGACCAAACAAGGCCTGATAGCATCAGTAGGGAAGGAATCGAGCGAGTGCGGCCGGGGCGCGAACAGCGTTGAGAACCCCCAGAGAGAGAGGGGTCAAAAGGCGCAGTAGTCACAACGAGAGACTTAGCCGCACCAGGGGACGAAGTGGTCACCACTGGGGGCTGGAGGCTCGACCCACCACAGAGGAGGGAGGGGAGCTGGGGGAAGAAGTCAGGATGGTCAAAGGAGGAGCAAGGTCGGGGCCCAACGCAGCGGGAGCACAGAGCCGGGTCTTCCAATACAGGCCGACTCGGGGACTTGGTCGCCCACCCCACCAGCTGAGAGGGTACATCAGAAACATTATCGACATATAGACAAGAGAAAAATTCATCCACGAATGTGCCCCCATACCCACCATGGAGCCACAATTAGAGGCAGGACACCCAACAGGAAGCTATCGCCGATCATGCCGGGGCCCCCTAGGGGTGCGTCGTGAGTATACGCCCCACAAACGCCACCTTAAGAACCGTCAGTCCGTCGAGATCGAGTTCAGTGACGAAAGTGGGATTGACAATAAAAGGTTCCCCTCGCTCGAGACGTCGGGTACTACAGTTCTACGGGTGCAAGAGTATGCCTCCTCAAGCACCCGGGTGTCAAAATAGAAGAAGTCCAAAGAAAGAACCAAAACAAGCAAAAGGTCGGCAGGAAACGACAAGCAGATAGGAGAAGAGGGGGAGAGAAAAACGAAACAGAAGGAAAAGGAAAAGGTGCTCGGCATAATTGGAGAGGACAGCAGCAGGAGCACTAGGCTAGAAAAGGACAGAGGACTGTCCCAAGGAGCATCACACTCCGGCAGCCGCCCACTAAGCCCCCTCATGTCGCTAACGGGCCGGATGGAGAGGGGTATCACCTGGTATACAGGATGCACAATTGATCCATGGTATACATTACTGCAACATGACACTTATCCTAGCAGTCAAATGACACAAATAATGTCACAAAGCCCGGACCGTAGCGGCAACACATGCACAACACCACAGTAGTGATGGTGGTGGTGATAGAGTGAACTAGAGTGGCAGCACAACACCACAGTAGTGATTGTGATGGTACAGTGACTAGAGCGGCAGCAAAACACCACAGAAGTGATGGTGGTGGTTGGTACAGTGAACTAGAGTGACAGCACAACACCACAGGAGTGATGGAGATAGTGGTACAGTGAACTAGAGTGGCAGCAACAACCCACAGTAGTGATGGTACAGTGAACTAGAGTGGCAGCAAAACACCACAGTAGTGATCGTGGTGGTACACTGAACATGAGTGGCAGCACAACACCACAGTAGTTGTGGTGGTGGAGGTACAGTTAACTAGAGTGGCAGCACAACACCACAGAAGTGATGGTGATAGTACAGTGAACTAGAGTGGAAACATAACACCACAGCAGTGAATGATGGCGGTGGTACAGTGAACTAGAGTGGCAGCACAACACCACAGTAGTGATGGTGGTGGTACAGTGAACTAGAGTGGCAGCACAACCACAGAAGTTATGGTACAGTGAACTAGAGTGGCAGCACAAACACCACAGTAGTGATGGTGGTGGTACAGTGAACTAGAGAAGCAGCACAACACCACAGTAGTGATGGTGATGGTACAGTGAACTAGAGTAGCAGCACAACACCACAGTAGTGATGGTGATAGTACAGTGAACTAGAGTGGAAACATAACACCACAGTAGTGATGGTGGTGGTGATACAGTGAACTAGAGTGGCAGCACAACACCACAGTAGTGATGGTGGTGGTACAGTAAACTAGAGTGGCATCCCAACACCACAGTAGTGATGGTACAGTGAACTAGAGTGGCAGCCAAACACCACAGTAGTGATGGTGATGGTACAGTGAACTAGAGCGGCAGCAAAACACATCAGAAGTGATGGTGGTGGTGGTACAGTGAACTAGAGTGGCAGCACAACACCACAGTAGTGATGGAGGTGGTGGTACAGTGAACTAGAGTGTCAGCACAACACCACAGTAGTGATAGTGGGGTGGTACAGTGAACTAGAGTGCAGCACAACACCACAGTAGTGGTGGTGGTACAGTGAACTAGATTGCCAGCACAACACCAAAGTAGTGATGGTGATGGTACAGTAAACTAGAGTGGCAGCACAACGCCACAGTAGTGATGGTGGTACAGTGAACTAGAGTGGCAACACAACAACACAGTAGTGATGGTGGCAGTACAGTGAACAATAATGGTAGCACAACACAACAGTAGTGATGGTGGTGGTACAGTGAATGAGAGTGGCAGCACAACACCACAGTAGTGACGGTGGTGGTACAGTGAACTAGAGTGGCAGCACAACACCACAGTAGTTGTGGTGGTGGAGGTACAGTGAACTAGAGAGGCAGCACAACACCACATTAGTGATGGTGGTGGTACAGTGAACTAGAGTGGTAGCACAACACAACAGTGGTGATGATGATGGTACAGTGAACTAGAGTGACAGCACAACACCACAGTAGTGATGGTGGTGGTACAGTGAACTAAAGAGGCAGCACAACACCACAGTAGTGATGGTGGTGGTACAGTGAACTAGAGTGTCAGCAGAACACCACAGTAGTGATAGTGGTGGTACAGTGAACTAGAGTGGCAGCACAACACCACAGTAGAGGTGGTGGTACAGTGAACTAGATTGGCAGCACAACACCAAAGTAGTGATGGTGATGGTACAGTAAACTAGAGTGGCAGCACAACACCACAGTAGTGATGGTGGTGGTACAGTGAACTAGAGTGGCAGCACACCACCACAGTAGTGATGGTGGTGGTACAGTGAACTAGAGTGGCAGCACAACACCACAGTAGTGATGGTGGGGATACAGTGAACTAGAGTGGCAGCACAACACCACAGTAAAGATGGTGGTGGTACAGTGAACTAGAGTGGCAGCACAAACACCACAGTAGTGATGGTGATGGTACAGTGAACTAGAATGGCAGCACAACACCAAAGTAGTGATTGTGATGGTACAGTGAACTAGAGTGGCAGCACAACACAGCAGTAGTGATGGTGATGGTACAGTGAACTAGAGTGGCAGCACAACACCACAGTAGTGATGGTAGTGGTACAGTAAACTAGAGTGGCAGCACAACACCACAGTAGTGTTGGTACAGTGTCCTAGAGTGGCAGCACAACACCACAGTAGTGATGGTGGTGGTACAGTGAACTAGAGTGGCAACACAACACCACAGTAGTGATGGTGGTGGTACAGTGAACTAGAGTGGCAGCACAACACCACAGTAGTGATGGTACAGTGAACTAGAGTGGCAGCACAACACCACAGTCCACCACAGTCACCTCCGTAATGTCACTGTGGTTGACTGCTGCCCTCACCACATCCAGGCCGCTCACCACCTCACCAAGACATTTGGCCACTGGCGACCATCCTGGTCGTCCCTGGTGGTGATAGCGAACTGGGAACACCTGGGACCCCCCAGCACATGCCAGGACCACACAGCTCCTGCCCGGCGTGACTCCCGGTACTGGCCCTGGAGGTCAGGCAGCAGTGGGGCTCCTCTCTCACCATCATTACTCTCGTAGTCTCCGCCCTTACACACTCCCCGGCTTACCCTTGCCCCACACCTGCAACAGTTTAGTGTTGCGGTAGGTGGCCCCGCTGGCCCGTACACAACACCACAAACTGTCTGGCCAGCGGAGTGTCAGGGGTCAGCCGGATGGTGACCCGCCCTCTTGTGACCCGCCCCACCCGAGGTCAAGGAACGCCAGGGTGCAGGAGGGCTCCAGCATGCCCACAATCTCATTCTCCTGCAGAAAATAAAATAAATCATACTGATAACTGTATAACAAAATGTTATCATATTAGTTATCAATACTCAGTAAGTCAGTATGACAAGTGGGTGTAATAAAGTAACCTGTAGGGTGTGGGCGTGGGCGGGCGTGGGGCTGACGCAGGAGTGGGTGGAGGTATAGCTGTCCGTCTTCTAGAGTTATCCTGGCGGAGCGGCAGCTATCTTGGTCTTCTGGACGGCCAACACCCGGCCAGCCTCCACCAACTCTTGACGGGCTCCCTCATCCTGCGGAGGTCCTCAACCTGTGGACAGTGTCAGCCCTATTATCACATGGGGGTCAGTGTCAGCCCCATTATCACCTGTGGTCAGTGTCAGCCCCATTGTCACCTGTGGTCAGTTTAGCCCCATTATCACCTGTGGTCAGTGTTAGCCACATTATCACCTGTGGACAGTCTCAGCCCCATTATCACCTGTGGTCAGTGCCAGTCCCATTATCACCTGTGGTCATGTCAGCCCCATTATCACCTGTGGTTAATGTCAGCCCCATTATCACCTGTAGACAGTGTCAGCCCCATTATCACCTGTGGACAGTGTCGCCCCATTATCACCTGTGGTCAGTGTCAGTCATATTCTCATCTGTGGTCAGTGTCAACCCCATTATCACCTGTGGTCAATGTCACTCCATTATCACCTGTGGTCATTGTCATCCCCATTATCAGCTGTGGAAAGTGTCATC
>WNGS01008728.1:10336-21217 GCA_020271785.1 Procambarus virginalis
ATGTTAAGAAGTATCGAGGGGGCGTGTTAAGTATCGAGGGGACATGTTAAGAAGTATCGAGGGGACATGTTAAGAAGTATCGAGGGGACATGTTAAGAAGTATCGAGGGGACATATTAAGAAGTATCGAGAGGACATATTAAGAAGTATCGAGAGGACATGTTAAGAAGTATCGAGGGGACATATTAAGAAGTATCGAGAGGACATATTAAGAAGTATCGAGAGGACGTGTTAAGAAGTATCGAGAGGACATGTTAAGAAGTATCGAGGGGACATGTTAAGAAGAATAAAGAAGTAGAAGGCGAGCAGCGGAAGGAACAGCCTGAGGCGCACGTCGTCTTGGACTTCCTCTCACGCCCACAAGACATGGACTCACTCAGGAGTGTATCGTTCATCACCACCCGGCTCAGCTCCGCCGCCTCCCTCACCCTGGCGACGGACTCACACACTGTGTACACAACACGTGTAACAATGTGTTATATGCGTGCAGAATGGCTTGTGCTTGAGGGCTTGTGAGGGCGAGCTGGCGTGGGCAAGATGAGCGATAGTTTCTGCAACAGTTTAGTGTTCAGGAAGACGAGATAATTTATGTGCCTAATGTTTTGAGCGGAAGAGCAAGTGATTTTCTCTTGTCCTGCCTCACCCTGCCACAACACCCTTCCTGCCTCACCCTGCCACAACACCCTTCCTGCCTCACCCTGCTACAGCACCCTTCCTGCCTCACCCTGCTGCAGCACCCTTCCTGCCTCACCCTACCACAGCACCCTTCCTGCCTCACCCTGCCACAGCACCCTTCCTGCCTCACCCTGCTACTGCACTCTTCCTGCCTCACCCTGCTACAGCACCCTTCCTGCCTCACCCTGCTACTGCACTCTTCCTGCCTCACCCTGCTACAGCACCCTTCCTGCCTCACCCTGCTACAGCACCCTTCCTGCCTCACCCTGCTACAGCACCCTTCCTGCCTCACCTACCACAGCACCCTTCCTGCCTCACCCTGCCACAGCACCCTTCCTGCCTCACCCTGCCACAGCACCCTTCCTGCCTCACCCTTACTGCACCCTTCCTGCCTCACCCTGCTACAGCACCCTTCCTGCCTCACCCCTTTACTGCACCTTCCTGCCTCACCCTGCTACAGCACCCTTCCTGCCTCACCCCTTTACTGCACCCTTCCTGCCTCACCTGCCACAGCACCCTTCCTGCCTCACCCTGCTACAGCACCCTTCCTGCCTCACCCTACCACAGCACCCTTCCTGCCTCACCCTACCACAGCACCCTTCCTGTCTCACCCTACCACAGCACCCTTCCTGTCTCACCCTACCACAGCACCCTTCCTGCCTCACCCTACCACAGCACCCTTCCTGCCTCACCCTACCACAGCACCCTCCTGCTTCACCCTACCACAGCACCCTTCCTGCCTCACCCTGCCACAGCACCCTTCCTGCCTCACCCTGCTACAGCACCCTTCCTGTCTCACCCTGCCACAGCACCCTTCCTGCCTCACCCTGCTACTGCACCCTTCCTGCCTCACCCTACCACAGCACCCTCCTGCCTCACCCTACCACAGCACCCTTCCTGCCTCACCCCTTTACTGCACCCTTCCTGCCTCACCCTGCCACAGCACCCTTCCTGCCTCACCCTGCCACAGCACCCTTCCTGCCTCACCCTGTCACAGCACCCTTCCTGCCTCACCCTGCCACAGCACCCTTCCTGCCTCACCCCTTTACTGCACCCTTCCTGCCTCACCCTGCCACAGCACCCTTCCTGCCTCACCCTGCTACAGCACCCTTCCTGCCTCACCCTACCACAGCACCCTTCCTGCCTCACCCTACCACAGCACCCTTCCTGTCTCACCCTACCACAGCACCCTTCCTGTCTCACCCTACCACAGCACCCTTCCTGCCTCACCCTACCACAGCACCCTTCCTGCCTCACCCTACCACAGCACCCTTCCTGCCTCACCCTACCACAGCACCCTTCCTGCCTCACCCTACCACAGCACCCTTCCTGCCTCACCCTGCCACAGCACCCTTCCTGTCTCACCCTACCACAGCACCCTTCCTGTCTCACCCTACCACAGCACCCTTCCTGCCTCACCCTACCACAGCACCCTTCCTGCCTCACCCTACCACAGCACCCTTCCTGCCTCACCCTGCCACAGCACCCTTCCTGCCTCACCCTGCTACAGCACCCTTCCTGTCTCACCCTACCACAGCACCCTCCTGCCTCACCCTGCCACAGCACCCTTCCTGCCTCACCCTGCTACTGCACCCTTCCTGCCTCACCCTACCACAGCACCCTTCCTGCCTCACCCTACCACAGCACCCTTCCTGCCTCCCTGCTACAGCACCCTTCCTGCCTCACCCTGCCACAGCACCCTTCCTGCCTCACCCTGTCACAGCACCCTTCCTGCCTCACCCTGTCACAGCACCCTTCCTGCCTCACCCTGTCACAGCACCCTTCCTGCCTCACCCTACCACAGCACCCTTCCTGCCTCACCCTACCACAGCACCCTCCTGCCTCACCCTGCTACAGCACCCTTCCTGCCTCACCCTGCCACAGCACCCTACTTGTCTCACCCTGCCACAGCACCCTTCCTGCCTCACCCTGCTACTGCACCCTTCCTGCCTCACCCTGCCACAGCACCCTTCCTGCCTCACCCTGCCACAGCACCCTTCCTGCCTCACCCTGTCACAGCACCCTTCCTGCCTCACCCTGCCACAGCACCCTTCCTGCCTCACCCTGCCACAGCACCCTTCCTGCCTCACCCTGCTACAGCACCCTTCCTGCCTCACCCTACCACAGCACCCTTCCTGCCTCACCCTGCCACAGCACCCTTCCTGCCTCACCCTGCCACAGCACCCTTCCTGCCACACCCTACCACAGCACCTACTTGTCTCACCCTACTTGTCTCACCCTGCCACAGCACCCTACTTGTCTCACCCTGCCACAGCACCCTACTTGTCTCACCCTGCCACAGCACCCTACTGTCTCACCCTGCCACAGCACCCTACTTGTCTCGCCCTACTACAGCACCCTACTTGTCTCACCCTGCCACAGCACCCTACTTGTCTCACCCTACCACAGGACCCTACTTGTCTCACCCTGCCACAGCACCCTACTTGTCTCACCCTGCCACAGCACCCTACTTGTCTCACCCTACTTGTCTCACCCTACCACAGCACCCTACGTGTCTAACCCAGATACAGCACCCTACTTGTCTCACCCTGCCACAGCACCCTACTTGTCTCACGCTGCCACAGCACCCTACTTGTCTCACCCTACCACAGCACCCTACTTGTCTCACCCTACCACAGCACCCTACTTGTCTCACCCTACCACAGCACCCTACTTGTCTCACCCTGCCACAGCACCCTTCCTGCCTCACTCTACCACAGCACCCTACTTGTCTCACCCTACCACAGCACCCTACTTGTCTGACCCTACCACAGCACCCTACTTGTCTCACCCTACCACAGCACCCTACTTGTCTCACCCTGCCACAGCACCCTTCCTGCCTCACTCTACCACAGCACCCTACTTGTCTCACCCTACCACAGCACCCTACTTGTCTCACCCTGCCACAGCACCCTTCCTGCCTCACTCTACCACAGCACCCTTCCTGCCTCACTCTACCACAGCACCCTTCCTGCCTCACTCTACCACAGCACCCTTCCTGCCTCACTCTACCACAGCACCCTTCCTGCCTCACTCTACCACAGCACCCTACGTGTCTAACAGATACAGCACCCTACTTGTCTCACTCTACCACAGCACCCTACGTGTCTCACCCAGCCACAGCACCCTACTTGTCTCACCCTGCCACAGCACCCTACGTGTCTCACCTACCACAACACCCTACCTGTCTCACCCTACCACAGCACCCTACTTGTCTCACCCTACCACAGCACCCTACTGTCTCACCCTACCACAGCACCCTACTTGTCTCACCCTGCCACAGCACCCTTTCTGCCTCACTCTACCACAACACCCTTCCTGTCTCACCCTGCCACAGCACCCGTCCTGCCTCTGTCTACCACAGCACCCTTCTGTCTCACCCTGCCACAGCACCCTTCTGCCTCTGTCTACCACAGCACCTTTCCTGTCTCACCCTGCCACAGCACCTTTCTGCCTCTGTCTACCACAGCACCCTTCCTGTCTCACCCTGCCACAGCACCTTCTGCCTCTGTCTACCACAGCACCCTTCCTGTCTCACCCTGCCACAGCACCCTTTCTGCCTCTGTCTACCACAGCACCTTCCTGTCTCACCCTGCCACAGCACCCTTTCTGCCTCTGTCTACCACAGCACCCTTCCTGTCTCACCCTGCCACAGCACCCTTTCTGCCTCTGTCTAACACAGCACCCTTCCGTCTCACCCTGCCACAGCACCCTTTCTGCCTCTGTCTACCACAGCACCCTACTTGTCTCACCCTACCACAGCACTCTACTTGTCTTACCCTACCACAGCACCCTACTTGTCTCACCCTGCCACAGCACCCGTCCTGCCTCACTCTACCACAACACCCGTCCTGCCTCTGTCTACCACAACACCCTTCCTGCCTCTGTCTACAACAGCACCCTTCCTGTCACCCTACCACAGCACCCTTCCTGCCTCTCCTACCACAGCACCCTTCCTGCCTCACCCTACCACAGCACCCTTCCTGCCTCACCCTACCACAGCACCCTTCCTGCCTCTGTCTACCACAGCACCTTCCTGCCTCACTCTACCACAACACCCGTCCTGCCTCACTCTACCACAGCACCCTTCCTGCCTCTGTCTACCACAGCACCCTTCCTGCCTCACTCTACCACAACACCGTCCTGCCTCACTCTACCACAGCACCCTTCCAACAGAACCGTTCCCTCTTCACACTATCCCAACACCTTTCCAGTCTCACCCTACAACAAAGCTTTTTTCCCTCTACTTCAGTGTCATTCCTCACTCACCCTACCAAAACACCACTTATTCGTCCATCGCCTTTTGCAGCATTCGTTGCAAGGGAGGGATAGGAGAGTAAGCAAACACAATAGTGGGATGGTAGAGTGAGCTTTCGTATTCATGGGATAGGAGAGCAAACTCAAACAATGGTGGGATGCCAGAACGAGCTCTCGCTATGGGTGGGGGGGGGGGAGGGGATGGGAGAGCCATCTGTCACAATTGTGGGATGGGAGAGAGCAAGTTCTGACTCTGTTGCGATGGGAAGTGAGCTGAAACAATGATAGGCACCACAACTTTGCTTGTGTCTACCGTTTAAGGAGATGGAGAACTTGAGCCTGCTGTATAACCACTTCTGTCATCCACGACACAGAGCTTGGGGCAAGATGTGGAGGCTGGCCTTCAGGATCAGGGACTTGCATCTTGGCAGCAAAGTAGTTTGTCAGTAGCTCAGCCTTCTCCTGATTGTTGGTCGCAATAGTTCCATCCTCCCGGGTTAGAGGCGGGATTGTGTCCTCAGATGATGATCGCTGCTGATCCTTCCCCAGGGACCACCAGACCTTAGATCCAACCCTTACAGATGCAAATTTTCTTCGAGTTTCGGATTCCCATCTGGATATAGCCCACTTTTGAATTATTCGACAAGAATGTCTTAAATCTTCTCCAGGCCTTGTTTTTGGCCTCAGCTGCCTTCTTGCAGCGTTATCCAAACCAAGGCTTATCAGTAGGCTTCCTGAAACCACTTGCTTGGATGTTCACGTCCCCCTGGAACAAGACATTCCAATCAGTTGCTTCTAGATCAGAGAGAAGGGCTGGCCAGTTCCCTCTGTCCCAAAGCCAGGTAGTTCGAACAGATTCTTCACCTCGATCTGCCGGGACAGCCAGTGTAGTAAAGACAGGCTGGTGGTCTGAAGAACCAACATATCCCAGAGGTCTGCAATGAACTATGATTGCAGGAAGGTCAGTACGACTGGATCAAAGGACAAGCCTGATATGTGGGTGGGGAAAGCTTACAAAATTTTCGGAGTTGGAGACTGCTATGAGTTCATCAAAATCCCTGGCTGGTCTGTCTGACTCTCTCTCTGTCTCTCTCTCTCTCTCTCTCTCTCTCTCTGTTATAGATTCACTTAGCCAGTAACCGGGTTCGTTACATATCAAACATTACATGGGGTTTTAATGCCTCTTCTTACTATAATCCAACCCCGAGTCATAGGTAAGATATTGAGAAGGAAAAGGGGGTAAACAACACTAACAGAACTATCACCAAGTGTAACTCTAACTCTATATATATATATATATTATATATATATATATATATATATATATATATATATATATATATATATATATATATATATATATATGTATATATATATACAACACACATATGTACATAACACTGCAGGTGTCACTTTCACACAGGACACTACCAACGAACGTCAGCGATCTTCCAACCCGGCGAGTCCACTTCTATCTTCTATCGTACACTACTCAAGGTTCCCTCACTGAGTCTGTCTTCTATGGTTCACCTTTCTCAGTAAATCATGGACCAGTCCTCTACAGTATTGTCATGGTGTCAAAACTTCACTTCTACTCTGCAGCAACACACTGGCAGGGGTCTCCAACAACACACTGGCAGGTCTCCAGCAACACACTGGCAGGGGTCTCCAGCAACACACTGGCAGTGGTCTCCAGCAACACACTGGCAGGGTCTCCAGCAACACACTGGCAGGGGTCTCCAGCAACACACTGGCAGGGGTCTCCAGCAACACACTGGCAGTGGTCTCCAGCAACACACTGGCAGTGGTCTCCAGCAACACACTGGCAGGGGTCTCCAGCAACATACTGGCAGGGGTCTCCAGCAACACACTGGCAAGGGTCTCCAGCAACACACTGGCAGGGGTCTCCAGCACCACACTGGCAGGTGTCTCCAGCAACACACTGGCTGGGGTCTCCAACAACACACTGGCAGGGGTCTCCAACAACACATTGGCAGGGGTCCCCAGCAACACACTGGCAGGGCCTCCAGCAACACACTGGCAGGGGTCCCCAGCAACACACTGGCAGGGGCCTCCAGCAACACACTGGCAGGGGTCTCCAACAACACACTGGCAGGGGGCCTCCAGCACCACCCTGGCAGGGGTCTCCAACAACACACTGGCAGGGGTCTCCAACAACATATTGGCAGGGGTCTCCAACAACACATTGGCAGGGGTCCCCAGCAACACACTGGCAGGGGCCTCCAGCAACACACTGGCAGGGGTCTCCAACAACACACTGGCAGGGGTCCTCCAGCACCACCCTGGCAGGGGTCTCCAGCAACACACTGGAAGGGGTCTCCAATAAAACACTGGCAGGGGTCTCCGGGAACAGCCTGGCAGGCACCCACACAGGCTTCAATTATAACAAACCTTAAAAGACGAATATTAATTCCGTCTCGTAACTTAACTGGACCATCCCGGGGTACGTCGGACCAATCACCAATACTTCACTAAGTATTACAGACAAATGACAGTGTGCGTGACTCGGCCACGTGTTCCCACTGTAACACGTCTTGAGTACAGGACCGCCATTGGTGAACTGATTCCTGTCGACCAAGGTACCACTCACATCACTTCTGGGGAGTAAAAGATGAATAGTGAGAAGGAATTCTAAGAGTTCCGCGCCGTACGCCTGGGCGAAGTAACCCTCAGAGGAAGAGAATAAAATGGTATGAGAATGATTACATAAAGATGCTTAACGCAAATGTACGAGACATGAGTAGAGAGTACCGGAGACATCCCACTGAGAGTAACCAAGAGTTGTTTAAAACTGTGTGTCAAGTAGGCAGGGAAGAGAAGATTAAAGAGCGGGAAAGACAATGGCTTGAGTTCACTACCTCTATTGGACGGGAAACATCTGCAAGACAAGTGTGGGCAAAAAATTCAGATAGCTAAGAGTGGCAGAACCCGGCCTGCGGCTCACAAAGACCCCAGGGTAAGGCTGAAGAATTAATTCACAAGTGGAGTGATGCAGCATCCTCCTCCTCCCTTCCTGCAGAAATCAGCAGGGAACAGCTCCTCCGACATGATGACAGAAGAATTAGGATAACAAGAGCACTGTCTAGTGATGAGAATATGGGGACCCAATCACAGCCCAGGAAGTAAGGGGCGCTATGAAAAAGGGGTAAAAGTACAGCACCTGGTGAAGACGGCGTCACCTGGTTGATACCTGGTTACCTGGTTGATGGGGTTCTGGGAGTTCTTCTACTCCCCAAGCCCGGCCCGAGGCCAGGCTTGACTTGTGAGAGTTTGGTCCACTAGGCTGTTGCTTGGAGCGGCCCGCAGGCCCACATACCCACCACAGCCCGGCTGGTCCGGAACTCCTTGGAGGAATAAATCTAGTTTCCTCTTGAAGATGTCCACGGTTGTTCCGGCAATATTTCTTATGCTTGCTGGGAGGACGTTGAACAACCGCGGACCTCTGATGTTTATACAGTGTTCTCTGATTGTGCCTATGGCACCCTGCTCTTCACTGGTTCTATTCTGCATTTTCTTCCATATCGTTCACTCCAGTACGTTGTTATTTTACTGTGTAGATTTGGGACCTGGCCCTCCAGTATCTTCCAGGTGTATATTATTTGATATCTCTCTCGTCTCTTTCTAGTGAGTACATTTGGAGAGCTTTGAGACGATCCCAATAATTTAGGTGCTTTATCGCGTCTATACGTGCCGTATATGTTCTCTGTATTCCCTCTATTTCAGCAATCTCTCCTGCTCTAAAGGGGGAAGTGAGTACTGAACAGTACTCAAGACGGGACAGCACAAGTGACTTGAAGAGTACAAGCATTGTGATGGGATCCCTGGATTTGAAAGTTCTCGTAATCCATCCTATCATTTTTCTGGCTGTCGCAATATTGCTTGGTTATGCTCCTAAACGTTAGGTCGTCAGACATCATATTCCCAAATCCTTTACATGTTGTTTTCCTACTATGGGCACATTTGATTGTGTTTTGTACCCTGTTTATGTTAAGGTCCTCATTTTTACCGTNTTATGAACTTGGGTCCCTACGGAGCAGAGTGCCTTGCGATGGTACGAGATACTTCCCTATCCTCGAAGTAACTGAGAGGCTACAGGTCACTTCCCCACGCCTGTAAGTTGACTCTAACACCAACAACGTCCTCGCCCCGACTAACACAGACCCATCTTACATCCTAGGAGAGCAGGATGGGATCCAAGCGTCCCCAGGAGAGCCGGGTGGGATCCTAGCGGCCCTAGGAGAGCCGGGTGGGATCCTAGCGGCCCCAGGAGAGCAGGGTGGGATCCTAGCGGCCCCAGGAGAGCAGGGTGGGATCCTAGCCGCCCCAGGAGAGCAGGGTGGGATCCTAGCGGCCCCAGGAGAGCAGGGTGGGATCCTAGCGGCCCTAGGAGAGCAAGGTGGGATCCTAGCGGCCCCAGGAGAGCAGGGTGGGATCCTAGCGGCCCCAGGAGAGCAGGGTGGGATCCTAGCGGCCCCAGGAGAGCAGGGTGGGATCCTAGCGGCCCCAGGAGAGCAGGGTGGGATCCTAGCGGCCCCAGGAGAGCAGGGTGGGATCCTAGCGTCCCCAGGAGAGCCGGGTGGGATCCTAGCGGCCCCAGGAGAGCAGGGTGGGATCCTAGCGGCCCCAGGAGAGCAGGGTGGGATCCTAGCGGCCCCAGGAGAGCAAGGTGTGATCCTAGCGGCCCCAGGAGAGCAGGGTGGGATCCTAGCCGCCCCAGGAGAGCAAGTTGTGATCCTAGCGGCCCCAGGAGAGCAGGGTGGGATCCTAGCCGCCCCAGGAGAGCAGGGTGGGATCCTAGCCGCCCCAGGAGAGCAGGGTGGGATCCTAGCCGCCCCAGGAGAGCAAGGTGTGATCCTAGCCGCCCCAGGAGAGCAAGGTGTGATCCTAACGGCCCCAGGAGAGCAGGGTGTGATCCTAGCGGCCCCAGGAGAGCAAGGTGGGATCCTAGCCGCCCCAGGAGAGCAGGGTGTGATCGTAGCGGCCCCAGGAGAGCAGGGTGGGATCCTAGCGGCCCAGGAGAGCAGGGTGTGATCCTAGCGGCCCCAGGAGAGTAGGGTGGGATCCTAGCCGCCCCAGGAGAGCATGGTGTGATCCTAGCCCCCCAGGAGAGCAGGGTGTGATCCTAGCGGCCCCAGGAGAGCAGGGTGTGATCCTAGCGGCCCCAGGAGAGCAAGGTGGGATCCTAGCGGCCCCAGGAGAGCAAGGTGGGATCCTAGCCGCCCCAGGAGAGCAAGGTGGGATCCTAGCCGCCCCAGGAGAGCAGGGTGTGATCCTAGCGGCCCCAGGAGAGCAGGGTGTGATCCTAGCGCCCCCAGGAGAGCAAGGTGGGATCCTAGCCGCCCCAGGAGAGCAGGGTGTGATCCTAGCGGCCCAGGAGAGCAGGGTGGGATCCTAGCAGCCCCAGGAGAGCAGGGTGTGATCCTAGCGGCCCCAGGAGAGTAGGGTGGGATCCTAGCCGCCCCAGGAGAGCATGGTGTGATCCTAGCCCCCCAGGAGAGCAGGGTGTGATCCTAGCGGCCCCAGGAGAGCAGGGTGTGATCCTAGCGGCCCCAGGAGAGCATGGTGGGATCCTAGCGGCCCCAGGAGAGCAGGGTGTGATCCTAGCCGCCCCAGGAGAGCAGGGTGGGATCCTAGCGGCCCCAGGAGAGCATGGTGGGATCCTAGCCGCCCCAGGAGAGCATGGTGTGATCCTAGCCCCCCAGGAGAGCAGGGTGGGATCCTAGCGGCCCCAGGAGAGCAGGGTGGGATCCTAGCGGCCCCAGGAGAGCAGGGTGGGATCCTAGCGGCCCCAGGAGAGCAGGGTGGGATCCTAGCGGCCCCAGGAGAGCATGGTGGGATCCTAGCGGCCCCAGGAGAGCAGGGTGGGATCCTAGCGGCCCCAGGAGAGCAGGGTGGGATCCTAGCCGCCCCAGGAGAGCAGGGTGTGATC
>WNGS01008729.1:6670-17892 GCA_020271785.1 Procambarus virginalis
GATCGTAATCATATTACCTAACTATACCTATAATAGGTTAGTAACAATTGTAATTACGAAGCTATAAGATGCTATTTTAACATACTAAGTAGGTAGGTAAGGTCGGTGTTTTCTAGAAGCTTTTCAAGGGAAACTATTATGTTTAGTATGTCACTCTGTAGGTAACTAAAGTCAATATGACTATACGAATTTGCGAGGACGGGTTGCGATAGTGGGGTATAGGCACCTTATGATGCTGTGTCGGTGGGCTGGCCCACGTAAAAGGTGAACTCGCAGTTTTTCCCAGTCGAGTGGACAAGGTACTGAGGGTGGAAACACTGGGTTGCGAACATGCATGTGAGCGCTTTTGGTGTCCTGAGGTGAAAGACACCACTGTAAATAAGTATAGAAATACTCTATTTTATATGTTATCGGTTAAGGTAAATAAATTGGTGAAGGGAATAATGTTTTGTTCATCCCCCCCTTATTTATCATTGCACTATATGCAAATCTTGAAAGCGTACTACTGACTTGGGGTCGGATACTACAACAAGGTTCATCCATCAAGAACCCGGTTACTGGTCCATGGTGACCGTAAAGTAACTTTGCCCCTGACAGGCACACCATTCAGATCACTGGAGGTAACATCGATAGTTCAATTCCCCAGGATCTTGAGTTCACTCTGTGCCATAGTGGCACAGAGAGAAACTACTTTCCTTTCTACTCTCAAGAGTAGAGTATTTCTACTCTTCTATAGCCATGTAAGGAGAAAAACAGTGAAGACCATGTACTTAGGTTGTGGAGACAAGGGAGAATTCTCCCACTAAATATTAATTAATGAGGTATCTGACGAGTCAACTAAAGATTTCAGGAAGTCTTTCAACAGAACCAGTGTGGAGACCAAGGTTGCAAGATAAAATGCCGGAAGAAACAATGGATGGCATTGTAGTCAGTGTAGAAGAGGTAAGAAAACCCTGAGGGACTGATATGACATAAAGGAGCAGATTTAATCTTCCATGCCGCAAAATTACATTATAGTTCAATATATAAAATGTTAATAAAATACTTGAGATAGAAAATCTCCTAGAGTCTGGAAAATGCAATGGTGGTCCCCGTATTCATAAAAGGTGAGAGAAAGAGAGCACTATATTACTGACCGGTGTAAAGTGCTGGAGAAAGTCAGGTTCGGAATGCTTTAGCACCTGAGATGACCAACTATCTGACAGTCAGCATGGATTTAATGATGAAAATCTGCATGACAAACCTGATTGATTTAAATGACAGATACAAAAGAAGCCTGGGAGACTGTATTTCTTAGATTGCCGAAACGTATTTGATACGTTCCTCATGAAAGAAAGACTGGTGTAGAAGAAAACAGGCTGGGATGACTAGGAACCTACTCATGAGAAACTCTCCAGACACAAAGCAAGAACGCTTTGAAATAGACCAATGTCGTCTATGCCTTCAAATGCCCACTTGGGGACTGTAAGCCCCAAAGAACTCATTATATAGGCAAGACAACACATCTCTTTCCAGGCGATTAACGATGCATAAGCAACAGGCTCTATCAAGGAACATATAATCTCTTCCCACAACAAAACCATCACCAGAGAATTCTTAACAAACAACACAGAAATCATTGATAGATACAGCGACAGCAGGCGGCTTGACATCTGCGAGGCACTACACATCAAGAAGTCAACACCAGCAATCAACAGCCAATTAACGCACAACTATATTCTACCCACTTCAAGACTCCGCTCCAATATAGAAACATCAAGAAATATGGGCCAATAGGCATTCTGCAGTTCTATTGGTACCCGACTTCTACTTCTACAAATCTATACCCCGTTTTCCATGTTCTGTGTTTCACCCCACTAATGTATTACATCACCTCACCCAAATGCAGGTATAAGAGCCAATGTTTGTTTCATAAAGCATAAGTTGTGTGTAGATAAACTAAAGTCTTTGAAAATGTAATAAGTTTTACGAAACGCGCTCAAGTGTCGCGTCAGACTAGAAATAAAAATGAATTTTGGAGAATTGATTTTTCATTTACCGTCATCAGTAAAAAGAACACATAAGGAAAATAGAGAAAATTCGTGTTAGAATTATTAATCTTACTTTTTCGGTCATATTTATAATATATATATATATATATGCAAACAAGCCTGAATTCCCCAGGACTAGATACAACTGAAAACTCACACCCCAGAAGTGACTCGAACCCATACTCCCAGGAGCAACGCAACTGGTATGTACAGGGATGCCTTAAACCACTTGACCATCACGACCGGACATAAGGAAGTGATAGCCTGAGCTATATGAACCACTTCCCCGCCGGCACCTGGATGGTTATCTTGGGCATAGCATTTTATCAAATCACCTCTTTTTTTGGGGGGCAACACGTGAGGAACACAAATGCAAACAAGCCTGAATGGTCCCCAGGACTAGATACAACTGAAAACTCACACCCCAGAAGTGACTCGAACCCATACTCCCAGGAGCAACGCAACTGGTATGTACAGGGATGCCTTAAACCACTTGACCATCACGACCGGACATAAGGAAGTGATAGCCTGAGCTATATGAACCACTTCCCCGCCGGCACCTGGATGGTTATCTTGGGCATAGCATTTTATCAAATCACCTCTTTTTTGGGGGGGCAACACGTGTGGAACACAAACACAAATTCCTTATGTCCGGTCGTGATGGTCAAGTGGTTTAAGGCATCCCTGTACATACCAGTTGCGTTGCTCCTGGGAGTATGGGTTCGAGTCACTTCTGGGGTGAGTTTTCAGTTGTATCTAGTCCTGGGGACCATTCAGGCTTGTTTGCATTTGTGTTCCTCACATGTTGCCCCAAAAAAAAAGAGTGATTTGATAAATGCTATGCCCAAGATAACCATCCAGGTGCCGGCGGGGAAGTGGTTCATATAGCTCAGGCTATCACTTCCTTATGTCCGGTCGTGATGGTCAAGTGGTTTAAGGCATCCCTGTACATACCAGTTGCGTTGCTCCTGGGAGTATGGGTTCGAGTCACTTCTGGGGTGTGAGTTTTCAGTTGTATCTAGTCCTGGGGACCATTCAGGCTTGTTTGCATTTGTGTTCCTCACGTGTTGCCCCCCAAAAAAAGAGGTGATTTGATAAAATGTTATGCCCAGATAACCATCCAGGTGCCGGCGGGGAAGTGGTTCATATAGCTCAGGCTATCACTTCCTTATGTCTGGTCGTGATGGTCAAGTGGTTTAAGGCATCCCTGTACATACCAGTTGCGTTGCTCCTGGGAGTATGGGTTCGAGTCACTTCTGGGGTGTGAGTTTTCAGTTGTATCTAGTCCTGGGGACCATTCAGGCTTGTTTGCATTTGTGTTCCTCCTCACGTGTTGCCCACAAAAAAGAGGTGATTTGATAAAATGCTATGCCCAAGATAACCATCCAGGTGCCGGCGGGGAAGTGGTTCATATAGCTCAGGCTATCACTTCCTTATGTCCGGTCGTGATGGTCAAGTGGTTTAAGGCATCCATGTACATACCAGTTGCGTTGCTCCTGGGAGTATGGTTTCGAGTCACTTCTGGGGTGTGAGTTTTCAGTTGTATCTAGTCCTGGGGACCATTCAGGCTTGTTTGCATTTGTGTTCCTCACGTGTTGCCCCAAAAAAAAGGTGATTTGATAAAATGCTATGCCCAAGATAACCATCCAGGTGCAGGCGGGGAAGTGGTTCATATAGCTCAGGCTATCACTTCCTTATGTCCGGTCGTGATGGTCAAGTGGTTTAAGGCATCCCTGTACATACCAGTTGCGTTGCTCCTGGGAGTATGGGTTCGAGTCACTTCTGGGGTGCGAGTTTTCAGTTATATATATATATATATATATATATATATATATATATATATATATATATATATATATATATATATGCCGTCCAGGATCACCCCTAAACGTACACAGTACCGTGACCACCGCACCAATGATCGTCTATAAGGATTGGTCAGTCTTGGCGCTTATTAACTAAGCTCCCTGACTGACCAACCCCCGACGACACTCATGGATCCATTTGGGTACAGTTTTTCATCAAATTCTGGCGCATGCACGGGCCGCACTGAGTCTATCATGTGTGAGAAAGCTGCATGAACGCGCAAGCCATATATCACTATATCGCAAGCCATATATCAGGGTTCGAATCCTGGCCGGTCAAAGAGTTCTTAGTGATATATGGCTTGCGCGTTCATGCAGCTTTCTCACACATGATAGACTCAGTGCGGCCCGTGCATGCGCCAGAATTTGATGAAAAACTGTACCCAAATTCAACCATGAGTGTCGTCGGGGGTTGGTCAGTCATGGAGCTTAGTAATAAGCGCCAAGACTGACCAATCCTTATAGACGATCATTGGTGCGGTGGTCACGGTACTGTGTACGTTTAGGGGTGATCCTGGACGGCATGGGTTCGAATCCTGGCCGGGTCAAAGAGTTCTTAGTGATATATGGCTTGCGCGTTCATGCAGCTTTCTCACACATGATAGACTCAGTGCGGCCCGTGCATGCGCCAGAAATTGATGAAAAACTGTACCCAAATGGAACCATGAGTGTCGTCGGGGGTTGGTCAGTCAGGGAGCTTAGTTAATAAGCGCCAAGACTGACCAATCCTTATAGACGATCATTGGTGCGGTGGTCACGGTACTGTGTACGTTTAGGGTGATCCTGGACGGCATGGGTTCGAATCCTGGCCGGGTCAAAGAGTTCTTAGTGATATATGGTTTGCGCGTTCATGCAGCTTTCTCACATATATATATATATATATATATATATATATATATATATATATATATATATATATATATATATTGTGACGATATTCTCTTCCAAGGGATTTAGCCTGCTCTTCCCTTCCTTCATCACGTTCCCAGATATATTCAAGATACGTTTTCAGTGGCTTAAACGTATATATCAAGACAGCCACACGCACCTGCAACTCCCCCTCCCCCCATTCCTGCACATCTGGTCACCGCGCCTACCTCTTCAACTGCTGCAGTCCCAGCCAAACTACCCGTTACCGGCCTTCCTGCATTCTCATTAGCCGTTCAAGAACACACCACTTCAGTTCTACGCCAACCACATCCTCGCCAAGGCAACGTCGGGGTCGACTGGCAGCACTACAGTCAGAATATCTCGTGCTCTCACGCTATGAACACCTAGTTGACTCACCTCGTGTGATCAATAGAGCTTATAGCTAGCGCATATATTCCCAGCACCATTTCTTTATTATTTCATTATTGTATGTCCTCCATGTCCCATTGTTCACTTAAATTCATTCTTTTTTTTATGTTATTTTTCCACTTGTTGACTTACACTTTGATCAGCCAAGGAATTGTCTTTATTTTACTTTGGTTTTTTTAGATTTATAAATGTCTCTTCCCTTACCTTACCACAGATTATCAAACAAGCAGTCATTCTTCTTTTTTTTCTTTTTTTTTTACTTATGTGTGACAAAGCATAACATCTGCCTGTGGAAGACTGCCGAACACCATACTCCACTACTTTACCATCACATATAATTGGGGGCTGTCCTAGGAGCTGCACTCAAGTATGGTAATTGTGGTAAGCGTACTGGGCTTTCATTCCCTTGCTTTCAATATTTACATTAATCACGTTTATTATTCATATGGTGCTGTGTATATTGTGCATTACGGGAAGTAGCATACGGTGAGTGTGAGACAACTTTGAATTACGTGGTGACTGTCAGCCGCAGTCATACTCTTAATTGGTCGTCTCCCCCTTCCGTGTTATTACCCGTGTTTAACATCTTTTGTCCCTCAGATATTTCTCACATTTTCGACAGATTATCATATAGGTACCCTGGTACTGTGGTCTGTCTCCGGGTCAATAGCACCTAATTTCTGCAATCCGACTCTAGGAGGATATAGAGGGCCAAAGTTCCTCTCGCACGGACTTTTATTGGCGAGTTGGGACCTCGCCGATAGTTCTCGTCACCAGTTGACACTCGCACCCCTACTCGTCGGTCAGAATTGATGGTACTTACTCAAGGTAGGGAATTAGCTTTCTTTCTTTTGAGCACGAAGTTCGCTAATTCTGTAAGTACCATATTCAATTTCAGTGGGTACCTTGCTTATGTTCTATAGTGACTCGGCAAGGTATGACTACATTTTTGGACTACCTCATTTACTTTCGAACCATTTAGTGTTTCACTTGTCTTTCGAAACTCAGTTTCAACTAATTAATAGGATTTTCTTGCCTTTATTCTCCCACAGTGAGTACCGGGTACAAGATTTCCTGCGACCTTAACCATTTACCATCTTGAATTAACTTTAATTATTAATAATTCCACAGGATAGGTATCAGTTGCCACGTTTCCTGTTTCTGACATTCACCATATTCTCACAGTATATTCGTGTCTCATTTATTTGCCATTTTCACCATGTTTCGTATCCAAGCTTTCAAGGCAGATCCAGAAGGTGAAATAGGGAATTTACGTCATGCTAGGAGGGTCGAATTGATAACTCTTGCACATGAGTATCACTTGGAAGTTCCCCCTGGAGATAACAAATATGCCATACATAATATGATACTGGATCACCTTGCGGATGAAGGTATTATAGATTCTGATACTCACGAACAATATACCATTTCAGATAAGCATGATTTGACAGCAATGAAACTCAAAATCGAGCTCGCAAAGCTCGAGCGGGAGCAACAAAAGGAAGCAGCTGCCATCAGAAAGGAAGAACAAGAACGCGAGCTTCAACTCAAGAAAGAAGAAATCCGCCTCAAAGAGAAAGAGGCCGCACTGAGGAAAGAAGAGAATGAAAGAGAGGCCCTACTCCTCAAAGGACAACAAGAACGTGAGTTGGCCCTATTCAAAGAGCATGAAAAAGTACAACTTGAAATAAAACGACAACAACTAGAGATGCAACGCGACCACGACAAACGGCAAGCAGAAAATGCTCTAGACTGTCGTAACAGAGAACTCGCGATGGACGCTACACACCAAGCTCAACTCCAGCAAGCTGCAGCTAGTCTTCCTCCAAGTTTCAATGTCTCCCATGCAAGTAAGTTAATGCACCCGTTCATAGAAACGGAGGTTGATGTTTTCTTCACAACTTTTGAGACCCTTGCTAATCAACTTAGTTGGCCTGACGACCAATGGGCTACCCTTCTCCGAATACATTTAACAGGTAGAGCAGCAGTCACACTTAGCACTTTGGCATCTGAAAACGACTACACCACCCTGAAGCAAGCTGTGTTGGACGCCTACCTTCTCTCCACCGAAAGCTATCGACGAAAGTTCCGTGACTACGTCAAGGCAAGTACCACCACCTTCTTAGAATTTGCTAACACCAAACGGAGATATTTCATGAAATGGCTGGAGGCAGCACATGTCTCTACTTTTCCAGAGCTTGTCAACCTCATACTGGTTGAAGAATTCTTGAGGCGTGTACCTCCTCCTGTCCGCCTTTACTTAGCAGACAAAGAAGAGACCGATTTGGTGAAGTGCGCGAAGTCAGCTGACACAGCCTCATCCACCGGCTGACACCAGAACAACCTACCAGTAAGAAGTCTTGGTACAGTTACGAGAAAGTGAGCCCAGATCAAGGTACCTCTCAACTGTACTGTAGGTATTGTCGACTCTATGGACATACCATAGAAAAATGTGGTAAGTCCCAATCTAAAGGTAACACAGAACCTACTAAGCCCAAACCTACTCACCCTAAGTCCGGTAAGCCTGTAATGAATGATGGTGTTCATGTTAATGATCTGTCTCTCTTTAGCAAACATCTGTATCCAGGAACTATCTCTACCCATGGTTCAGATTCTGAGGGACGTTTTGGACTTAAGATCCTGAGGGACACAGCGGCTCTACAATCGATCGTCTTGAAATCAGCTGTGCTGATTTCTGAACTGCAGGCTCACCACAGCACTCGTCCTCCAACAAGGCAAATGAATTTGCTGTCTTTAGGGCGTCTGTAGGCGGCCTTGTCAAGGTCTTCTTAAGACCCCTGTCCTTAACGACTTTCCACGACGAGGTCTTGTTAATATTGGTCTCCTCCTTCGTTCCTTCCCGATGTTTCAGCTGTCGTACCTCCTCTCATAGGGAATCCATCTCTGCTCTCAGAGTTCCAACTAGATTCATCAATTTCTTCACTAATCCTTCCATTATTGCTATAATAATGTGACTACAATCGGAGCTTCAGCTAACACAACCTCTCACTGTGACTGCACCTTACCTTCCTCTTATTTTTACCTTCCTCTATTCTTCCCTTCCTCTTATTATTACATTTATCTTATACCTACCTTAATCTAAATTCATCCTATTCTTACCTTATTCTAAATTCATCCAATTCTTACCTTAATCTAAATTCATCCTATTCTTACCTTATTCTAAATTCATCCTATTCTTACCTTATTCTAAATTCATCCTATTCTTACCCTATTATAAATTCATCCTATTCTTACCTTATTCTGAAATCATCCTATTCTTACCTTATTCTAAATTCATCCAATTCTTACCCTATTCTAAATTCATCCTATTCTTACCTTATTCTAAATTCATCCAATTCTTACCCTATTCTAAATTCATCCTTTTCTTACCTTATTCTAAATTCATCCTATTCTTACCTTATTCTAAATTCATCCTATTCTTACCCTATTCTAAATTCATCCTATTCTTACCATATTCTAAAATCTTCCTATTCTTACCATATTCTAAAATCATCCTATTCTTACCTTATTCTAAATACATCCTATTCTTACCTTATTCTAAATTTATTATATTCTTACCTTATTTTTGCGTTCATCCTATTCTTACATTCATCCCATTCTTACATTTATTCTATTCTTACCTTAACGGGGTGAAAATAACTAAAGCTACCTCATCCCTTTGTGTGTATTTTACCTCAATAAACTTATTTCAATTTCAATTCAAATTCTTACCTTATTATTACATCCATCCTATTCTTACCTTATTCTTACATTCATCCTATTCTTATCTTATTCTTGCATTCATCCTATTCTCTCATTCATCCTATTCTTACAGTCATCCTATTATTACCTTATTCTTACACTCATCCTATTCTTACCTTTCTCTTAAATGCTCCTCAACTTACATCGTGCTCTCTTACCCTATATATTTGCCTGTACCTTCCTCTCTTTGTCCGACAGTTATAGCCCCGCTCCTGTGCCAGGTAAGTCCACTACGGGCTCACCATAGCCCGTGCTACTTGCCCCGCTCTTGTGCCAGGTAAGTCCACTACGGGCTCACCATAGCCCGTGCTACTTGCCCCGCTCTTGTGCCAGGTAAGTCCACTACGGGCTCACCATAGCCCGTGCTACTTGCCCCGCTCCTGTGCCAGGTAAGTCCACTACGGGCTCACCATAGCCCGTGCTACTTGCCCCGCTCTTGTGCCAGGTAAGTCCACTACGGGCTCACCATAGCCCGTGCTACTTGCCCCGCTCCTGTGCCAGGTAAGTCCACTACGGGCTCACCATAGCCCGTGCTACTTGCCCCGCTCCTGTGCCAGGTAAGTCCACTACGGGCTCACCATAGCCCGTGCTACTTGCCCCGTTCCTGTGCCAGGTAAGTCCACTACGGGCTCACCATAGCCCGTGCTACTTGCCCCGTTCCTGTGCCAGGTAAGTCCACTACGGGCTCACCATAGCCCGTGCTACTTGCCCCGTTCCTGTGCCAGGTAAGTCCACTACGGGCTCACCATAGCCCGTGCTACTTGCCCCGCTCCTGTGCCAGGTAAGTCCACTACGGGCTCACCATAGCCCGTGCTACTTGCCCCGCTCCTGTGCCAGGTAAGTCCACTACGGGCTCACCATAGCCCGTGCTACTTGCCCCGCTCTTGTGCCAGGTAAGTCCACTACGGGCTCACCATAGCCCGTGCTACTTGCCCCGTTCCTGTGCCAGGTAAGTCCACTACGGGCTCACCATAGCCCGTGCTACTTGCCCCGTTCCTGTGCCAGGTAAGTCCACTACGGGCTCACCATAGCCCGTGCTACTTGCCCCGTTCCTGTGCCAGGTAAGTCCACTACGGGCTCACCATAGCCCGTGCTACTTGCCCCGCTCCTGTGCCAGGTAAGTCCACTACGGGCTCACCATAGCCCGTGCTACTTGCCCCGCTCCTGTGCCAGGTAAGTCCACTACGGGCTCACCATAGCCCGTGCTACTTGCCCCGCTCCTGTGCCAGGTAAGTCCACTACGGGCTCACCATAGCCCGTGCTACTTGCCCCGCTCCTGTGCCAGGTAAGTCCACTACGGGCTCACCATAGCCCGTGCTACTTGCCCCGCTCTTGTGCCAGGTAAGTCCACTACGGGCTCACCATAGCCCGTGCTACTCGCCCCGCTCCTGTGCCAGGTAAGTCCACTACGGGCTCACCATAGCCCGTGCTACTTGCCCCACTCCTGTGCCAGGTAAGTCCACTACGGGCTCACCATAGCCCGTGCTACTTGCCCCGCTCTTGTGCCAGGTAAGTCCACTACGGGCTCACCATAGCCCGTGCTACTTGCCCCGCTCTTGTGCCAGGTAAGTCCACTACGGGCTCACCATAGCCCGTGCTACTTGCCCCGCTCCTGTGCCAGTAAGTCCACTACGGGCTCACCATAGCCCGTGCTACTTGCCCCGCTCCTGTGCCAGGTAAGTCCACTACGGGCTCACCATAGCCCGTGCTACTTGCCCCGCTCTTGTGCCAGGTAAGTCCACTACGGGCTCACCATAGCCCGTGCTACTTGCCCCGCTCCTGTGCCAGGTAAGTCCACTACGGGCTCACCATAGCCCGTGCTACTTGCCCCGCTCTTGTGCCAGGTAAGTCCACTACGGGCTCACCATAGCCCGTGCTACTTGCCCCGCTCCTGTGCCAGGTAAGTCCACTACGGGCTCACCATAGCCCGTGCTACTTGCCCCGCTCTTGTGCCAGGTAAGTCCACTACGGGCTCACCATAGCCCGTGCTACTTGCCCCGCTCTTGTGCCAGGTAAGTCCACTACAGGCTCACCATAGCCCGTGCTACTTGCCCCGCTCTTGTGCCAGGTAAGTCCACTACGGGCTCACCATAGCCCGTGCTACTTGCCCCGCTCTTGTGCCAGGTAAGTCCACTACGGCTCACCATAGCCCGTGCTACTTGCCCCGCTCTTGTGCCAGGTAAGTCCACTACGGGCTCACCATAGCCCGTGCTACTTGCCCCGCTCTTGTGCCAGGTAAGTCCACTACGGGCTCACCATAGCCCTT
>WNGS01008730.1:0-16507 GCA_020271785.1 Procambarus virginalis
TCGGGCAACTTCGAAGTGAAAAGTGTGTACAAGTGAATGAAAAAACCCTTGGGTTTGACCAAACCCATAAGGTAGTGAAGAAAAACAGTATAAGTAGCGTAATTGAAAATAGTTGATAAAGGAAGTACTGTGGCAGTGTGCAGAGTGGACCTGACCACTGACTGACCGTGACCTCACCCCACCGGCAGCAATCTTCCAATACCACGTGGGAGACGATTGGAGATTCACTCACCTATTGTGTTAGCAGGACGGTAAGATACTTGGAACCCCCTGTGGGTAAGGTTGGATTATAGCAATGACTAGGTCAGGAAGGGCGTCTAGGTCCAGCAGTATTATGATTGAAGAAGAAGATAGGTTTGTGGAGAAGATGATTGGGAATTTGTAGAGAAGAGGGATGTCTGGGTAGGTGATCTAATCCAGGGGATTAAAAGTGAAATCTTTAACAAGATACAGGACGAGGTTCAAAGACTCAAACAAGAGTTTATGGATTATATTCAAGAGGAAATCAGAAGAGCAGGGTAGAATGGCAAGGAGAAATAACTAGGCTTGCTAATGAATTTGGCAGGCATGGGGGAGGCTTGGCAGGGGAAGGGGTAGTAGGAGTAGGTGGAGTAGCGGGAGTGGGAGGGTGGGGGTCAGCCAGGGAGGGGGCTACCAGCATGACCCTGACCTGAGAAAGAGGACAATCATAATCCATGGATTGCTTGAAGTCAGGGCACCATCCAGGCAGGAAAGGATGGAGATTGAGGATTTGGAGCTACAGGGGATTTTGAGGGACATGAGAGCCCATATGGCAGGGAATGAAGTGGAAGTCCACCGCCGCATTGGACCATACAACTGTAACAGGAAACGTCCTGTCCTGGTACAGTTCACAAACGAAGAGGCAGTGGACTACATACTGCATCACAAACACTTGCTCAGAGGTAGCGAAAGTTACTCAACGTATATATTGACAAATTCATGACAAAGGAGGAGCAGTAGCCCACAGAGCAAGCAAACCCCACGATACAGCTTACCCGTTTGAGCGTAGTTACGCACCCCACTGCTAATCCACCCAGGATAACCAGTTCACAACTGATTCTCAAGTCACTCCCCCCAATCAGCCCTCCTTGCCCCTGCTTATCTCCCCAACACCTCCTTTGACCCCTCTGACCCCACTGCAGTCAAATTCATCCCACATTCAAGGACCCCATCAAATCACCCTCAACCCCCAAAACCCACCCAGCCCTCATCCCTCAACCCCAAAAACCCACCCAGCCCTCATCCCCTCAACCCAAAACCTACCCAGCCCTCACCCTCCTTATCCCCTCTCCTTCCATGTGACCCCCCACCCTTGCGAGGGGGGTGGGAGGTTCCCCCACCCCTCTATCCTTCCCCCTCCCGACCTCTCAACCTCTATCTGACTCCCAACCTTACGCTATCTCCAACCCCTCTATGCCTATCAGACCCTCCCTAATCTTCAGACCCAGTATGCCCTTCCTACCCCAGACCTACCTACCTCCTAGAAGCCCAGCCCCCAGTAGCCCCAAGCACCCCTCCCGACCTCTTTCACCCCCCATACACCCCCCGGACCCCCCTTAACCCCCCGGATCCCCCGGACACCCCCCGGACCTCCCCACCCCAGTCATCCCCCAGACACCCCAGATCCCCCAGGTCCCCCTGCCCCCAGTCACCCCCAGACACCCCCAGATCCCCCAGACCCCAGAGACAGGGGGAACCCTGGTACAGGAGTTTCCATGAAGAGTCTCAAGGTATGGTACACCAATGCTGATGGGGTATCTAATAAAGCAGAAGAGATAAAAGAAAGAGTGAGTGAGGCAGATCCTGACATAGTTGCAATTGTGGAAACTAAAATTATGACATGATCTCAGATGCAATCTTTCCTGAAGGGTACCAGGTGATGAGAAAAGAGAGGACACAGAGACAGGGAGGGGGAGTGGCACTCCTAATAAAGCGGAAATGGAAGTTTGAAGACCTGGGAAATCAGGTTACCAATGAGAGCACAAGCTTCATACATGGAACTCTAACAGTAGATGGGAGGAAGATTGTGATCTTGGTAATCTACAATCCCCCACCAAACAGTAGAAGACCCAGGCAGGAGTATGATGACAACAACAAGGCATGCATAGATGAACTGCAGAAGGCAGCAACACTAGCCCACAGAATGAGAGCGAAGCTGCTGATCATGGGGGACCTAAATCATGGAGAGATAAATTGGGAATCAAGGAATCCCCATGGAGGGGACGAAACGTGGGGAGCAAAATTAGTAGATGTTATAGACAGGAATTTCCTAACACAGCATGTGAAGGAAGACACAAGGGAAAGAGGAGGAGATGCACCGAGCCTATTAGACCTGATTTTCACCCAGAACGTAGAAGATATCGAGAATTTGGAGCATGAAATACCTCTAGGGGCCAGTGACCATTGTGTCCTAGTCTTTGACTACATGATGGAATTCAAACTTATGACGATGGGACAAGAGATCTGGGAAAGGAGAGTTGACTACAGGAAAGGGGACTATAGGAGGATAAGGGACTATCTGGGAGAAGTGCAGTGGGAGGAAGAAATTAGAGGAAAAACAGTCCAAGATATGATGGACCTAGTCATACAGAAATGCCAAGAGGCCGAAGAGAGATTTATACCAACAGTAAAGGGAAAAAATAAGAAGGAATATAATAACCCATGGTTTAATAGACAGTGTCAGGAAGCAAAAATGGCCAGCAGGCGGGAGTGGAGGAAGTACAGAAGACAAAGGACAGAGGACAACAGGATCAGATGCAACAGAGCTAGGAACGATTACATTAACATAAGACGACATCGGAAAGGGACTATGAGAACGATATTGCAATCAAAGCAAAAAAACAACCTAAGCTACTACACAGTCATATAAGAAGAAAAATGTCGGTGAACGACCAAGTGACAAGACTAAGGAAGGCAGAGGGGGCATATACTGAAAGTGACAAGGAAATCTGTGAGGCACTGAATGCCAGTTTCCATGGAGTGTTCACTACCGAGCCTGAGCAGCTCCCATTGTTGGAAGGGGTTACCCTAGATGAAAGACTATCAGATATAGAGGTGACAGCAGAGGAGGTAATGAAACAGTTGACAACTCTAGATGCATCTAAAGCAGTAGGACCAGACAAAGTATCACCGTGGATACTAAAAGAAGCGGCGCAGGCCCTCAGCGTGCCTCTGGCAATGATCTTTAATGAGTCACTTATGTCGGGAGAATTGCCCAGTTGCTGGAAGAAGGCAAATGTCGTGCCGATCTTCAAGAAAGGCGATAGGGAGGAGGCACTTAACTATAGACCTGTATCACTGACAAGCATCCCCTGTAAAATACTGGAAAGAATAATTAGGCTACGACTGGTTGCACACCTGGAGAACGTTAGGTTTGTGAACAAACATCAACATGGGTTCTGGACAGGGAAATCGTGCCTAACAAACCTTCTGGAATTCTATGATAAAATAACGAGGATAAGACAGGACAGAGATGGTTGGGCAGACTGCATATTTCTGGACTGCCAAAAAGCCTTTGATACAGTACCGCACATGAGACTGCTGTTCAAACTCGAGAGGCAGGCGGGGGTAGGGGAAAGGTCCTAGCATGGATAAGGAACTACCTAACAGGAAGGAGCCAAAGAGTTACGGTAAGGGGCGAGAAGTCGGACTGGCGAACAGTAACAAGTGGAGTACCACAAGGATCGGTACTGGGACCAATTCTATTTCTTGTATATGTTAACGATATGTTTACGGGTGTAGAGTCCTACATGTCGATGTTTGCGGATGACGCAAAGTTGATGAGAAGAGTTGTGACAGATGAGGATTGCAGGATCCTCCAAGAGGACCTGAACAGGTTGCAGAGATGGTCAGAGAAATGGCTACTGGAATTCAACACGAGCAAATGTAAAGTTATGGAAATGGGACTAGGAGATAGGAGACCAAAGGGTCAGTACACAATGAAGGGGAACAGCCTACCTGTGACGACGCGCGAAAGAGACCTGGGTGTGGACGTAACACCTAATCTATCTCCTGAGGCACATATAAATAGGATAACGACAGCAGCGTACTCTACACTGGCAAAAGTTAGAACATCATTCAGAAACCTAAGTAAGGACATTTAGGGCGCTTTACACTGCCTACGTGAGGCCAGTCTTAGAGTATGCCGCCTCATCATGGAGTCCCCATCTGAAGAAGCATATAATGAAACTGGAAAAGGTTCAGAGGTTTGCAACGAGACTCGTCCCAGAGCTACGAGGGATGGGGTATGAGGAGCGCCTGAGGGAACTGTGCCTTACGACACTAGAAAGAAGAAGGGAGAGAGGGGACATGATAGGAACGTATAAAATACTCAGAGGGATTGACAGAGTGGACATAGACGAAATGTTCACACGGAATAGTAACAGAACGAGGGGACATGGATGGAAGTTGGAAACTCAGATGAGTCACAGAGATGTTAGGAAGTTTTCTTTTAGCGTAAGAGTAGTGGGAAAATGGAATGCACTCAAGGAACAGGTTGTGGAAGCAAATACTATTCATAATTTTAAAACCAGGTATGATAGGGAAATGGGACAGGAGTCATTGCTGTAAACAACTGATGCTCGAAAGGCGGGATCCAGGAGTCAATGCTCGATCCTGCAGACACATATAGGTGAGTACATATAGGTGAGTACACACACAAGGGACTTCGTGACAAACCGCCAACATGGGTTAAGGGAGGGTAAATCTTGCCTGACTGGCTTAATAGAATTCTACGACCAGGTGACAAAGATTAAGCAAGAAAGAGAGGGCTGGGCAGACTGCATTTTCTTGGATTGTCGGAAAGCCTTTGACACAGTACCGCATAAGAGGCTGGTACATAAGCTGGAGAGACAGGCAGGTGTAGCTGGTAAGGTGTTCCAGTGGATAAGAGAGTACCTAAGCAATAGGAAGCAGAGAGTTACGGTGAGGGGTGAGACCTCCGATTGGCGTGAAATCACCAGTGGAGTCCCACAGGGCTCTGTACTCGGTCCTATCTTGTTTCTGATATATGTAAATGATCTCCCAGAGGGTATAGATTCATTTTTCTCATTGTTTGCGGACGAGGCCAAAATTATGAGAAGGATTAAGACAGAAGAGGACTGTTTGAGGCTTCAAGAAGACCTAGATAAACTGAAGGAATGGTCGAACAAATGGTTGTTTGAGTTTAACTGAACCAAATGTAATGTAATGAAGATAGGTGTAGGGAGCAGGAGGCCAGATACAAGGTATCATCTGGGATCGGAAATTCTTCAGGAGTCAGAGAAAGAAAAAGACTTGGGAGTTGATATCACGCCAGACCTGTCTCCTGCAGTCCATATCAAGAGGATAACATCAGCGGCATATGCCAGGCTGGCCAACATACGAACGGCATTCAGAAACTTGTGTAAAGAATCATTCAGAACTTTGTATACCACATATGTCAGGCCAATCCTGGAGTATGCAGCCCCAGCATGGAGTCCATATCTAGTCAAGGATAAGACTAAACTGGAAAAGGTTCAAAGGTTTGCCACCAGACTAGTACCTGAGCTGAGAGGTATGAGCTACGAGGAGAGACTACGGGAATTAAACCTCACTTCGCTAGAAGACAGAAGAGTTAGGGGGGATATGATCACCACATTCAAGATTCTGAAGGAAATTGATAGGGTAGATAAAGACAGGCTATTTAACACAAGGGGTACACGCACAAGGGGACACAGGTGGAAACTGAGTGCCCAAATGAGCCACAGAGATATTAGAAAGAACTTTTTTAGTGTCAGAGTGGTTGACAAATGGAACGCATTAGGAGGTGATGTGGTGGAGGCTGACTCCATACACAGTTTCAAGTGTAGATATGATAGAGCCCAATAGGCTCAGGAATCTGTACACCTGTTGATTGACGGTTGAGAGGCGAGACCAAAGAGCCAGAGCTCAACCCCCAAAAGCACAAATAGGTGAGTACAACAAGGTGAGTACATACACACACACCTGAGGGCCTGGTAGCCTGGTGGATAGCGTGCAGGACTTGTAATTCTGTGGCGCGGGTTCAAATCCCACACCAGGCAGAAACAAATGGGCAAAGTTTCTTTCACCCTGAATGCCCCTGTTACCTAGCAGTAAATAGGTACCTGGGAGTTAGTCAGCTGTCACGGGCTGCTTCCTGGGGTGTGTGTGTGGTGTGGGAAAAAAAGTAGTAAGTAAACAGTTTATTGATAGTTGAGAGGCGGGCCGAAAGAGCAAAGCTCAATCCCTGCAAACACAACTAGGTGAATACAACTAGGTGAATACACACACACAATCGAACACATGTGGAGTGAATTCAGGGGAAGGACTGAGGGTTATGAATGAGACAGTATCTAACCTACAGGATGAGCTGTAGGCAGCAAAGGATGAAATAAAAAGCTTGAAAGAAAATCCTTCCCAGCACCAGACGCAAACTATCCCGCAGGGTGATGGTAATTTTCCTGTTGAGGGGAACCTTACAATACAACCCTCATTTGCAGAGTTGCTTAAAAAGAACCTTGAAGCTAGGTCTGCAGTAAGGGAAGTTGCCATGGAGGTGGCTTCCTCTCAGGAAGCAGCTAGATGTACTAGCCAGTTGATAGAGAGAAAAAGAGTAGTAGTAAAAGTAGCAGGCATTAAAGAGCAAACAGAGACCAGCCCAAAGGAGCAGAGAGACAAGGACATAAACATAGTTACTGAGATCCTTAAAGAGATAAGGATGGAGGGAACTGACCAAAATGTTGAAAAGGCTTTCAGGCTTGGAAAGTACAACAAGGACAGAGACCGAATGATAAAGGTGGTATTCATGAGTGGGAACACGAAAGAGGAACTCTTAGCAAGGAAGAGCGATCTAGCAAATGTACAGAAGTTCAAAAAAGTTTTCCTGTAGAGGGATATGACAAGGGAAGAGAGAAGGTGGACAGCAAATGCGAGGAAGGAGTGCAGGGAGAAAGAAAAGAATCAGAGAACCACTACCCCGAACCCTACAATCCCAGAGGGGAGTGGCGAACCCTCCTCAAACAGTGCAACAGCTACAGGGAGTGGAGCACCACCCCCACATTCTACCCAACAGACCCACTACCTTTCCCATCCCCTGACAGCCCCCCAGTTAGTACTCACCTAGGGCACCCTCCCACAACTTACCCCCTCCTCCCATTCAGCTCTCTCCCCAAGACCACCCTTATTCCCCATCCTCCAAGCCCTCCATTCTCCCACAAACCCTCCCGTCTCTCTCACCCCCAGGCCCTACGTTTTCCCCTACCCCCTAAGCCCCCACTCTACCCCACCCTACATAAGCCTTCCCCCTCTCCACCACTCCACTAAACCCTCCCCTCTTCCTCACCACCTCAGCCTTCTCTTACCTCCATGCCCCTAAGCCCTCCCCCTTTTCTGCCCCCCTTCTCCCCATCCCCCAAGCCTCTCCTCCTCTCATGCCCCCACAAGCCTCTCCTCCCCTAATGCCCCCCCAAGCTTCCCCATCTCCCACATCCCCCAACCCTCCCCCTCTCACCACCTCCCCCTCTCACTCTCCCCTCCAATGCTCCCCCTCACCTACCCCCCTACCCTCCCCTCCAAGCCATTCCTCCTCCAACAGTCTTCCCGAACCAGATCCTCCCAGCTCCCGCTCACCCAGATCCCACAGGTCCTCCCAGAGGAGAAGCAGAAGAGAATCAGTTTCAGGGTAATGTATTTGAACATAGATGGGATCACAAGCAAGGCAAGTGAACTAAGGGAAAGAGCACAAGAAGTGAACCCAGATGTAATCGGACTCACTGAAACAAAACTCTCAGGAATCATAATGAATGCCATGTTTCCCCAGGAGTACACAGTAATAAGGAAAGGTAGGGGAGGAGGCGGAGATGAGAAAGGAATGAAGTTTCAAGGAGATGGCTATCCTGGGCTGTGAGGGTTTCAGAGACTACATAGCAGGCACCATGACAATGGGATGACCAACAATAGTAGTAGCAGTAATATACAACCCTCCACCAAATGACAGAAGACCCAGTCAAGAGTATGACAACAACAACATGGCAGTTAACTTTATAATTGAGAGGGCAGCCTCTGCTGCCTGTAGAAATAGATCCCACCTGCTCATCATGAGGGACTTCAATCATGGAAGGATTGACTGGGAGAACAAGGAACCGCATGAAGGTGGTGACTAGAAACTTTTTAACCCAGTATGTCAGAGAACCCACAAGGATGAGAGGAAATGACGAACCAGCGAGACTCGACCTAGTCTTCACTCTGAACGACTCCGAAACATGAGAAATCAGTTTTGAGGCCCCAATAGGAATGACCGACCAGAGTGTACTGGCGTTTGAGTACCTGATTGAAGAAGGCTTATTGAACTCGAGGAGGGGTACTGAAAACAAAAGGCTGGCATTCCGAAAGGGTAACTACGAGGTGACAAGAAAATTCCTAACAGATATAGCATGGGAAACAGAGTTCAGAGGAAAGGCGGTCCAAGACATGATGGACTACATCATGCAGAAGTGCAAGGAAGCAGCAAACAAGTTTGTCCCAGTCCAAAAGGAAAACAGTGAAATGAAAATGAGAAACCCCATGGTTTAATCAAAGATGTAGGCTAGCTAAGCAACAAAGTAAAAGGGCGTGGAGGAACTATAGGAATAACAGGACATTTGAGAGCAGAGAAAGATACCAGAGTGCCAGGAATGAATATGTCGGGTTGAGAAGAGAGGATGAAAGGCAATACGAAAATGACATCGAAGAGAGGCAGAAAGACAATACGAAAATGACACCGCAAGCAATGCAAAGACAGCCTAAATTGCTGCACAGCCACATCAGGAGAAAAACAACAGTAAAGGAACAGGATATGAAATTAAGGATAGGGGCAGAAGGATTCACTACAAACGACAAGGAAGTGTGAACAAATCCACAAGGGCCGTATACCTTACCTTGAGTATACCTTGAGGTGCTTCCGGGGCTTAGCGTCCCCGCGGCCCGGTCATCGACCAGGCCTCCTGGTTGCTGGACTGATCAACCAGGCTGTTGGACGCGGCTGCTCGCAGCCTGACGTATGAGTCACAGCCTGGTTGATCAGGTATCCTTTGGAGGTACTTATCCAATTCTCTCTTGAACACTGTGAGGGGTTTGCCAGTTATGCCCCTTATGTGTAGCGGGAGCGTGTTGAGCAGTCTCGGGCCCCTGATGTTGATGGAGTTCTCTCTCAGAGTACCAGTTGCACCTCTGTTTTTCAACGGGGGTATTCTGCACATCCTGCCATGTCTTCTGGTCGCATGTGATGTTATTTCTGTGTGCAGGTTTGGGACCAGCCCCTCTAATATTTTCCATGTGTAAATTATTATGTATCTCTCCCGCCTGCGCTCAAGGGAGTACAGATTTAGGCTCTTTACTCGGTCCCAATAGTTTAGATGTTTTACCGAGTGGATTCTAGCAGTAAAGGATCTCTGCACGCTTTCCAGGTCAGCAATTTCTCCAGCTTTGAAAGGGGCTGTCATTGTGCAGCAGTACTCCACTCTAGAGAGCACCAGCGTTTTGAAAAGTATCATCATCGGTATAGCATCTCTAGTGTGAAAAGTTCTTGTTATCCAACCCGTCATTTTTCGTGCAGTTGTGATGGCCACTTTATTGTGTTCTTTAAAGGTAAGGTCTTCCGACATGAGTACACCCAAATCCTTTACATTGCCTTTTCGTGCTATGTTATGATTTGCCTGAGTTTTGTACGTGGTTTCCGTTTTTATATTTTCATTTTTTCCATAGCGCATGAGCTGGAACTTATCTTCGTTAAACACCATATTATTTTCTGTGGCCCATAGAAAGACCTGGTCTACATCTGACTGGAGGTTTGCCATGTCCTCTATGTTGCCTACTCCCATGAAGATCCTGGTGTCATCTGCAAAGGATGATACAGTGCTATAGGTTGTGTTCTTGTCTATGTCCGATATGAGGATGAGAAAAAGTACTGGAGCAAGCACAGTACCCTGGGGGACTGAGCTCTTAACGGTTGATGGGCTGGATTTTATTTTGTTGACTATTACACATTGGGTTCTGTCGGTCAGGAAATTGTAGATCCATCTGCCTATTTTTCCAGTAATTCCTTTTGAGTGCATTTTATGTGCAATAATACCATGGTCACATTTATCAAAAGCTTTTGCGAAATCTGTGTAAATTACATCAGCGTTTTGTTTGTCTTCCATAGCATCTAATGCCATATCATAGTGGTCCAGCAACTGCGACAGGCAAGAGCGCCCTGTTCTGAAACCATGTTGTCGGGGGTTATGGAGATGCTGTGGTTCCATGTATTTTGTGAGCTTACTTCTTAGCACTCTCTCAAAGATTTTAATGATGTGCGATGTTAACGCTATCAGTCTGTAATTTTTTGCCTCTGCCTTATTTCCTCCTTTATGAAGTGGTGCTATCTCTGCTGTTTTTAGTATATCAGGAATAACGCCAGTATCTAGGCTTTGTCTCCACAGAATGTGAAGGGCCTGCGATAGTGGTTTTTTTGCAGTTCTTGATGAATATGGAGTTCCAAGAATCCGGGCCTGGTGCAGAGTGCATAGGCATACTGTTTATGGCCTCTTCAAAGTCCAGGGGGAATAGGGTGACGTCTGATATATGATTTGATGTTGGTATCATATCCATGAAAAATTCATTTGGGTTACCGATCTTTAGTGCGTTTTAATGGCCGTGGTGAGGATTCGAACCTGCGTCCCGGAGCATCCCAGACACTGCCTTAATCGACTGAGCTACGACAGGGTTAAAAGAGTTGAAACAAAAGTTCTACTGAACTTATTGGATCTTGCAGCCTCTTCGAGGGACAAACGAGGGTTTACACAACTCCCCCCTGCACTCGAGCTATGTCAATAGGCCGTTCTCACTCTTCGCCCTTACATCATTACACACAGAGATCACACTAACATGATGCATCAAATGAACAAATCCACAAGGGCCGTGATGAGGATTCGAACCTGCGTCCGGGAACATCCCAGACACTGCCTTAATCGACTGAGCTACGACAGGGTTAAAAGAGTTGAAACTGAAGTTCTACTGAACTTACTGGATCCCGCAGCCTCTCCGAGGCACAAACCAGGGTTCTTAACCCTGTCGTAGCTCAGTCGATTAAGGCCTTGTCTGGGATGCTCCCGGACGCAGGTTCGAATCCTCGTCACGGCCCTTGTGGATTTGTTCATTTGATTCATCACTTTAGTGTGATTTCTGTGTGTAATGATGTAAGGGCGAAGAGGGAGAACGGCCTATTGACATAGCTCAAGTGCATGGCGGAGAAACCCTCGTTTGTGCCTCGGAGAGGCTGCAAGATCCAATAAGTTCAGTAGAACTTCGGTTTCAACTCTTTTAACATGAAAAAATGTAGTAGTAGAAACAGTTGATTGAGAGTTGAGAGGCGGGCCGAAAGAGCAGAGCTCAACCCCCGCAAGCACAACTAGGTGAATACACACACACACACACACACATGTTATATTCAAATTCCCCGCCAGTTGGAACATAACCAATCACAGGCGAGTAGGCATCTGACGTCATGCCACATTCACAGCCACCAGCCATACTTGCGGTAGTCAGTTATCTCCACAGACCCTATGTAGTAGGACCTCGGCTGGCCAGATATATATCTTGTTGCCTTAGCCAATAAATCTACGAAGCATCATCTGTGTCTACATTCAACCCCCCACAAGGCAAAGAATACTGGTATCAGCAGTGGGATGTAGAAATTTTTTTCTGGAAATTCAAGATAACCCAGCATCGCCGTTAACATCCCTTTTAAGTGCAATCTACCTATCTCTGATATTCCTCTTTATCTGTACCCCACCATTCAAGTATCATACACACCTGTCACCAAGAAAGATAATGAGAATCTTGCTCTTCTCAAAGCTGTCACTCTTGAAACAATTGCCTCCTCCATCGAGGGTTTAAGATCTCACGAGCACTGTGTCTACACCGACGGCTCAGTCCAATCCTCTACTGGACGGACTGCAGCAGCATGTAGGTTTTATAGAAATAATATTTGCACAAAGACTGTCAGTGTCAGGTTAAACAACTGGCTGACCTCCACACAAGCAGAACTAGCAGCATTACACTTAGCTACCAGTACATTAAAAAACATTGGAGGAGGAATAATATTCTGTGATTCAAAGTCTGCTCTTCAAGCAATCGAAAACTTCTCTTGGAAGATCGATAGCAAGAACCTCATACTTCCAATTATAAATGACCTAATTGATGCACAGAGTAAAGGGTCTCGAATTTCCTTTGTATGGATACCTTCACACATAAATATAACCCATCATAATGAAACAGACATTGCAGCTAAATTAGCGTGTAACAAGTTTGAAGTTGACTTAGATCTAGGTATCCCCATCTCTGCTGTCAAAACTGTATTGATCCAAACATTCAGATCTGATAGGAAAGAACTTACTGACTCCCAACGACCTGAAAGTACTAGTATAAAAGCTATGATTTGTTCAGATCTGAAACCTACATCTATGGGCAGCACAAAACGTCCACTAGACTGTGCGACACAGTGGTTGCAAGGATCAGGTTGGGTTACCGTTACCTGTGGCAGGTGGCTGCAGGTGACGGATCTCCCAATCCTGAGCACTCCAGTTGCAAACTCTGTGAGCAGGAACTACGGCACGATCTCCCGCACTACATCACTGAATGCCCAGTTATTAGACCTTTCAGACCCGTTGGCATGAGGTACCTGGAGCTTTGCAATTACTTTATTCACTCTCGTATTCTTGAAGATATCCTCACAGTGTACCCAAAATTTGCCAGTGCAGGCTACTAAACATATGGCCCTGTATGACTAACCATCCTGCGAGATGGGACCTTTATTACCACTGCTACCTTATTCAATCTAGTGTTGATGATATCCTCAAAATGCATCCGGAATCTGCCAGTGCAGACTGCTTATCACATGCCTCTGTATGACTAACCATCCTGTGTGATGGGGATTTTCTAGCATCAACTACGTTAGCTTTTTTGACACACTGTACTCCACTTCATATAGTCTAGGGTAGCTGCACTAATGCAGATGTACCTAAGGAATTAATAAAAAAAAAAAAAAAAAGCCGTGTGCTCCGAAGCCACGCCGCCGCCGCCACCGCCACCGCCACCTCTACCTCCATTTAGCCGCCATCCTGCCACCCACGCATCAATATTGTGCCAGACGGGTTTCCTGCCATCAACCACTACTCCAGACCAACGTCTCAGAAGTAAGGGTCAATAATTTCCTGTTTGAACGCTAATTCATCAGTGAGAAGGGAAGATTCCCGTGCCAGCCATATTTGAATCTCGCGCGCCACGTGCAAGCCACCTGCACCACCTCCATCTCCACCACAGCTGACAGCTCAAGCTTTGGGAGTGTTCAAGCTATTGCAATCGTCGTCAGCCATCGTCGCAAGCGTCAATTGATAATTGTGGGTGTTCTACAGTTATTCAAGAGAAATTGGTGAAAAAAAGACTACGATTGTTGTTTATAGTGTCGCCACGCTGCCACATCGACGCCACGCTGCCACATCGACACTCATCACCTCTCACCATCGCCGCCAGCCTGCCACATAATTTTGTGGACTCTTCGTCCTCTTGTGCCTCCACCGACGCCATCGTCGCAATATCGTCGTCTCAAAATTTATCTTCGTGCTCCCAATTTCGTGCTACTGTGGGGTCCCCCAGCTTCGTGCGACCGCCGCTAGGAGCGTTGCTTGTCCACCAGATGTAAACACGCCTCTCATGTGCCTCTTCACACGTCTCGTCGCCGTTTTGGTATTTGGCCACTGTTATATTGTAAATCCTGCAGCCCTGAGTTAAGTGATTATGAGCTAATATATCGTGTACTACGTTTTAATGAAGTTTAACGTAAATAATATCCATAATATCCTGTGAATTAACCATTCAGTGACTTTTAAATATTGGAGCTGGGTCCAGTACTCTATGCCCACATTTTTCTTGTGTGATTTCAACATTCCTGCTTCTCACAGTAATTGATTTGATTTTGTGAAGTGTTTCTACTAGTGTTATTGGTAAATTCCAATTCGAGAGAAGTAAGAAATATTGTTTCTAGCAGTTTATTTTGCATAATAAAAATTTATTTTTAAGATTTCCATAGACAATTGAACATAGAAAAATTTTGATATTTCTCCAGACCTAACTTTGAAATTTATCCTTTAAGCATTTTTTTACACTTTTACCATAGCATGTTACCCATGTGCTTGTGTCCAATTTGTTTTTGCTAAACCCATTTTTCATGCATTGCCACTTGTTGTGTTGAATCTTTTTAATGAAATTTTGCAATTGCATTTTCCAGTTTTTATTCTAAATTGCTGTGCTTAGTCTGGTTTAATTAATTTACATACATCTAATTCCAGTCATTTTTTAATGAAAGATTGCTAAAATTTATTCACAATTTGCTTGTTCTTAATTATTTTCTTGCCTAGCCCAATTTAATAATTTTATTTCTGCCAATTTTTTTACTTTAGCCAAGTTGATATTTTTTTGAGTGTTTATTTTTGTGTATACTATCTCTGATGCCAGGTGCACTTAATTATAATCTGCGTTCAAATATTACTTCTACGGCTGTGACAATGCCTACCACTGTTGAAACCCACTCAGACTCAACAGGAGCAGTTGCTCATCCCAATGGCCAGAGATCAGCTCAGGAAATGGCTATTCCTCTTTTTGCTGGCGAATCGCGTTTACTCAAGTCTTGGTTTAGTAGGTTGAAGCGAAAACAGTTGCACGTTTTTCTAAGCCTACTGATGCCGAATACTTGGCAATTGCACGTTCAGCCGTAGACACACCAAAGGTGATGCACGTTTGTTGTTGATGAGAAAGCCATTGTTAGCCTCCAGTCTTGGTCTGAATTTAAAGATTTCTTTCGCCGTCGCTTTGTTAATAAAGGAGACCTTGACCCGTATAGGTTAGTCAAGAAATTGCCAATGCCACCATGCAGCCTGGTGAATCGTTTAATGCGTTTACTAGCCGTCTCGATCAGTATCTTTATGCCTTAGTTTCTGCTATGAATAATTCGACTTGGTTAGAAAAGACAAATAATCTGTCCCCTGAGTCTATGGCCAAAATGATAGCGTTTGGTACTTTAATGCATTTTGCCCCCGAGCATACTAAACCAATCGTTGAGCAACAAATTTTTGGTGTTAAACATGAAATTGGTGAAGTGTTTGAGGCCATTAACAATGCTGCTGATAAACTAGCTCCCCGAAGTGCTCAACTGTTGCCACCCTCTGATACTGTAAATGTAGTAACAGCTCTCAGCATCCTTCCACAAATTCTCAAAACTCTTGGTCGCAGAACCACCCCATGCTCGTAGCCCTCAGTCAAATTCAATTCGCCGCCTCATAAATTGCCGAAACGCCATAGTCCACAACCATCCGCTTCCTCATGTTGGCACTGTGGTAAGAGTAACCACCTCGCAAGGGACTGTTGGTCCGCCCCTAGATCATCACCTCCTAGACAATTCTCTCGGTCCCCTCATCAATCTAATCATTCTAGGCTACCATATTGTAAGTACCATAATCAAGTCAGTCACCACACTGCGGATTGTAGAGCTAGGCAAAGGGCATCTCCACCTTGTAACTCCCACGGTCAGTCTTGGCGAGGCTCACAGCGTCCAAGACATTATCAGAACCCTCGTAATTACAACTCCCAGCCCAACTATAATGCAATTTCAAATTATAATACGCAGTCACAGAATGCTGGAGTTCAGAATGTTCACTCCATGTCGTCGGGAAACCCCCAAGGCCATCCGCTAACCAATTCAAGCTAGCCAATCCTAATGCTCTCCCTGTGTATTCAGTAGCTACCCAAAACAGATTTGGACACTTGACAGAGGAGGACACTGACTCTAGACCAGTTGTAGATGTTGATGGAACCACAGTACATATAACCCAGACAAGACGCAGATATCCCAGACAGCATAAGTCAAAAGTAGTAACTTGTCCAGTCTCTAGTGATGGTCCCCTTGTATCAGCCATTGTACATGGTAGAGTTTTAAAAGTTTTTCTTGATTCAGGTGCAAAAATTAATATTGTCAAGCCTTCAGCTCTTAGAGACATTGAAAGTAAGCACCCTACTACTTTAAAACAGTCACACATTCCTTTTCTAAGTGGTATTTCAGGAAATAAAGTAAAAGTTCAGGGTGAATTGACCTCCCACTCAAGTTCAATGATGTCACATGTCTATACATGTTTAGTTGTTGACATTATTCATTTTCCTGGAGACATTCTCTTAGGTCTGTACACCATGATTGATGAAAATATTGCATTGTTTCCCCATCGTTGGAACATAAGTATCAAAGACCATATCATACCCTTGTGTAGCGTGTATCGACAGGGCCATGAGTTCAATCTTCATTCAGACTACGTTAATTTCGTGACACCCGCCTTGCTAGCGTAGGTTTTGTCAGATCATTTCGTGTAGCATACCCGAGAAAATGGCACTACATAGCCTTCCCGGTATGGTGCCTTCTTTTGATAATTACTTACTTACTTTCACC
>WNGS01008730.1:87992-101113 GCA_020271785.1 Procambarus virginalis
GTGGGGGTGCAGCGCCGGTCCCCAAGTGTTCCGCTGTCCGCAGCTAATCTTTGCCTTACAGCCAGTCTAGGTGCTAGTAAGCCCTACCTTTAGTCAGGAAATCCTTATTCCTTATTCCTTGGCGGCACGGCCCCATGCCCTGGGGGTTAAATTTATCATACATATCAGTTTTTTCCCAGTCTCTAGGTAATTTTCTGCACGCCTGATTAATTTCCGTTTAATTACCAAGAGCAAGAGCCTTTTACCATGAGCAAAAGTCTTGGCCAACTCATCAGTTCTATCAAGCATTCGGAGACCAATATGGGAAGGAATCCACAGAAGACAGACTCTGACTCCATCATTGATTATTTCATTATAACTGTGTCTAGCTTCAGAGATAAGCACGTCACAGTTATGCCTTGGGGAGCTGAGGGCAGTCAAGGATGACAAGGAGTCACTTACAATTAGCGTGTCAACATTGGATTCATATACGCGCTCGAGTGCAAGGATTATGACAACCAATTCTGTTTGAAGAGTGGAGGCCCAGTTACGTAGACGCGCTCCACACTCATGGGAGATGGAACCATCTCTCCCTGTCACAACAACTGTACTTCCAGCTACACCATGGGACTGATGCAAGGATCCATCAGAGTAAATAATCTGGGAAAGGCAGCGCTCTCTGACTTAAGCATAAATTTGGCTTAAGGCATTGTACTTTGCTTCTTGTCGAAGCAAGGCCTGTTCTTTAATCAGCTTCTTGGGTGGGAAAGTGGAGACAGTAATTTGGAAAGGAGTGATGTCCCATGTGGCAGAAAAGTGTTGTTGTTGTCTCTCTTGGTAGAGGTGATGAATATTATACATTCTGAGCATAATGACAGTTTTGGTAATCCATTTGGAGGGATGCTGACCTTCAAGGAAGAAGGCTTGGAGGGCTTCAGTGCAGGGGTTTAGGGTGGGTTAGCCTAAGCATCTTGATACCAATTAAAGCATTAATTTCAATGATACGATCACTTACACATGATACATTCAGTTCCTTCCTCAAGTTTAGTAATTTAGTTGTACGGGGGCATCCGAGGATAATCCTCATGGCTTCGTTTTGCATCTTTTCCAGCCCTTCAAGCATTCTCTCAGGCACTAGAGCAAGCATGGGTGCAGCATAATCAATCAGATGCCTAATATATGAGAGATACATCATTTTGACAATTCTCACATTTGCGCCATAGCTTGGAAGATAGTCTGCCATAGCCTTGAGAGCACGGAGCCTCTCTCTACATTGGCGACCCAGTCTGGCTACAACATTGCGGTACAGTAGAATCTCAAGACCAAGGTATTTGTATCTGGTTACATAGTCGAGCAGAGAGCCTTCATGCAGCTGCATTTTACGAACGGCCCCACGCCGTCTGGGTGGGCGTCGGTTGTGGACATCTTTGTTTTCTCTACTGAGATGACTAAGCATAGTTCCTGACATGTGTACAATACAGAGTTCAGAACATTTTGGGTGTTGGTATACCTATTGGCGTGGATCAGTATATCATCCACATAGCTAATGATGTGTTCGCTGGGCCTTCTAGTTACTAAGTTTAAAAGTGCATTGATTTAAATTTTGCCCTGAGGGGCGAGTTTATTGGGCAGCGCCACTCATCTTGTGAGTGGATATACCACCATAGCAGCATGTACAACACTCCCCAATAGGAAGATAACCCGCTGGGTTGTTCATCCTGTCACTTGTACCCAGACACAGCTGGGACTTGCTTAACTGTCTCAAGTGAACAGCTCCTCAAACAAGAAGATTAACATCTATCAACCCTTAAAAGCTTACGTTATCTTGTGGGTGCAAAATGGGGGAATCTTTTAAGAACAGTATCAATATTTGACAAATAGTGTTTTCCAAACTCAAACAATGTGAGGTTTATTATTCTAAACGTATTTCTAATGTCTCTCAGGTGTTCACATTCATGTAGATAGTGGTCAAGGCGGTGTCCATCACTCTCACCACAGATTCTGCAACTTCGCTGATCAACTGTTGTTTCCATTCCATATCTCCATGGATATTTGTATCCAAGACGGATTCTCGCTATTACTGATTCTCTCCCTCGTCCTCCTCCTCTTCGGCCATAATGATTGGGATTGCCAGCTGCAACCATGTTGTACCATCGTACAGATTCACTGGTTTGTGCTTCTATCCTCCTTTCCTCAGTTACCTTGTCACGGTGATGTTGCCTGACAATACCTCTAATTTGTAGTAGAGTCTTGGGTATGAAATATTCAATATGGTCTCCTTCAGCGCCTTCAGCAGCCAGCACATCTGCTCGTTCATTCCCACATATTCTAACATGGGAGGGGATCCACAGAAACTTGATGACTCATCCCTGATTGGTAAGTACTCTCACAGCTCTCTTAATTTCAGCGACTATTGCAAGATTTTCTGCCCGATTTTTACTTAGGCTTTGCAGTGCTGCTTTTGAATCGGTGCAAATCACTGCACCATTAGTGTTCCGGTCAAGAAACCTTAACGCCATAACAATGGCAGTTAGCTCTGCTTGCGTTGAAGAGGTATAGTTCTCAATACGTGCTTTTTCTTCATTTCTTCGTTGGAAAGTATTATCATTGATTACCGTGTATGCTGCACCAGCCCTACCATTGACAGGATTAGATGACCCGTCAGTGTAGATTTGATCTAGTTCTTCTCCGGCTTCTTCATAAATTTCCTCGAGATACTTGTTCCTCATTTCTTGTGGTATCATGTTGGATTTTTTCGTTGCCATTTCATTGATGATGATCTTGCATGAGTCATCCTCCCAGGGAGGTAACCTCCCTACAGGCAGGAGCTCACGGGCTTGCTCAAGCAGGTGAAGCTCTGTGTATGGAGTCAGCCTCCACCACATCTCTGCCTAATGCATTCCACTTGTTAACTACTCTGACATTTAAAAAAGTTCTTTCTAACGTCCCTGTGGCTCATTTGGGTACTCAGTTTCCACCTGTGTCCCCTTGTTCGCGTACCGCCAGTGTTGAATAGTTTGTCCTTGTCTACCCTGTCAACTCCCCTGAGGATTTTGTAGGTAGTGATCATGTCTCTCCTCACTCTTCTGTCTTCCAGTGTCGTAAGGTGCATTTCCCGCAGCCTTTCCTCGTAACTCATGCCTCTTAGTTCTGGGACTAGTCTAGTGGCATACCTCTGAACTTTTTCCAGCTTCGTCTTGTGCTTGACAAGGTACGGGCTCCATGCTGGGGCCGCATACTCCAGAATTGGTCTTACGTATGTGGTGTACAAGATTCTAAACGATTCCTTACACAGGTTCCTGAAGGCTGTTCTAATGTTAGCCAGCCTCGCATATGCCGCAGACGTAATTCTCTTTATTCTCTTCAGGAGACAGGTTTGGTGTGATATCAATTCCTAGATCTTTCTCTCTTTCCGTTTCATTAAGTACTTCGTCTCCTATTCTGTATCTTGTGTCTGGCCTCCTGTTCCCACCACCTAGTTTCGTTACTTTGCATTTACTCGGGTTAAACTTTAGCAGCCATTTGTTGGACCATTCATTCAGTCTGTCTAGGTCGTCGTGTAACCTCCTACTATCATCCTCTGTTTCAATCCTCCTCATAAATTTTGCATCATCAGCAAACATTGAGAGAAACGATTCTATACCCTCTGGGAGATCATTTACATATATCAGAAACAGTATAGGTCCAAAGACTGACCCCTGCGGGACTCCACTTGTAACGTCTCGCCAGTCTGAGACCTCACCCCTCACACTGACTCGTTGTCTCCTGTTGCTTAGGTACTCCTTTATCCAATGGAGTACCTTCCCTTTCACTCCAGCCTGCATCTCTAGTTTTTTCACTACCCTCTTGTGTGGTACTGTATCAAAGGCTTTCTGACAATCCAAAAATATGCAGTCTGCCCACCTTTCTCTTTCTTGCCTGGTCGTAGAATTCAAGTAACCCTGTGAGGCAGGACCTGCCATCCCTGAACCCATGTTGATGCTGTGTTACAAAGTTCTTTCGCTCCAGATGCTCCACTAGCTTTCTTCGCACAATCTTCTCCATCAGCTTGCATGGTATGCAGGTTAGGGACACTGGCCTGTAGTTCAGTGCCTCCTGTCTATCCCCTTTCTTGTATATCGGGACTACGTTAGCTGCTTTCCAAATATCTGGCAGTTCCCCTGTTGCCAGTGATTTGTTATACACTATGGAGAGTGGTAGGCACAGTTCTTCTGCTCCTTCCTTTAGTATCCAAGGGGAGATTCCATCTGGGCCTATAGCCTTTGTCACATCCAACTCTAGTAAACACTTCCTTACTTCCCCGCTGGTAATCTCAAACTCTTCCAGTGGTTCCTGGTTAGCTATTCCCTCTCTTATCTCTGGAATTTCTCCTTGCTCTAAGGTGAAGACCTCCTGGAATTTCTTATTCAGTTCCTCACACACTTCCTTGTCGTTTGTAGTGAATCCTTCTGCCCCTATCCTTAATTTCATAACCTGTTCCTTTACTGTTGTTTTTCTCCTGATGTGGCTATGCAGCAATTTAGGCTGAGTCTTTGCCTTGCTTGCGATGTCATTTTCGTATTGTCTTTCTGCCTCTCTTCTCATCCTGACATATTCATTCCTGGCATTCTGGTATCTTTCTCTGCTCTCCAGTGTCCTGTTATTCCTATAGTTTCTCCATGCCCTTTTACTTTGCTGCTTAGCTAGCCTACATCTCTGATTAAACCATGGGTTTCTCATCTTCATTTCACTGTTTTCCTTTTGGACTGGGACAAACTTGTTTGCTGCGTCCTTGCACTTCTGCGTGATGTAGTCCATCATATCTTGGGCCGTCTTTCCCCTGAGCTCTGTTTCCCATGCTATATCTGTTAGGAATTTTCTTATCTCCTCATAGTTTCCCTTTCGGTATGCTAACCTTTTGGTTTCGGTATCCCTCCTCGAGTTCAATAACCCTTCTTCAATCAGGTACTCAAACACCAGTACACTGTGGTCGCTCATTCCTACTGGGTCCTCAAAACCGATTTCTCTTATGTCGGAGTCGTTCAGAGTGAAGACTAGGTCGAGTCTCGCTGGTTCGTCATTTCCTCTCATCCTTGTGGGTTCTCTGACATGCTGGGTTAAAAAGTTTCTAGTCACCACCTCCAATAGTTTGGCTCTCCACGTATCCTCGCCTCCATGCGGTTCCTTGTTCTCCCAGTCAATCCTTCCGTGATTGAAGTCCCCCATGATGAGCAGGTGGGATCTATTTCTACAGGCAGCAGAGGCTGCCCTCTCAATTATAGTGTTAACTGCCATGTTGTTGTTTTCATACTCTTGACTGGGTCTTCTGTCATTTGGTGGGGGGTTGCATATTACTGCTACTACTATTCTTGGTCCTCCTATTGTCATGGTGCCTGCTATGTAGTCTCTGAACCCCTCACAGCCCGGGATATTCATTTCCTTAAAACTCCATTCCTTTCTCATGAGTAGGGCCACTCCGCCTCCTCCCCTACCTTCCCTCTCTTTCCTTATTACTGTGTACTCCTGGGAATACACAGCATTCGTTATGATTCCAGAGAGTTTTGTTTCAGTGAGTCCGATTACATCTGGGTTCACTTCTTGTGCTCTTTCCCTTAGTTCACTTGTCTTGCTTGTGATCCCATCTATGTTCGAGTACATCACCCTGAAACTGACTCTCTTCTGCTTCTCCTCTGGGGGGGATCTTTGGGATCTGGGGTGAGTGGGATCTGAGAGGATCTGGTACGGGGAGAATGGTTAAGGAGGGAGGGCTTGGGGGGTGGCAGAGAGGGGGAGGGTAGGGGGGATAGAGTGAGACGGGGAGGGTTGGGGGAGAGTGAGAGGGGGAGGGTTGGGGGGGTGAGAGGGGGAGGGTTGGGAGAGCATGGGGGGAGGAGAGGCTTTGGGGGATGGAGGAGAGGGGGGCAGAAAAAGGGGGGAGGGCTTGGGGGGCGTGGGGAAAAGGAAGGCTGAGGTGGGTGAGGAAGAGGGGAGGGTTTAGGGAAGTGGAGGAGAGGGGAAGACTTAGGTGGGGTGGGGGGCTTAGGGGGACGAGGGAGAACGGAGGGCTTGGGGGTAGGAGAGACGGGAGGGCATGTGGGAGAAGGGAGGGCTTGGGGGGTGGTAGAGAAGGGAGGTCCTGGGGAGAGGGGTGAGTGGGAGGAGGGGGGTGGGTGAGGGGAGGGTGCCCTAGGTGGGTACTTAGTGGGGGGCTGACAGGGGATGGGGCAGGTTGGGTGTCTGTTGAGTGGAATGTGGAGGTGGTGCCCCACTCCCTGTGGCTGTTTCACTGTTTGAGGAGGGTTCCCAACTCCCCTCTGGGATTGTAGGTTTTGGAGTTGTGGCACTCTGATTCCTTTCTCTCTCCCTGCGCTCCTTCCTCGTGTCTGCTGCCTGCTTTCTCTTTTCCCTTGTCATATCCCTCTGCAGGAATACTTTTTTGAACTTCTGTACATTTGCTAGATGGCTCTTCCTTGCTAACAGTTCCTCTTTCGTGATTTCGCTCATATGTATGTATGTATGTATGTATGTATGTATGTATGTATGTATGTATGTATGTATGTATGTATGTATGTATGTATGTATGTATGTGTATGTATGTATGTACTCACCTAATTGTGCTTGCGGGGTTGAGCTTTGGCTCTTTGGTCCTGCCTCTCAACTGTCAATCAACTGGTGTACAGATTCCTGAGCCTACTGGGCTCTATCATATCTACATTTGAAACTGTGTATGGAGTCAGCCTCCACCACATCACTTCCTAGTGCATTCCATTTATTAACTACTCTGACACTGAAAAAATTCTTTCTAACGTCTCTGTGGCTCATCTGGGTACTAAGTTTCCACCTGTGTCCCCTTGTTCGTGTCCCACCCGTGCTGAAGAGTTTGTCTTTGTCCACCCTGTCAATTCCCCTGAGAATTTTGTAGGTGGTTATCATGTCTCCCCTTACTCTTCTGTTTTCCAGGGATGTGAGGTTCAGCTCCTTTAGCCTTTCCTCGTAGCTCAATCCTCTCAGTTCCGGGACGAGCCTGGTGGCATACCGCTGAATCTTCTCTAACTTTGTCTTGTGTTTAACTAGGTATGGACTCCAGGCTGGAGCTGCATACTCCAGGATTGGTCTTACATAAGTGGTATACAGGGTTCTGAAAGATTCCTTACACAAGTTTCTAAAGGCAGTTCTTATGTTGGCCAGTCTAGCATATGCCGCTGATGATATTCTTTTGATGTGGGCCTCTGGGGACAGGTTCGGTGTGATATCAACCCCCAGATCTTTCTCTCTATTTGACTCTTGCAGGATTTCACCTCCCAGATGATACCTTGTGTTCAGCCTCCTGCTCCCTTCGCCTAATTTCATCACCTTACACTTTCCTGAGTTGAACTTTAGCAGCCATTTTCTAGACCATTCCTCCAGTTTATCCAGGTCATCCTGTAGTCTCTGTCTATCTTCATCCGTCTTGATTCTTCTCATAATTTTTGCATCATCAGCAAACATTGAGAGGAATGAGTCTATACCCTCCGGAAGATCGTTCACATATATTAGAAACAGGATGGGTCCAAGTACTGAGCCCTGTGGGACTCCGCTGGTGACATCTCGCCACTCTGATGTCTCCCCCCTCACCGTTACTCGCTGTTTCCTGTTGCTTAAGTACTCCCTTATCCACTGGAGCACCTTCCCTTTTACTCCTGCCTGTTGCTCCAACTTTTTTAACAGCCTTTTATGGGGTACTGTGTCAAAGGCTTTTTGGCAATCCAGGAAAATGCAGTCGGCCCACCCTTCTCTTTCCTGCCTAATTTTTGTTGCCTGGTCATAAAATTCTATTAAACCTGTGAGGCACGATTTACCATCCCTGAACCCATGTTGGTGGTGCGTTACAAAGTTATTTCCCTCCAGATGCTCTACGAGCCTTTTCCTCACGATCTTCTCCATCACCTTGCATGGTATACAAGTTAAGGAAACTGGCCTGTAATTCAGTGCCTCTTGCCTGTCACCCTTTTTGTATATTGGGACCACGTTAGCTGTCTTCCAACTTTCTGGTAAGTCTCCTGATTCTAGTGACCTGTTATACACCATAGAGAGTGGCACACTTAGTGCTTCTGCACCTTCCTTTAGTATCCATGGTGAGATTCTGTCAGGCCCAACAGCCTTTGTCACATCCAGCTCCAGCAGACACCCTTTGACCTCATCACTGGTGAGGTCAAATTCCTCCAAGGTTGCTTGGTTTGCCGCCTCCTCATTTAGTGCAGGGGCTTCTCCTTGTTCTATTGTGAAGACCTCCTGGAACCTCTTGTTGAGTTCTTCACACACCTCCTTGTCATTCTCTGTGTATCTGTTCTCCGCTTTTCACAGCTTCATCACTTGTTCCTTCATTGCTGTTTTCCTCCTGATGTGGCTGTGGAGCAGCTTTGGTTGGGTCTTGGCTTTACTCGCTATGTCATTTTCAAACTGTCTTTCTGCTTCCCTCCTCACTCTGAGGTACTCATTTCTGGCCCTCTGGTATCTCTCCCTGCTCTCTGGTGTTCTGTTATTTCTGTAGTTTCTCCATGCTCTTTTACTCAGTTGCTTCGCTACCTTGCATTCCTGGTTGAACCATGGTTTTTTTCTGTTGTTTTTCGTTTTTCTCCTTTTGGACAGGGATAAACCTGTCTACAGCTTCCTGGCACTTCTGGGTGACAAAATCCATCATGACCTGCACATTCTTGTCTCTAAGTTCTGTTTCCCATGGTATTCCCCTGAGGAAGCTCCTCATCTCGTCATATTTTCCTCTTCGGTAATTCAGTCTTTTTCCCTCCACTCCCATCCTTGGATAGGTTTTCCCTACCTCCACCAAGTACTCAAAGGTCAGTACACTGTGGTCACTCATTCCTATGGAGGCTTCAACTTTGACTTCCCTTATTTCTGACTCATTCAGGGTGAATATCAAGTCGAGTCTAGCTGGTTCATCATTGCCTCCCACTCTTGTGGGTTCCTTGACATGCTGGCTCAGAAAATTCCTTGTTGCCACTTCCAAGAGTTTAGCTCTCCACGTACCTGCCACCATGTGGGTCCCCATTCTCCCAGTCTATCGTTCCATGGTTGAAATCGCCCATGATTAAGAGTCTGGAGCCATTCCTGCAGGCAACTGAAGCTGCTCTCTCTATTATATTAATGGTTGCCATGTTGTTCCTATCAAACTCCTGTCTAGGTCTTCTGTCATTTAGGGGAGGGTTGTAAATGACTGTCACTATTATCTTAGGTCCACCCATTGTTATAGTTCCTGTTATGTAATCTCTGAATCCGTCACAGCCCGGAATTTCCATCTCATCAAAACTCCAGTCCTTCCTTATCAGCAGGGCCACTCCTCCACCTCCTCTCCCTTCCCTCTCTTTCCTTACTATATAGTAGTCCTTTGGAAACACAGCATCTGTTATGACTCCTGACAATTTTATTTCCGTTAGTCCTATTACATCAGGGTTTTCTTCATGCACCCTTTCTGCCAGTTCACTTGCTTTATTGGTAATCCCATCAATGTTTGAGTACATTACCTTGAAGCTCACTTTCTTATACAGTATCCAATTTCACCCTCACTCCCCACAAGTGTAGGAAGTTGTTCTATGGTCATTGCTAGTTGGGTAGGCTCCTCCTCCTGTGAGGTAGTTTCCAGGGGTTCAGGGGGAGGTGGAGTGGGGGATGGAGGGCTTAGGTCTTTCTCAGGCCTGCTTGGGGCATGAAAAAGTCCTGGGGGTGAGGGAGCAGGGATTGCTTGGGGAAAGGGCACGCCCTCTTGCAGTGTAGTTGACAGGGGTTTGGAGGGAGATGGAGTGGGGGATAGAGGGCTTTGGTCTTGCTCAGTCCTGCTTGGGGCAGGGAAAAGACCAGGGGCTGGGAAAGCAGGGGCTACTTGGGGTAAGAGGAGGGGGAGGATTGGGGTTTTCTGATGGGCATTGTGCAGGGGCACAATGAACGAGATGTATGCATGTATGCATAATACATCAACCGGCACTTCCACTACCACGATAACATCATTTATATTTGCCAACATTCAAGGTATAAAAACACGCAAATCCAACAAAGTTCACTTTATAGATGGTCTCCTTCATGAGGCAAATGCAGTGTTTGCAGCCCTAACAGAAACCCACACAAAGGACTATCATGATGGTGAAATATGGATCTCAGAGTACAATCTTTTCAGATGTGATAGGAAACACCGGCTTCAGGGTGGGGTCAGCCTATACATCAAAGACACACTCATCTGTACTGAGCTGCTAAACACCTCAAATGATATGGTAGAAGTGCTGATAATCAAAATAGAGATCCTAAATGTAGTTATTGTCCTTGTATATAAGTCACCGGAGGCAAACCCTCAGCAGTTTAAAGACCAACTAATGAAAATAGAACACTGCTTGGAAAACCTCATAAATCCAGCTCCGAACATCATTCTGCTTGGGGACTTCAACCTACGGCACCTGAAATGGAAGCACCTGGCTAATACAGTAATATCAGAAAGAATACCAGGAAGTAGCCTTAATGAACAGGCACATGAAAATGACCTGCTACGGATGTGCGACAGGTTTGCCTTAAACCAGCAAATAGTAGAACCAACTAGGAAGGAGAACACGCTGGACCTCATTTTCACTAATAATGATGAATTGATCAGGAACATAATGATTACAAATACCTGTTACTCAGATCACAACTTAATTGAAGTTATGACAACCATGGGGAATAGACCTCCAAAACCAGTCCAGATTCCCGGTGGAGGAGATTTCAGCAAATTCAACTTCAACAATAAACAGATAAACTGGGAGCAAATAAACCAGGACTTCACAGAAATAAACTGGGAAGAACAGCTAGAAAATGCGAACCTGAACCAGTGCCTGGAAAAAATAAGCTCAGTAGCACTAGAAATATGTACAAACCGCATCCCCCTAAGAAAAAAGAGGAAGAGATGCAGATTGGAACGAGAACGTCGTTCCCTATATAAGCGAAGAAAACGAATCGCGGAACAACTTGAGAGTCACACCCTATCTCAGGAACGGCGAAGAAGGCTAGGTAGCGAAATAGGAAAAATTGAACTCAAGCTACAAGAATCATACAAAACGCAGGAGAGGCAAAGAGAGCAAAAGGCCATCAGTGAAATAGAGAGAAACCCGAAATATTTTTTCTCCTATGCAAAATCAAGATCGAAAACCACATCTAGTATTGGGCCCCTGCGAAAGGAAGATGGAACTTTCACCGATGACAACAAAGAAATGAGCGAGCTACTGAGGAAGCAGTACGACTCGGTTTTCAGCGAGCCATTAAACGCACTAAAGATCGGTAACCCAAATGAATTTTTCATGGATATGATACCAACATCAAATCATATATCAGACGTCACCCTATCCCCCTGGACTTTGAAGAAGCCATAAACAGTATGCCTATGCACTCTGCACCAGGCCCGGATTCTTGGAACTCCATATTCATCAAGAACTGCAAAAAACCACTATCGCAGGCCCTCCACATTCTGTGGAGACAAAGTCTAGATACTGGCGTTATTCCTGATATACTAAAAACAGCAGAGATAGCACCACTTCATAAAGGAGGAAATAAGGCAGAGGCAAAAAATTACAGACCGATAGCGTTAACATCGCACATCATTAACATTTTTGAGAGAGTGCTAAGAAGTAAGCTCACAAAATACATGAAAGCACAGCATCTCCATAACCCCCGACAACATGGTTTCAGAACAGGGCGCTCTTGCCTGTCGCAGTTGCTGGACCACTATGATATGGCATTAGATGCTATGGAAGACAAACAAAACGCTGATGTAATTTACACAGATTTCGCAAAAGCTTTTGATAAATGTGACCATGGTGTTATTGCACATAAAATGCGCTCAAAAGGAATTACCGGAAAATAGGCAGATGGATCTACAATTTCCTGACCAACAGAACCCAATGTGTAATAGTCAACAAAATAAAATCCAGCCCATCAACCGTTAAGAGCTCAGTCCCCAGGGTACTGTGCTTGCCCAGTACTTTTTCTCATCCTCATATCGGACATAGACAAGAACACAACCTATAGCACTGTATCATCCTTTGCAGATGACACCAGGATCTTCATGAGAGTAGGCAACATAGAGGACACGGCAAACCTCCAGTCAGATGTAGATCAGGTCTTTCTATGGGCTACAGAAAATAATATGGTGTTTAACGAAGATAAGTTCCAGCTCATGCGCTATGGAAAAAATGAAAATATAAAAACGGAAACCACGTACAAAACTCAGGCAAATCATAACATAGCACGAAAAGGCAATGTAAAGGATTTGGGTGTACTCATGTCGGAAGACCTTACCTTTAAAGAACACAATAAAGTGGCCGTCACAACTGCACGAAAAATGACGGGTTGGATAACAAGAACTTTTCACACTAGAGATGCTATACCGATGATGATACTTTTCAAAACGCTTGTGCTCTCTAGAGTGGAGTACTGCTGCACAATGACAGCCCCTTTCAAAGCTGGAGAAATTGCTGACCTGGAGAGCGTGCAGAGATCCTTTACTGCTAGAATCCACTCGGTAAAACATCTAAACTATTGGGACCGACTAAAGAGCCTAAATCTGTACTCCCTTGAGCGCAGGCGGGAGAGATACATAATAATTTACACATGGAAAATATTAGAGGGGCTGGTCCCAAACCTGCACACAGAAATAACATCACATGAGACCAGAAGACATGGCAGGATGTGCAGAATACGTTGAAAAACAGAGGTGCAACTGGTACTCTGAGAGAGAACTCTATCAACATCAGGGGCCCGAGACTGTTCAACACGCTCCCGCTACACATAAGGGGCATAACTGGCAAACCCCTCACAGTGTTCAAGAGAGAACTGGATAAGCACCTCCAAAGGATACCTGATCAACCAGGCTGTGACTCGTACGTCAGGCTGCGAGCAGCCGCGTCCAACAGCCTGGTTGATCAGTCCAGCAACCAGGAGGCCTGGTCGATGACCAGGCCGCGGGGACGCTAAGCCCCGGAAGCACCTCAAGGTATACTCAAGGTAAGGTATGCATGTATGGTTATGTTGGTATGTATGTATGTATGTATGTATGTATGTATGTAGGTATGTATGTAGTATGTATGTATGTGTGTATTATGTATGTGGTGTGTATGTATGTATGGTATGTATGTATGTATGTTGTATGTATG
>WNGS01008732.1:0-22245 GCA_020271785.1 Procambarus virginalis
AAACGCCCTGCACGATATGATGATTAATTGTGTTCCTATGTAATGCAAAGTATTTACTTGTTATGCTGAACTAAATTTAATATTGTTTGAATAATGCATATCTCTCATTCAATATTTTGTAACTTTGTATTACAGTTTCTTTCATGTTTGTTTAACATTGCATATGTATTTTTAACATTGAAATCCTTTGTGGTAAAGATTGTTTAAAATCTTTGTGTTTAATTAATGTTAAATATATGCAATATCTCTTGATATGTTAATAACTTACTTTGTGTCAATAACTTTGCTTTGTGCTACAAGCATGGTAGACATCCTGTATTCATTCTTTTTAAAGAAAAGGAGGGATGTCATGTTCACAGAAAATGGTACCATCCGTTTTCTATGTGCGGCGGCTGGACGCCACTAGAGAAGGTAAACAGCGCACAGGACGCCTGCCAAGCTTGGGAGCTACTCTATCATGTAATCAGTTTAAGTATTAAAGTCAGTAACCAGGAATGACTTTACATCAACCTTACTACCAAGACTATCTCAGCTATACACAGACACTACAGTTACTATTTTTTTTATTTGTTCACGTTCAGTACCACTGTGACGCAAGATATGTGAACAGTGTTCCTGGCACAGTCAAATTGGTTGTGTCTACAGCTGCAGGTGGAGTGCTTCAGGAGGTACTCACAGCTGGGTCTACAGCTGCGGTGTGGTGCTCCTGGAGTTACTTACAGCTGGGTATAGCTGTAGGTGGAGTGCTCCTGGAGGTACTCATAGCTGGGTCTATAGCTGTAGGTGGAGTGCTCCTGGAGGTACTCATAGCTGGGTCTATAGCTGTAGGTGGAGTGCTCCTGGAGGTACTCACAGCTGGGTCTACAGCTGTAGGTGGAGTGCTCCTGGAGGTACTCACAGCCGGGTCTACAGCTGCAGGCGGAGTGCTCCTGGAGGTACTCACAGCTGGGTCTATAGCTGTAGGTGGAGTGCTCCTGGAGGTACTCACAGCTGGGTCTACAGCTGTAGGTGGAGTGCTCCTGGAGGTACTCATAGCTGGGTCTATAGCTGTAGGTGGAGTGCTCCTGGAGGTACTCACAGCTGGGTCTACAGCTGTAGGTGGAGTGCTCCTGGAGGTACTCACAGCCGGTCTACAGCTGCAGGCGGAGTGCTCCTGGAGGTACTCAAGCTGGGTCTATAGCTGTAGGTGGAGTGCTCCTGGAGGTACTCACAGCTGGGTCTACAGCTGTAGGTGGAGTGCTCCAGGAGGTACTCACAGCTGGGTCTACAGCTGCAGGTGGAGTGCTCCTGGAGGTAATCACAGCTGGGTCTACAGCTGCAGGCGGAGGGTCCCGGAGGGACTCACAGCCGAGGCCTGGCAGTAGTAACATAGACGGCTGCTCATAGTATTGGATCACCAATAACAATGTGTTACGATCCATTGTTTATGATCTGCTGATTGTTATACATCGGCTGCTGTTGCTGACCGTGCATCTTGCTGCTTACTCTTTCATCTGAATATAAATCGTTCAGTCCCATAATTTAATATGAGTGGCTGTTCTTTGAATCCATTTAGACTCACTGGTTCCATTACGTATGTGTTCTAACAGTTCAACAGACACAATGTTGTTTTTGTTATCACACAGAACCTTTGGCCATCATTAGATTGATTTCAAATATTCTATCTCGAATGCTAAGTTTATTTAGTTTCTTCCGCATATTAAGATGTCTTTGCAAATAGGTGAGTACAACTAGGTGAGTACCTACAGTTACATCTGGCTGCTGTCACGGACAGTTGCATCTGGTTGCTGTCACTAACGTTACATGGCTGCTGTCATTAACAGTTACTTCTGGCTGCTGTCACTGACAGTTACATCTGGCTGCTTTCATTAACAGTTACATCTGGCTGCTGTTACTGACAGTTACATCTGGCTGCTGTTACTGACAGTTTCATCTGGCTGCTGTTACTGACAGTTTCATCTGGCTGCTGTCATTAACAGTACATCTGGCTGCCTTCACTGACAGTTACATCTGGCTGCCTTCACTGACAGTTACATCTGGCTGCCTTCACTGACAGTTACATCCGGCTGCTGTCACTAACAGTACATCTGGAAGATGTCACTGACAGTTACATCTGGCTGCTTTCACTGACAGCTACATCTGGCTGTTGTCACTAACAGTTACATCTGGGTGCTGTCACTAACAGTTACATCTGACTGCTGTCATTAACAGTTACATCTGGCGCTGTCACTGACAGCTACATCTGGCTGCTGTCATTAACAGTTACATCTGGCTGCCTTCACTGACAGTTACATCTGGCTGCTGTCACTAACAGTTACATCTGGCAGATGTCACTGACAGTTACATCTGGTGCTGTCACTGACAGTTACATCTGGCTGCTTTCACTGACAGCTACATCTGGCTGTTGTCACTAACAGTTACATCTGGGTGCTGTCACTAACAGCTTCATCTGGCTGCTGTCACTGACAGTTACATCTGGCTGCTGTCACTGACAGTTACATCTGGCAGATGTTACTGTCAGTTACATCTAGCTGCTGTCACTGACAGTTACAGCTAGTAACTTTGTGACTTATGATCTTTAGGACATGCTACGTCGACAGGATGACGACTCTCCTCAACATTCGTCTACTATCTCTTGTCTCACTCCGTTATAATTTGTCCCAACTGTTGTCTTAACAGCGTGTCTTAAGACTGTTCCATGTTGTGTGTCTACACCTCACCTGACACTGTTAAGCATCACTAATGTCAGAGTTTATACTGCCGCACTTATATTACACTAATAAAGTTCCCAAATCATAGCATGTACATTGTAATTAATTGAATTAGAATAATAAAATGGAAAATCTAGTAACTGCTCGAGAGGAAATCCTTGGATTAAACGTATTTACACTACGGCGAAGAACACAGCCATCAGTGTAAGGACTTCCTGCACTGTCATTGGTCACACTAATGAAGTTCTGAATATTTCTGCAATTGATTTCGAACATTGGAAACAAAAATGGCGAGAAAGGCCTTATTTATACTGATATTGGCAACTGCCAAGGGCCAAATGAGGATCTCTTTCATCGCGATTTGGGTGCTTTAGGTGCTGCGTGTTCGTCTGGGTTTTTTTGTAAAGGTAGTGATTACAATAGCGAGGATTACCAGAATGAAGTTTACCAGAGTGAAGATTACCAAAGTGAAGATTACCATAGCAAATTATTACCAGAGTGCAGAAAATGTAATTGTGATGACCTGTGCGCGGAATACGGCGATTGTTGTCCAGACTCAATCCACTACAGACGGGAAGATCAGGTCTTGCCAGCGAGGTACAAGTGTGTGAGCGTGGATGATGGCGGTGTTTACACGAAGAACGTGTGCATGTCAGGGTGGGAGGACGAGAGGAAGGGCCCAGCTGTGTCGCGCGGCCTCACCCGCAGACATCTCCAGCAGCAGGGACCCGCTGGCCCACCTCCCGCCACCAGCAACACCACCTCCGTCACCTACACCAATACTACTGCGCCGTCTGCAAACGACTCCACGACCTCACACTCTGGAAGACAGAACTGGAATGTATCGACAGTTCGAAATCCAGGTCAGCCGGATTACTTACCCGGATACATATATTCTCATTTATTATTCAATGACGGATCTTGGGGTGCATTTATTCCCGTAACGGTAGACAAATATTTAAGAGATGTAAAATCAACATTAAAAAAAACAAAATTCCTGTTACTACAAGGGAATGGTGCTACCCCACCATCAAGACGTGTGCTAAGACTGGACGATGCTTCTGTTGCTGCTCTGTGTCACTCTTACACAGCATTGAGGTATGATCTACTCACGGCCTACAGGAACCCCCACTGTCTTTTGTGTAACGGGATACCTCCCACTTTAAGTAATTGCTTTAGAATTTTTATTATCCTTTAAATCTACATACCTTCTCTCTGTTAATTGATTTTATTACCACAGCTCTGGTAATAATGTCGGAATTGTAAACATTTGCCAGCCCGGTGAAGTTTATATTACATTTTAAATAAGTGCAGAAATGTTTTGTGGAGAAACATAAGTGAGGTAGACAAGTACAAGCATGATGAAGGCGACAATAAGGTGACAACCAACACATCGGATTCTCAGTATGTCGTCAACACAACACAAGGAAAGCCTTTCGTAGCGATATAGTGTCTAGTGAATCAAATAAAACACTTAATTGTGATAAAATACTTCTTTGTGAAGGCGAATTCACGTTGAACGAGAAGAGAATGGTAACTGTAGAAGCTTACGCTGGAAGTTACCAGGTGGGAGAGTACGAGGTAACTGAAGGTGGCGTCCTTGTGTGTATGCCAGAGGAACTCTCACACAAGTTCTCCTCGGTGTTAGGTTGGGTGTCACTGGCGGGTCTTGGGCTGTCCTGCCTGTGTCTCCTGCTGCACCTGGCTTCCTTCCTCTTGCTGCCTCGTCTTAGGAACCTTCCGGGCAAGTGCTTGGCGTCCCTCTGCCTCTCTCTTCTCACCGCTTACACCATCTTCATCCTCAGCATCTTCCTCGAGCCTAAGACGACAGGATGTTACATCTCGGCAGTCATAATGTATTACTCCTTTCTCGCCGCCTTCTGCTGGATGAATATCATAGCCTTTGACGTGTGGCTGACATTTCGACAAGCTAAAGATGAGCTGCGAGTGTCATCTGGGAGACAGCGAAGCAAGTTCTTATTCTACTGTGTGTACAGCTGGCTGCTTCCCGCCCTGGCTGTGGTGGTCACAGTAACCCTTGACATGACCGCCCCTGCAGGTCTGTCCCCTCAGTTCCTGCCCAGCTTTGGTCAACGTTGGTGCTGGTTCGGGAAGCGCAAGGCCTTATTGGTGTTTTTTGGTGCTCCATTATTCACAGACATGGCTCTTAATGTTGTGTTTTTCCTTATTACTTCATACACCATCGGTGCCAGCAGACAGTCGACGCTGCGGAAGAGTTCATGTGCACCAAATAAGAAACAGTTTGTGCTGTATGTGCGACTGGCCGTACTGATGGGCCTCACCTGGATCACTGGCATCGTGGCTGGCTACCTGCAGCTGCAGGCCGTCTGGTACGTCTTCGTGGTCCTCAACACCCTGCAGGGAGCCTTCATCTTCCTGACCTTCACCTGCAGGAGCAAGGTGTGGAGGGACGTGCAGGAGCGCTGCCGGTCTTGTCTTCAGCAAGTTGTTTGTCATCCTGATCCAGATATATTATTGCCAGGGTCAGAGCAGGAGGCGTCCAGCGTCAGTTGTCACGCCTCTGGGAACACGGAGTCAGACAACCTGTAGCGCATCCTGGGCCTCTGTGGCTCATCAGTTTTGACACACCAGCGCTGCACACACACATATATAAACGGTTGGTTACTTTACCTTTCAGAATATTTATATCAAATAAAAACATATATTCATAAATGGTTGTACATTTATAAAACTCAGAATTACAGTACATTATATATGTAAGACAGCGTTAAAATAAGAGTGTAACGCGTAATTATTATAATTATATACTTTATAATCTAGATCAGTGATCTTCAACCTTTTTTAATGTCATCCACCCCTAGTGGTGATTAAGTAGACGCTGTCCACCCCCCCCCTCCCCCACCCCGAAAGTCCCATTCAAAATCTCACGTTCTTAATATTTAAAATCTATGTTTCATATCTCATTTCTATGACTATGTAAACAGAATTTTTTTATTTAACTTTATTTAACTGACAACCCAACACACCACATACCGAAACAAAAGACACACACATATGTGAACCCATGGTGGATAGGCCACCAAACTTTCAAACCTCCTCTCTCTCTACATCCACATCCTCTTCCAGAATTTCGTCTCCCCATCTCTCTACCTCCCCTATCCTTTCCAAACCCTTTGGACATCAAGAGGAAGAAGGCCGTCTTTAAATGTCGTGCAGGTTTTGAACGAACAACATTTTCATTACTGTACGGGGCATTATAAAAGAAGCACTAGCCTGGTGGGAAGGGATTTGAAGCCTCATGTACTGGCCGGAAGAATCCAAATACAATGTGCTCATCATTCCACCGTTTTCGTCACTTTTTATGTGATGAAGATGCATCCTTTTTGGAAGCCTTCTTTTCGTCTGTGAAGTCCTGTGATGCAGCGCCATCTTGATTCGCTTTGATGTCAAAAGGGTTTGAAAAGGATGGGGAAGGGTAGAGGGATGGGGAGGTGAAATTCTAGAAGATGAAGGGTGTAGAGAGAGAGAGGAGGTTTGAAAGTTTGGTTTGGGTATGTGGTATGTTGGGTTGTCAGTACATTGGCTGGGTAGCTAGTTTTTGTGTCCTAGATGGTGTCTGGAAGCCCTAGGGCCGCTGGAGCTGGCTGCAACAGATTAATCATAGCAACATCTTGGTGTTTACTCTTCTTGTAGCACAAAAAAGTTTTTGTGTTATTGATTTATTTGTTTTATTTATTTATTTATCTATTTACTTATTTTTTTGTCAGGTATAAATCGGGTCCGGGATAGGCCACTTATCTGGGTCGTCTGGCAGGTCACTTAGTATTTGAGGTCTTGGGAAGGCCTGATCATGGGTGTCAGATCACTCTTTGTTGGAGAGTGATTCTTCTGGTTCTGTGTGGTGGTTCATGGGTCTCATAGTCACTGGTGGTGTTTACTGCTTCTTAGGATTCTTCGGGGTCTGGGACATACATGTGCTTCATGTGGTACAGCTGCCTTCTGGCCAGGTAGCTGAGCCTGGTGTTCATTGGCATCATGTTGAGTGTCTCATGGGTTTGGTCTGTTCTTACCCTGTCCATCAGCGACAGGCCCGCTGCAAAGCGAAGTGCTTTATTTTGTACCCGTTGGGTCTCCAGCATGTTGGATTTGTTGGTAAGGTTCCGGGGGCGTAAGGGTAGGCCTTATGATCATTCTGTACAGGTGGAGCTTGATGTGGGATGGGGCTTGCCTGAAGCGGAAGAGCCTCAATAGGGAACCACAAGCCATTGCTGTCTTCTTGGATACGTACTGGGTGGAGTTGAGTAGCCTGTTGAAGTTGTATCCGAGCACTGTGTTGGAGTTTGAGATGGCTATGGATTCACTTCTGATCCTTATTTCCCCCCCCCCCCAACCTCATTTTCCATTGAGAAGGCCATACATCCGACAGTGCTTAATTGGATCTTGTCTGGTTTAGTGGTGATCCTCCATTTTCTTTCCCAGTTAGCAGTCCTGTCTAGTTCTACGTTTGTCTTACGGGTTACAGTTGCATGTTTGACTGCTTGGGTTAGATGTTATTACGTGTGTTACGTCGTCCGCAAATTGGACGATAATGGTGTCCCTGTACTCTGGTTGGGGCAGGTCATTTACAAAAATGTTGAAGAGGACCGGGTTCAGCCACGACCCTTGGGTGGACTCCAGCTGTTGGGGTGAAGGCTGCTGCCGCTTTCGCCTTGAAGCTGGAAGTAACTTGTCTGTTCTTTAGGAATTTCTGATTAGCCTGAGGGGGGTCCAGTTTGGGCTGGTAAGTCTGCTAATTTGTACACCAGGCTATCGTGCCATAGGCAGTCGAAGGCCTTGTGTACAAATCCACAAGGGCCGTGACGAGGATTCGAACCTACGTCCGAGAGCATCCCAGACGCTGCCTTAATCGATAGAGCTACGACATGGTAATAAGACCCATTTAATGAAGCCTTTTGTACGTCTCTCGTCGCAATCGGGGCTCCATGTTTTTGCTGGCGAATTGAGCTTACAGCATTGTAGATGATGTTTATTGCGTGCTGGGTTGTCCTTTGTGCTCGAAAGCCAAACTGTTTTCTGTGAAGAGGTTGTTGTACTCCATGTAGTAGATGAGACGGTTGGACACGATTTTTTCAAAGCACTTGCCTATTGTGTCGAAGAGGGAGATTGTACAGGAGTTGCCAGGCTGGTTGGGGTCTTTCTTGGATTTGGGAATGAATATCATCTTGAAGGGTTGTCAGGTGTATCAAGGGGGTGCTGAGTAGGTAGGTGGCATTTTCTGTGGTCCATTGATTGACACGGTTGAAGTGAACGTTGTTGAAGGCTCTGCAGTTTAAAGCCGTGAGAGACTTTTCCATTCTGCGCCCATGTGGTCAGCCTGTTCTTGTGGGTCTTCTTTTTTTCTTGTTGTTCCTTGTCTTCTTCGTCTAGGAATGTGACCATCTTGATTTAAAACATCATCTTTTCTTGTTGCATCAACTGCTGCACCAACTGCAACAGGTTTTGCAGGCTCAGGATTACCATCTATCTTTTTGAAGTACTTGTAAATTGACATGGCCTGCAAAAGTTGAGCAATAATGTTGAAATCTGGAAAATAAATAAGGATGAGTTAGCTTTTTGTTTTTTAACGAATATTAATTCAAATATAAAATCTGAAACCAAACTAATCACAATGGGAACGACACAGTACTAAGACAAAATAACTAATCAGAATTAATGTGGAAACAATACTTGATTTAATTTAATTTTGAGATATAATAACAAAACCAATTAGTTCCCCTAAGACAGTATTAAAGGAAATGTAACAATAGTAATAATAATAATAATAATAATAATAATAATAATAATAATAATAACAATAAAATAATGATAATAGGTATTACACACAAGAGTAATAGGTATTACACACAAAAGGTGCAGGTTCACTATCCAACGTGAAGTGAACAAGTGCAGTTATACTGCAGTAATTTTTTTTTTACATGCGTGCATGCGTATAAATACAATAAAACGAAACAAATTGCCTAATCGCAAAATCACAGAAAATACTGGCCTTAAAGGCCGACAACAAAAACCAAACATAATGCAAGATAGTATAAAAAGAACAGTACAATACATTTAATACAGCACAATACATTTAAAGCGTACAGGCAAGCATGCATAAGACAAACAGATCACAAAAGCACAAATTACAAAGGCACAAAAGTATAAATTACTAAATACACAAAATATCGTCCCGAAGGGCCGACAACAAAAACAATAAGCACATCAGTACAGTTACAGAGTACCCAAACCCAAACCCAACAACCCAACCCTTGAAACATTACACAAAACAAGGCTACTGGCCCCAGAAACCACACGGAGAGGCACAAATACATAATTATAACAAAATAAATAAAACACTCCCATACACACACACGCATGCATCCGCACCCCACACACACAAACGGACACAACACATAGCACACACAAAAAAAATCACTTAAAAAGGAAGAAACACCTCAATGGGAGGCGAATGGAAACTCATGCAGAGGATATTTCTGCTTATAGGCCTCCCACATTAAATACTCTTTGTCGGTAGGACAACGATCCCCCTGCCTCAGGGGGCGTGCATAAACTCGGTAATCACCAGATCAGGTGGAAGTGGCAGCTCCTGGAGCTGGTTGGCAGTAGTCGCATAACGAAGTAAGGTAGAGCAAATGGAAGCAGAAGACATGGAAGAAGCGGAGCAGGCCACCGAGATGGCCCCGACGCCGGACGCACAGGAGAAGACGACGAAGGCCGCCGAGATGGCAACACCACATCCGACACTGCAGGAGATTCAGAAGAGACGGTCGGAGACGGGAGAAGCGCCAAAACCGCCGCCGATGAAACGGGACGAAACTGGGGACACGGAACCCCCAGAGCGAGCAGTCTTTTTTAACACCACCACCAGGTCACAACGCTCACCAGCAGGAGGAACTACCCTCTGTGAGGGGGAATTCTGGCTCCAGTATAATACTGATAAAATGTATAATTTTAAGAATGCAAAATAATGATTAATTCTAAGATAGCTCGAAGGACCAGAATGAGTAATGAAAAGAGAAAATCAGTGGCTTATAGATCTATAATTATATGTGAATAAATTCTATTAAGCAATGACTGTAAATTATATAAATCTAGAGCCAGCCTCCCATGACACATTTTGGGGGGTATTCTATAAGAATAATCTATGTGCAACATATATTATGCAATAATAATAATAAGTATAAGATGCACACACATAGATAATGAGTAAAATACGTAATGCAAGAAATACTACTGCAATGTAAAGATTAATATGCATAAATGGCAGTATCAGATATATAGATATATATATGGACTCTGAATAATAAGGTACTATCTACAATGAAAACTGATTGTCTCAGCTCTGACAGAAGGACGTAGATGCAGTTCACTGTACGCCAGTCTGGAAACAGTTGAGATAGTGATACTTGGCACACGTGAGGGTATGGCGGTCACACGCTTCCTCAGGGGTGTTGCACCATGATGGAATTTTGGGTACGCCTGCAGCGTGACGACATGGCTACCTATATTAATTATATTTAAGAGTTCTATAAATATTAATAAAAGGTAAAATGCCTGCCGAACTGGTGTCCATGATTCAGGGAAGCTGCGTCCTCAATCTGGCATCTAAAGATGTTCGGATGCCGGCTGGATAAGAAGATTTGTTGGACAGCTTACGGAACACCTCCACGCTTCTTGTTGGTAATGACGAGAGTACTTTCTCCTCCATCCCCAAAGTCGAGCATGCGCAGTAGCTCACCGTGAGGATTCGAGTATAAATTATATTTGTTTATTAACGCTAAATAGGGAAGGGGGCGTTTATGAATACTCTTGATGGTTTAGATAAATTCTTTATGCGGTGCTGTTTAATTCTCACAGTGCACGTCAGGTAATGTAGACGGCACAAATAAAGCAATACTTGCTTGGTAGTGGAAATGATGTTAGATTATGATATTATTTACTGGAACAGCGATTAAGCTGGGTAAGGAAATTCCAGCAAACTGTTGTATACTAAAGTAAACCGATTACTAAATTATTATTCCTAATAAAGGAAAGTAAATGGTTGCATATGTATGAGATCTACAGGTATGCGGAAATTTTAGCCCCCGTGTGTGGCTGACGCAACACTACACAATTCTAGGAGAAATTACATGATGTTCCACAACCTAATACAGTAAATTCTATAATACTAAACTACATATTAGTAGTGTTAGTTAATTATTACGCTTAATACAGGAAATATGTCCTGATGTATTCAGGATTAGAAAATGAATATTAGATGTGTATGAAGCCTAATACAGGAAATACATCTTGTTGTATTAGGGATGAGAATAACTGTTGGAAATTTCCAACACCCTCCACGTAGAACCGGAACCATCTGACGCAGGTGACGCACTGGAAGCAAGCTCCACAGGCACCTCACTAGAAGAAACATCGACACTGGCAGCCGCAGGCACATGGACCTCCGCCACCACCAAAGATTGTGACGCAACCGGAACCTCACCGCCGTCACTGGAAGAGCCACCATCGTCGAATTCTCCCACGTCAGCCCAATCAGAAGATCGCCGTGAACGCTTGGGCACCGGGCGCACATCATCAGAGCCGGATGTCGACCCAGAGACCCGGTCAACACAAGCCGGGTAAACCGACGCTCTCCGCAGGACGGCAGCATCCTCAACCACACGGGGATCCAGGTCGAGCACAGTAGGAGGCCCCACAGCCACCTTAACACCTAGCACAGCTTGGGCACACGGCGAGGGCGCAGTGAGAGGCACCACAGTTGAAGAGCAGGAAAACGGGTGAGCCTTGCATACGGGAGCCGGAAGAACCACGTGAGTATCCAGGACAGCAACCGGGGCAGGACGAACACCCGACGGCGACTCAACCTCTTGAGAAGAGGCAACAGCAGCAGGAGGCGCAACAGGCGACACAGCCCCCGGGGGAGGGGCGACAGCAACAGGAGGCACATCAGGCGACACACGGGCACGGCAGCAGCCAAAGAGACGTCCACATCCACCAAAGCCTCCTCCACAGGGAGCGGCGAGGAAATCCTCCTCATGGAAGAGGTTGATGGCCACGACGGCAGGTTCAGAGCCCCCAGCAGCATGATGGCCCAAGAGGCCACAATGGTAACACGTACGGGGCTGACGAGCATAATACACCCTAACATAAACCCCAGAAGCTTCACTTTGAAGACTGAATGTCCGCCCGCAGCCTCATTCCTAGGGTGCGAATATTCGACCGCACACCCTTTAGCGGACCCGAGGAGAGCAGGTGCAACCGCACACTGATGTTCGCTCCAAACAGTCCAAAATAACGCCTCAGCAGCCCCCTCTGGGAACTTCAGGGGCGCCCCAGGCACGCTTACATACGTGATGGCACCACTGCGATCGGAGACAGTCACAGTGCCTGCACCTTCTGGCAGGGGCAAGGTCCGCCCCTCGTAACGACGTAAAAACGCCCTATACACCTCCTCCGTCGTTAGTTTAACAATCGCTGTACGAGCAGTCACCAGCTCAATGCCATAAATATCCCCCACAAGGACCCGCAGCATGTCACACTGCACCATCCCCATCTCAGGATATCCCACTCGATCAGAAAACTCGAGGCCTATAGACTGGGCACACACAACAGGGGAGAGGAGGGGGGCCCACCATGGCACCGACACGCCAAACTGCAGTCGCCCCCTCACAACTCCAGGCAGCAACTGGCAGGTCAGGCGAGCACGTCTGAACCCCGGGCGGCCAACTAGGCAATCCCTGCAGTAATAACTGATATACCAGTCAACACTTCCTGAGTCTAGAATTGGCAGTGTTGCCAATTGCGCCAATTGAGAGCGGGAACTCAGCCCGTGATTCGTGACAACCAATGGCGAGACAGTCCCTCGCGTGGTTGTACTATTGGGGTCTTGCGAGTAGGCCAGGTGGCAACCTCGATGTTACAACAGGTAAATATTTATTTGTAGTATAGATTTTAAGAAATATAGGAGAGAGAGAAAGAGAGAGAGTCTCTTGTATATTATACAGACACGTGCAGGTGAGGATCTCGTCCACCCAGTAGTCCACCCCTAGACAGCTGTCCACCCCTTTCCTAATCTCGTTCACTATAAGGTGGACTGTCCACCCAGTTTGAATAGCACTGATCTAGATCTTGATTTGGATTTCGAAGTTTTATTCCTCATTGATTTGTACAGACCATCTCAGCTGTGGCTCAATTGATCAGGTGTTACAACCACATACACAATTTACAGCTTGCAATTGGAACGTTCAGGCTTATATTGGCAAAACAGCATTAAACTAGGATGATAAAACAATATGATGAATAATTTAAACTATTTGTGCCATGAAGATACATAAGTATTCTAAGCTGAGCACTTTGCATCAAGACATGGGTTACCCAGGATCACTATCACACTAAACACAGCGCACGTACTATGGATCTGGTTTCAATAGGATTTAAAAATCTTGTGAATAACCTAGCTCTTTGTGACAGTAATTCCTTAATAATTCGAAATATCCAGTTGGAGTATAGGTAACTCATCAGCTAATTTTATTATTTCCTGAGGATCTGTTACACCATATATTATATACATCAGTAATTCATAAGGTATATTATCCAAGGTCAGCACTTATTATGTGCCACAGTTCGCGCCCTCAGACATTGACCATTAAATAACTTTACGTTCCACCAGGTATAAAGATTACACAATTTACTCATAAAGATAATTGTTCTGACTTTCAGATCTCTTGTTGCATCAGAAAGACGTACAAGTGAGGCCTTTGAGGATATAATATTTCCCAGATACACAGACAGTAATCCCACTGTCGTGATGCATCAGTGAGAAAATCCACAGAAGCCGTGATGAGGGTTCGAACCTTGCGCAGGGTATTCCCAGGCACGCTCTAAGCAACATCGCCACGACATGGTCAAAAGGATTGAAACCTGGGATACTACTGCACCCACGAGGGTTTCTAAGGCTTCCACTGAAGCCGGACCAGAGCTTCATTCTATCCTTCACCCCCCAAGCAAACTGACTCTGCCGTCTGGGAATGTTCTACCTCTGACGCTCCTCTTTCATCTACAGTCACCCGCATCCCTGGTGCCTGTAGAAGAACTGTATAGCCACATCCCTGGTGACTGTAGATGAACTGTATAGCCACATCCCTGGTGACTGTAGATGAACTGTATAGCCACATCCCTGGTGACTGTAGATGGACTGTATAGCCACATCCCTGGTGACTGTAGATGGACTGTATAGCCACATCCCTGGTGACTGTAGATGGACTGTATAGCCACATCCCTGGTGACTGTAGATGGACTGTATAGCCACATCCCTGGTGACTGTAGATGAACTGTATAGCCACATCCCTGGTGACTGTAGATGGGCTGTATAGCCACATCCCTGGTGACTGTAGATGGACTGTATAGCCACATCCCTGGTGACTGTAGATGGACTGTATAGCCACATCCCTGGTGACTGTAGATGGACTGTATAGCCACATCCCTGGTGACTGCCTAACAGGTCAGGTCACACCATGGTTATATTGTTACACATTAAGGCGTTCTTTACCTTAAAATAAACAATCTGGTTTCAAGACTGAACCAATGTTATATATTATAAATATATTAGAGGTGCCACATCTGGTGCAATTGTAGCGACCCACAGCCTCAAAAAGAAAATAAAAAGTATTCAAAGAAGACCTTGTGGATTCTCACTGAATACTTTAATCATTTCCTCTCTTACCACCCCCTTATTATTTTTTTTATTTTTTATTTTATTACAATGCTATAGTTTACAGAGAACACACACATATATAACAATATAACACTCACACTTCGTCCACCTCCTCGGAGGTTGGGTGCGTACCCAAGATACAACATGCATTTCTTCCTCTGAACTGCGACACTGAGGCGCTGGAACAGGAAACTGGCCGCTCCGGAGACTTTAGTTTTCCCAATGAGGTCCTCACCCACCTCCTTTAGGAACTTAAGTGCACTTTACCCCAGGCGCCCAGAGTCTCAGAGCCTATCGGCACGAACCTGTAACAACGTTCTAGGTCTCGTTACTTGTTGGTTTTCTGGGTCTTCCTGAAGGTGGCTGCGCCGCCTCCCTCAACTGTTCTGTAAGGTTGATAATTATAAATATTATTATAAATATTACTCTAATACTCTATTATACTATAATATATATATTATATAGTATTATATACAGTATTATTCTATAATACTCTATTATAAATATATTACATATATGTAAACATAGCACAAATATATTTCAAGTATAATCCACATGCTGTTTGTACTTTTAAGTTTATTGCATTTTACAAGTGTATATATTATGAGTGTAAACTTAGATAAGATTATAAGAGTTGTGACATTTTAAGGTTTTATTAACCTTCCATTTGTCAATTTTCCAGCATTTGTATAACTATTTCATTCCTATTATTAATGCAATATTCTCACCAATTTTACAGACTAATTTAAGAGTTATTTATTGCGTGTAGTGTTTGGTGAGAGTTTCTGTTGCCAGGGGTGACTCAGTAAGCTGTTGCGAGTGTATAGATGAGGTCTGGTGAGTGCTTCTGTTGCCAGGGTTGACTCAGTAGCTGTTGTGAATGAATAAATGATGTTTAACTTCAATATGCTTTTTATCAAACTTTAAACTCTTTCACTGCGTATTTCCCACATATTTACTGACCAATTACTGTTTAAGAGTTTTTACACCAGGTAAGATGAATACCTTTTGTAGCGAACGTCCTGTTCCAACGGGCACCCAAGTGTTTGAACACACTTTTAGGCATTATGTTGAGTATAACGCACTCAAGGCTATAAAAAGACTCATATAAACAACACTAACACAAAACCGGAAACTCGGTTTATCATTACGTTAAAACCTATCTAATCTTAGACTTCCTGTACACTAACGTCCATTACTGGGTGTGGGGCCCACTACTACCCACAGGATGGGTGTGGGGCCCACTACTACCCACAGGATGGGTATGGGGTGCACTACCACCCACAGGATGGGTATGGCGTGCACTAACGTCCACAGGATGGGTATGGGGTGCACTACCGCCCACAGGATGGGTGTGGGGCCCACTACTACCCACAGGATGGGTGTGGGGGCCCACTACTACCCACAGGATGGGTGTGGGGGCCCACTACTACCCACAGGATGGGTGTGGGCCCACTACTACCCACAGGATGGGTGTGGGCCCACTACTACCCACAGAATGGGTATGGGGTGCACTACCACCCACAGGATGGGTATAGGGTGCACTACCACCCACAGGATGGGTATGGGGTGCACTACCACCCACAGGAGGGGTGTGGGCCCACTACCACCAACAGGATGGGTGTGGGGCCCCACTACCACCAACAGCATGGGTATGGGGTGCACCACCACCCACAGGATGGGTATATGGTGCATAATAAATGAACTAAACTAATAAGACTGTTAATGATTAAAAGCCAATTCATCAATACTGGCAAAGTTGTGTGTGTGACATCATGTCCTCTCTGGCTAAACAGACAATGCCAATATGTACAATTATCATACGTTATATCCTTCACAAAAAGGTCAATTAACTCATTAGCACAACAGTAGAGCCATCTCCCATGTTCACTAATCTCCATATATTAATTTGTATTAACTGTTCTACTACATTATTTTCTTTTTGACAGCAGTGTGAATTATTTTAATCCTGAGTATGTGGTGTTTTGGCCAAGGGGTTTCGTCGATACAGAGCGCCTAGTAATTCATAATATAATCCAGTAATTACTACAACAACAGCAACAACGCGGCGATGCCATTCTACAACAACAATAATCGCGGTGGTGCCATTCTTCAACAACAACAAACGCGTCGTTCCCATTCTAGGATAACAACAAACGCGGCGTTGTCATTCTAGGACAGGGGTCTCCAAACTTTTCAATGTAAGGGCCACATTATATATTTCCCATATTTATGCGGGCCGAAGGAATAAAAAATGAAAAAAAAAATCAGTGCCAGTAATTTAATTTCCTCAAATATTAAAGTATAAACATGGAAAAATTAAAACATATCTTTTTGGAAAAAATTAGGGTAAACTAAATAGATTCCTGCCTTTAGTTTTATGCAACCAAATTAGTGTGACGAATGATACTGTCGTTTTGACTTCAAAATTTCATTAAAATCAGGTTCCAGATTAGATGAGCCAATTGTAAGAATTGATTTCAAGTGATCATCAGACAAATTTGCTCGATAGTTAGATTTCACATACTTCATTTTGGAAAATGTTTGTTCACACAAGTATGTTGAACCAAAAATGGACACAAAACTACAAGCAAACTTTATCAAATTTGGAAACTGATCTGGCTGCAGGCATTTATAAAACTCAATCAGATTTCCTTCTCTATACTTATCTTTCAGTCTGTCATCTGCCTGGAGATCAATAATTTCCATTTGAAATTGAGTTGGAAGATTTTCAGCATTGCAGTCAAATGGATTATGAAAGAGCCTGATTTCATTTGCTTTGGCATCAAGGTCAGCAAATCGCTTCTGAAACTGTTTTTTCAAATCTGAAATTATTTCATTTGCAAATGAAAAAGGAAATTCAACTTTACTTTCTGCATGAAATTTTTCACAACATGGAAAATGAGCAAAATTCTTAACCTTCACCTGGCCTTCAAGTAGCGCAAGTTTTGCTCTGAATGCCTTGACATGAACAAAGTAGTCACTGATCAAATTTGTTTTGCCTTGCAATTTCAGATTCAAGTTATTCATATGACCTGTCATATCTGCAAAAAATGCCAATTTCCAAATCCATTCACATTCTGATAATAATGGCTGAGGTTTATTTTCTCTGTGAGAAATAAATCAATTTCTAATCTGAGCTCAAAGAAATGCAGCAAAACCTTTCCACAACTAAGCCATCTAACTGCTGTATAATAAGGCAAGTCAACAAACTCCGCATCAATTTCTTTCAAGAAATCACGGAACTGGCGATGGTTGAGTGCATGAGATCTAATGAAATTAACCACAGAAACAACAGGTTTCATGACACAAGACATATCAACATATTTTAGGCACAATGCTTGTTGATGGATAAGGCAATGCAAAAAAATGGGTTTTGAGAATCCTCCAACCTCACAAGCTGTTGTAATTTGCCCAACCAAACCCTTCTTTGTCCCAGACATATTCTTTCCTCCATCAATTGTCACACACTGCACTTGTTTCCATTCCAGGTTATATTCTGTCATAGTTTTACTTACTTCATTGAAAATGTCCTCTCCAGTTGTTGTGGTGTGCATGCTGTGAACTGATGCTAATTCTTGGGTCACATTAAATTCACTATCAACACCACGAATGAATACTAAGAGCTGAGAAGTATCACACACATCAGTTGATTCATCCAACGCAAGAGAATACCAACAAAATCTTTTTGTTTTTTCCTTTATTTGCCGAATTATGTCGCCTCCTAAATCTTCAATTCTACGAGCAACAGTATTTGACCCAAGACTTATCATTTTGAAGAGGTTTACTTTTTCTGGACATACCTCTCCTGCTGCTTCCACTATACACTCTTTTATGATACTACCATCAGTGAAAGGTTTTCCTTTTTTGGCCAACACATAGGCAACTTTGTAACTGGCTCTAGTTGAAGTTTCATTTTCAGATTTTTTCTTACTGAAAACAGCTTGTTGAGAATGCAGACTGTGCTGAAATGATTCAAACTTTTTAGTGCGTTCTGCTCCTGTGATGTGAGAATAACTTGAGCCATGTTTAGATTCATAGTGCCGACGAATATTGTATTCCTTCAGAACAGCAACACTGTCTCTACATATGAGGCATAAAGCTTTATCATTTGCTATCACAAAAAAGTACTTTATCTTCCATTCGTCATTGAACTGACGGCACTCACTGTCCACTTTTCTTTATCTTTTCCATATCTGAAAACATAAGGGTAAAATAAATGAAATAAATTCTACAGGAAAAAAACAGCTTGTATGTGGTGTTAAAAAGCATAGCATATTATTATAAAGTGGTAAATATTATGGCAACAGCTTTCGTTGATAAACTTAATGGTTACCATTTTAACTATTTTAAACATGCAATATTTTTGGCTACAATAGAATTATTGCTATTTTGTATAACTAAGATAAAGGTATTGTCAAAGTACAGAGAAAAGAATACTGTACAGTGTTTGTGCTCCCTGAAACAGAAGCAGCGAAGCCCCACTCGCCCTCCATCCCCACAATATACAGTTATACACAACTGATTGGTTGTAATGCACAACACATACCTACCAGTACTAGTATCTGTGCGTCACACTATCGAGAGAGAGGAAAACTGACTCGGGCTGAGCGCCACCAGTCAGCAGCCCCAGCTTTGAATAATTCTGCGATGCCATTCGTACGATAATTATTTTTTCAAGGCCACCACACAGGGATTTGTTGGCGGGCCGGATGTGGCCCGCGGGCCATAGTTGGAGACCCCTGGTGTAGGGGGTAATGATGTTGGGAGAGTTAGAAGTGAGGAACTAATACTGAAATTCAAGACAGCAATAGAATTAGTTAGGAGCAAGGGAGGAATCCCGATCATATGTGGCATTCTTCCAAGAAAGGGAGTGGGAAATGAATGGATGTCGAGGGCACTTGGTGTCAATTGCAGGCTGGAAAGATATTGCAAATCTAATGCAATATCTTATATAGACAACTGGGAACACTTCTATGGAAGAAATGAAATGTATGCTCGGGATGGGGTGCATCTATCGAGAGCTGGGGTTGTTGCTGTTGCAAACTCGTTGGAAGAAGTGGTTAGAGGTGTTTGTTTGGGTTTAAACTGTTAGTAGATAGAGGTATGGGAATTGATTTGGAGGAAGGATGTAATAAAAGTATGTGTTTGCGGGAGAAAGGAATTGGCAAAATGATCAGGGAAAGAGAAGGGCCTCAAAATAACAATTCACTTAGGGTATATTACACAAACAGTAGAAGTCTAAGAAATAAAATTAACGAATTAAATGCTCTTGTCTGCACAGAAAAAATAGATATTATTGCACTTACCGAAACGTGGATGAATGTTGATAATAGAGAACTATTAGCCGAATATCAAATAAATGGATTTAAACTATTTCACACAGATAGATATATTAGACGAGGTGGTGGAGTAGCCATATACGTTAGGGACAATTTGAAATGTAGTCTCAAAGAGGGAATCAAAACTGAGCCACACACAGAAACTATTTGGATAGAATTAAACGAAAAAGCAAATAATATTATAATAGGAGTTATATATAGGCCACCAAATTTAGACAGAATGGAAGCAAAGCATCTATGGGATGAAATATCTAGGGCATCTAGATCTAACAGTATTTATGTCATGGGTGACTTTAATTTGAGTGGAATAAACTGGTTGAACAAAACAGGGAATAGTGAAGCAGAAGATTTTCTAGAATTAATTGACGATTGCTTTCTTACGCAACACATTAAGGAACCAACACGGGAAAATAATATTTTAGATTTAGTGTTAACTAACAGGGAAACACAAATTAATGACATCGAAATAGGGAGTGAGCTAGGGAACAGTGATCACAAAGAAATCAGATTTGGCATAGAATGGAATAGACCTGTAGGAGAAAATTCTGTTAAAGTGCCAGATTTTCGAAAAGCTGATTTTAATAGCCTAAGAAATTTTTTGGGTCAAATTGATTGGAAAGTCTTGGGTATGGGGTGTGGGCCGGTCTTGGAGCGAGACATGAACCCAGCGATAGGTGATGTAAATGGGGATTTCGATGTAGATTCAATTTATAACGTATTTAAGAATATTCTAAACAAAGCACAGGAACGTAGTATACCACACAAATTGAATAGATCGATTACTAATGACCCAAAGTGGATAACAAAGAATTTGAAGAATCTTATAGGTAAAAAGAGAGCTTGGTACAAGAGGATTAAAAATGGGGAGGTCACTTTAGAACAGGAATTCGTACAACTAGTTAGAAATGTTAAAAAGAGATAAGGAAAGCAAAAAGAAACTATGAAGTTCGTATAGCAGGGCAAGCAAAGACAAATCCTAAAGGGTTTTTTCAGTTATATCGAACTAAGACTAGGGAAAGGATAGGTCCATTAAAAACTGAGACAGGTCAAATAACAGATAGTGATGAAGAGATGAGTAGTATTTTTAATAAATATTTTGTATCTGTATTTACTAAAGAGGAACTTAACAATATGCCTTCAGCCCAACAAGTCTATGTGGGTGGGGACGAGGACAGGTTGACGAGTTTAGCAGTTACCAGGGAGGATGTTCTTAAACAAATAGTAAAACTCAAACCAAACAAATCCCCAGGGCCGGATGAAGTGTTTGCCAGAGTGCTGAAAGAATGCAAAGAGGAGCTTTGTGACCCACTGTCAATCATATTTAATAAATCAATAGAGTCAGGCAGAGTGCCAGAGTTTTGGAAAGTTGCTAATGTGATACCAGTTTTTAAGAAAGGAGATAGATCACTTGCGTCTAACTATCGACCAATTAGCCTAACGTCTATTGTGGGAAAGTTACTCGAATCTATAATAGCAAATAAAATTCGTCTTCATCTTGAAAAACATAAATTAATAATTGAGTCGCAACATGGTTTTATAAATGGCCGTTCATGTTTAACAAATTTGTTATCTTTTTATTCTAGCATAGTTGAGGCAGTTGATAGTGGTAAGGATTGTGATGTTGTGTACCTTGACTTTAGCAAAGCTTTCGATACAGTGCCACATGAAAGACTGATTAAAAAGATAGAGGCTCATGGTATTGGGGGTGCTATATTAAGCTGGATTAGGGCATGGCTATACCAAAGGAAACAGAGTTAGTATAAATGGAGTCAAGTCAGAGTGGGAAAATGTTGTAAGTGGAGTGCCTCAAGGCTCTGTCTTGGGACCTCTGTTGTTTATAATATATATAAATGATTTAGATTCAGGTTTGAGTAGCAACATTTGCAAATTTGCCGATGATACGAAAATCGGTAGGGAAATTAATTCGGAGGAGGACTCACTATCACTTCAAGTTGATCTAGATAGGGTTTTGAAATGGTCAAAGGACTGGCAGATGCAGTTTAATGCTGATAAATGTAAAGTTCTGAGGCTAGGTAATGATGATAGAGTTACAAGATACGAGCTAGATGGTGTTGAGATTGCGAAGTCGGATTGCGAAAGGGATCTGGGAGTTATAATTAGTAAGAATTTAAAACAAAAGGATCAATGCATAAATGTTCGTAATAAGGCAAATAGGACACTCGGATTTATTAATCGCAGCGTAAGTAACAAGACACCTGGTGTGGTTCTCAAGCTATATCTTGCTCTGGTTAGGCCCCATTTAGATTATGCAGTTCAGTTTTGGTCGCCATATATAGAATGGATATAAATTCACTTGAACGTGTCCAGCGTAGGATGACTAAGTTAATCCCCAAATTAGAAATCTTCATATGAAGAAAGATTAACAAAGCTTATTTGCATTCAAGGAAAGGCGAAGAGTTAGGGGTGACATTAAGAC
>WNGS01008736.1:0-18402 GCA_020271785.1 Procambarus virginalis
GGCCTTTCTACCCGCCGGGGAGGAGGAAGGAGAGGAGCCAGGCTTACGCTTCTGGTTAAAGAGACCGGTGTCCCAGCAACTACGTACCGGGCAACGGATTCCAGTGTCTCAACAGGAGAAGCCGAACGAGAGCACACATGATGGCCGTGAGGGGAGCGATGGACATCCGCCTGCAACAACAGGCGGTGGGGAGAGTCAAGAGATGGAGGAGAAGGATGGGAAGGAGGATCGGGAGACGAGGAAGAAGACACAGGAGACACGACAGACCGGGTAGAAAGAAGGGGAACTCCAGACAGAGGACCAGGAGGGGGACTCTTCGGGACAGAACTCAAAGGAACAGAGGAGGAGGCAGTGGGTGTATCAGGGTCCAAAGCCCAAAAACGGTTGTGAGTTTGAGGAAGGTGGGAAGGACGAGGAGAAGAAGAGCGCAACACGCGAGCATAAGAGATATTAGCATAAGGCGGGAGCCGGCGAACCTGACGCCTCGCCTCAGGAAAAGATAAGCGCTCCCAGTGCTTCAAGCTGAGGACGGCTGCCTCAAGCTTGTAATGGACACACGCACGGGAGAAGGTAGGATGGGCCTCACCACAGTTGAGGCAACGAGCCTGGGGAGAAGTGCACTCTGACTTAGAGTGACCTTTGCCACCACACAAAGGACAGAGAGAGACAGTCCCAGAGCAGCGGAGGGCATCATGCCCAAACCTCCAGCACTTGTTACAGAGCCGAGGAGAAGGAATGTACTCCTGGACAGAGCACCTGGCACCAGCAAGAATAACGGAGGGTGGAAGGGTCCTACCATCAAAGGTAATCTTCACAACCCGAAGGGGTTGACGGCGACTACCACGCGGGGGACAAGTAAACGTGTCCACTTGGAGAATAGAATGGCCCTGGGCAGCAAGGATATGTCGAATATCATCGTGGCAGTCTCACAGATCCCGAACACCGGTCGCAACATGGGGCGGGAGCAGAATAGTGCCAACACTGGCATTCAACTGAGCGTTTTTCGAGACCCGAACAGGGGTCTCGCCAAGGCAGGATAAGGCAGCCAAGCGGGAAGCAGCATCCTGAGAAGGAGCAGCAACCACACGAGTACCGAGACGAGTGGGGTTGAAAGTAACAGAGGCATCCACGGAATCAACGAGATGTCGATGGAGGGAGAAATCATCAAGAGGCGCAGAATCAAGAGGGAGGAGATCAAAATATTTGGCCCACGAAGCGGGACCAAACAAGGCTTGAAAGGTATCAGAACGGGAAGGAATCGAACGAGGGCGGCCGTGACGAGGACGGCGGTGAGAACCCCCAGAGAGAGAGGGGTTAAAAGGCGCAGTAGTTACAACTAGAGATGGAGCCGCGCCAGGGGATGAGGTAGTCACCACAGGGGGCTTGGGGCTCGACCCAACCACAAAGGAGGGAGTAGAGCCTAGGGGAGGAGACAGAGAGGCCAAAGGAGGAGCAAGGTCGGGGCCCAATGCAGCGGAGGCTACAGAGCCTGGTCTTCCAATACAGGCCGACTCGGGGGCTTGGTCGCCCACCCCACGAGCCTGAGAGGGTACAACAGAAACATTCATAGCCATAGAGACGAAAAGAGACATTCATCCACGAATGTGCCCCCATACCCACCATGGAGCCACAATTAGAGGCAGGACACCCAACAGGAAGCTATTGCCGATCGTGCCGGGGCCCCCTAGGGGTGCGTCGCGAGTATACTCCCCACAAACGCCACCTTAAGAACCGTCAGTCCGTCGAGATCGGGTTCAGCGACGAAAGGGGGATTGACAATAAAAGGTTCCCCTCGCTCGAGACGTTGGGTACTACAGTTCTACGGGTGCAAGAGTATGCCTCCTCAAGAACCCGGGAGTCAAAATAGAAGAAGTCCAAAGGAATAATCCAAAACAAGCGAAAGGTCGGCAGGAAACGACAAGCAGATAGGAGAAGAGGGGGGAGAAAAACGAAACATAAGGAAAAGGAAAAGCGATCCGGCACAATTAGAAAAGACAGCAGCAGGAGTGCAAGGCCATAAAAGGACAGAGGACTGTCCCACGGAGCATCACACTCCGGCAGCCGTCTACTAAGCCCTCTCACGACGCCAACGGGCCGGATGGGGAGAGGGTGTAGATGAGAAAGAGGAGAGGGCCAAGTATGCTGCCCTGAGGAACACCAATGTTGATGGGTAGGGTGGGAGAAATTGATTATTCACAGAAACGTACTGGAGCCTGTCAGTAAGGTAAGATTTGAGGTATTGCAGGGAGTGTCCTCTGACTCCATAATGATGTAATTTGAGAAGAACGTTTTGGTGGATGACAGTGTCAAAAGCCTTATGCAGGTCCATAAATAACCCAACAGGGAACTCATTTTTATCAAGAGCTGCATGAATCAAGTTAATCATACTAGTAAGTGCATCGTTAGTGCTTTTTTTGGGTCTGAAGCCATATTGACAAGAGCTAAGTATATTGTGTTTGGCTAGATAAGAGTAAAGCTGCTTGTAGATTAGTTTTTCAAATATTTTTGACAAGTTAGGCAGGATTGATATAGGTCTGTAGTTGTTAACATCTGTGAGATCACCACATTTGTGGACAGGGGTTACTCTCGCTTTTTTAAAATATCTGGAAAGGTTTGGAGTTCAAGTGACTTGTTGAAGAGCAATGCAATAGCAGGGGCTAAAGATCTGGAGGCTTTTTTGTAAATTAAAGTTGGTATCTCCTCAAGGGCATTGTTTTGGACTTGGTTTTAAGGGAAAGGATTATCGCATTAATGTCAGTGGAATTAGTAGGCTTTAGGTACAGAGACTGTGGATAGTTACCTGTAAGATAGTCCTTAACATCAGCACTGGAAAATGGAATATCATTTGCAAGGGATGACCCAATGGAAGAGAAGAACCTATTGAACTCAATAGCAGAATCAGAGGCTGAAAGCTGACCATCGTTATTGGACAGGAGTGTTGGTTTGTTATTTAAAATCTTATTAGATCCCAATATTTGTGAAATTGTGCTCCAAGTTTTTTTAATGTTGCTCTTTATTTGGGTAAATTTATCTTCGTAGTATTTAGTTTTGGTTCGTCTAATTATTTTAGATAGCAATAAGAAGTAATTCTTTGAAAACTCTTTGGAGACTGTTCCTAACCTATACTTCTTCTCAAGGTCATGTTTTTTATTAATGGATTTAAGTATTCCCTTTGTAAGCCAAGGATTGTTAAGCCTTTTGGTTGTGACTTGTTTCGTAAGCATAGGACAATGGGTGTTATAAAGGCTGAGAGTTTTTTGAAGAAAAGATTGCAATGCTAGGTTGATGTCCCATATGTTACCTAACTCGGACTCCAACCCGTTCTCGCAATTTCGTATAGTCAATATTGACTTATTAAATACGTGCATATGTGACATACTAAACATACTAGTTTACCTTGAAAAGCTTCATAGAAAACACCAACCTTACCTAACCCTCTTAGTATGTTAAGATAAGCATCTTATTGCTTCGTAATTACAATTATTACTTAACCTATACCTATATTAGGTTAACCTATTATAATAATTCTCTTAACCTATACCTATAATAGGTTAAGTAATAATTGTAATTACGAAGCAATAAGATGCTTATCTTAACATACTAAGAAGGTTAGGTAAGGTCGGTGTTTTCTATGGAGATTTTCAAGGTGAACTAGTATGTCACATATGCATGCATTTAATAAGTCAATATTGACTGTAAGAAAGTGCGAGAACGGGTTGTGGACTCCCAGTTGACATTATCAGCAGCAGTTATAAAATTGTCTATAGCAGTTTCATTGTGCAGCCTAAAGCTTAACTCCCTTGTCTCTAGAGATGGTTTGTTAATGTTTGTTAAGAGAAATGTGGGGTAATGGTCTGTAGTGCTATCGATGATCATACCTGAAGTAAGCGGAGAGGTTATGTTTGTCCAGATGTGATCTAGAATTGTGGCAGTACTATCAGTGATTCTAGTAGGTCTAGTGATTAAGGGTATGAGGAAGCAGGAATTCATACAGCTGAGGAAGCTAACAGCAGTAGGGTGTTCAGGCTCGCAGAGGTCAATATTAAAGTCCCCTGCGATAATTAGATGGTTTTTGTTCAGTCTGTTATCTAGTATTAGATTTCTAAGGTTTGAGTTGAATTCGAACACATCAGTGTTAGGAATTCTATAGACTGCACCCACAGACAGGACAGACTCGGCACCCTTGACTCTGAAACTAACGAAGATATACTCCCCACAGCAGTCTCTAGTTCTAATTACTTTTAAGCATGTTAGTTCTTGGTGGTAGTAAAGAGCAGTACCACCACCTCTCTGAATTTGACGACAGTTGTGAATTGCCGAGTAGTTAGGCATGTTAAAGAGTTGAGTATTATCCTCTTTCAACCACGTTTCAGTAAGTATAATAAAAGAGAATTTGTTGTCAATAGTTTCAATCAAGGCACTAAGATCATCGAAGTGTTTACCTAGGGATCTAACGTTCAAGTTGATTACAGAGATATTGTGATTATGTGTTACTACATTGTTTACATCATGTGCTGTAAAATATCTGCAATTTTGATCATTAAAGTGATGATTGTCATAGATAGTGGATAAGAGGTTTAGTTCTGGGTCTATACTTGTCTGCATAAAAAGGCAGGTTGTAGGAAAACAAGGCAAGAATGACAATTACAAAATAGAATTTTGATATAAAAGGGGGAAAAATATATAAACAAGACTATACAAAACAAACAAAATGAACAAAAAAAGAAAAATGAGGTAGATTGCTTACAAGTACTCTCAGGTACACTGTAAGTAATAATTTGCATTTTGAGACACTATTATATTAACCACTGTGATGCGCCGAGTTTATTGTGACATTCCCCCCTGTGCGCATGAAATCAAGTGTTCCCTAACAACTTAACACTTTCGCCCATTTTTAACTAGCCGGGTCGTTATGAGCTGTTCTGACGGTTACGCACTTTTAACTAGTATCCCAGTTAAAATAAAAAATATTTGTATAAAATCCATTTTTGCTTCGATTTTCTTGGGGATAGTTTAGAAATGTTCGCCATAAAATTTACGTTTTTCTCTAATAACAGAAGAGCTTATTAAAGAAAATTTCATGGCAGTGAATCTTCGTGGTAAAACTATTGCATTATTGACCCGACGCATATAATCGACGTACTTTTTATATTTGTTGCCGGTCGAACGCATTCTTATTTGACGGTTTATACTTATATTCTTATAGAACATTCTATTGCGAACACATTGGTACAAAAATTAAATGCGTACATCCAAAAATAATGTCAGGACAGTGAATTGAAAATACACTTTTCGATGTCATTTTCGGCGATATGCCGCCGCGGGTAACACTTCAGCCACTTCCCACACTCTTGTGGGTCAGTTGCGACATTGATTCTATATTTATATGCATATGTCCGTATAGAGAATTTAATTGCGATTCCAATGATACCAAAATTAACGATGTAGGACAACTGTGGGCTTCACAACCATTACGAGAATGGAAACATTTTGTTGCTGTTTGGCGCTCTCGGCAAGTGATGTCAATAGTTTTTTATTGGTTGTTGATAGGCCTTATGATTTGACGGCATTTTATACGTATGTTCTTATAGACAATTCTATTGCGAACACAGTGATACCAAATTTAAATACGTACGCCTACAATTAGTGTGAGGAGAGTAAAAAGAGTATACACTTTTCGGTCTCACCGCTTGGCTGCGCGAAGCGCCAGGGGCATAAGGCCCAAGTTTTTTTCCTTAACCTCAGTGCGCCAAAGTGTTAAGCCTTACAACTTTACCATTAAACATTGCTGTCATCTTATATGTGCTATCAATGTGCTTTAATGTACCTAATAATCTTTGTCATATTATCAATCAAGCTATCAATGCTTTCAATCAAAGCTTTCAATGTGCTTTAATATACCTACTAATCTCTCTCAAATTTTCTTACAATGTACCTGTTAACATTTTATAAATTTTGCTAGAAATTACTTACTTAATATTATCTGTTAGATTAAGGACCTGCCCAAAATGCTGTGCGTACTAGTGGCTTTATAAGAATGTAAACACATCATGCTATGTACTCTCATAAACCCAATGTAATTTCTTGTATATATATAAATAAATAAATAAAAACTTATGTCAGACCGATCCTGGAATATGCAGCTCCAGCCTGGAGTCCATACCTAGTGAAACACAAGACAAAGTTAGAGAAGATTCAGAAGTATGCCACCAGGCTAGTCCTGGAACTGAGAGGTATGAGCTACGCGGAAAGGCTAAGGGAGCTGAACGTCAAGTCCCTGGAAGACAGAAGAGTAAGGGAAGATATGATAACAACCTACAAAATTATCAGGGGAATTGACAGAGTGGACAAAAACAAACTCTTTAGCATGGGTGGAACATGAACAAGGGAATCGGCAATAAATAGGCAAGAGAGAGATGAGGAGCAAAGTAAGGGGACACAGGTGAAAACTTAGTACCCAAATGAGCCACAGAGACATTAGAAAGAATTTGTTCAGTGTCAGAGTAGTTAACAAATTGAATGCATTAAGCAGTGATGTGGTGGAGGCAGACTCCATACACAGTTTCAAATGTAGATTTGATAGAGTCCAATAGGCTCAAGAATCTATACACCAGTTGATTAACTTTTGAGAGGCGAGACCAAAAAGTAAAATTTCAATCACTGCAAGCACAACTACGTGAGTACAACTGGGTTAGTATTGCTGCAAATTCCTGCACCTTACTGTGAGCCCAACAGAAGGATGGAGCCCACTGCCCCTGGCCGGCCTTATGAGCACTGGTCACAAAACCCCAGCCAAGAGAGAGGAGGCATTCGTGAACACACTGAGGGAGGGCTCTGGAAGGCACCAAGGCACCGAACCCTGAAAAGCCCTTAGAGGAAGCCGATGATGCAGCAGCTGACACAAAGCCCCCCCCCTGGGGGGACAAACCCAGCAATTGCAAGCACAGCGGAAGGGTTGGCCTGAAGGAACCAGAATAGATGCTGCAACCAAACCCGACCCAGTGGGTAAATTATCACAGTGAAGTTCAAACTTCCACTGCTGCTTGAGCAGTCGCCGAGTTACCTGGGAACCCCTCAGAAACAGACAATGGGGAGACAGTAGCCTGAGAAACGCTGCCTGAGGGAGAGAAAAGGATGCTGTCTGGGAATCCCAGACAAGGCCCAGCCAATTCTGAACCTAAGACAGAACCAGATGGGATTTCCTCAGGTTCACCAGGAACCTGAACCCGGCAACCTGGGAAAGAGCCAAACCCCTGGAGAGCAGACACGTTGACTGGCTGGGAGCCTAGACCAATCAATCGCCGAGGTAGGCCAAAACCCGAACACATATGAGATGCATACAGGCCACCTTGACTCAGGTAAGATGCGTGAAAATGCGAGGTGCCAGATTCAGCCCGAAAGGAAGGCAACAAAAGCGGTAAAACTGACACCCCACCACAAAATCTAACCAGTCCCCGAGCCCCGGATAAACAAAGGAGTCCCCATTTATCCAATATGCCAATATGTGTCCCAGAGATCCAGAGACACCATCCAAGAACCTAGCTCCAAGAGAAGCCAGACCTGGGACAGAGTTGTCATCCACAAGGAGGAGGGCAAGAAATCCAGGGGTTCATGATGGGACAAGTCCAGAATGAACCGCACAGTCTCGTTTCGGCGCTAAAAAAAGGCAGGAAACCCACCTGAGGGATGAGGTCATTTCAACCATGCCCAAGTGCACCCTCTCCAGGGTGACTCGACGTAGCGAAGGGAAAGAAACCTGCCCCCACCAGCCCCGAACTCCGCAGAGGGGGGAAGGAGCGGCCCAACGCCACCGCAGACCGGAAGACACAACCTGAAACGCCCACATATCGTGGAACCAAACACGGGGCAAACAGAGTCAGTCACCCTCTCCCTCCAATTGGGGGGGTTGTGACTCCCCGCCCCATTGTCACCCCCGTCAAAGGGGCGACCGTTCGAGAACCCGACTTGCGTGCAAAATGTACACCGCGCCGACCAGACAAAGACGATTCCGGAGTAGAAGCCAGCTCAGAGATTGGCACCAAAGGCCCACCTCGACCAGCAGATGCCAGAGCCCTGGCACGATGTTTCCGAGAAGCACGAGAACGTGCACCTCGGACAACCAACATATTCGAAAGAGGACTTGTTTATTCAAACAAGATTTTAAATGTTTTATGTAACTCTCAAAAGAGGCAACAGCTTCATGTTCAATAAGCCACAATTTAGGACAGACAACAGGAGAAGCGTTTTCACCCATAAGTTAAAGAACCCATGGAATCTCCTATCCACTGAAGCTGCAAATACAAAGAAATTATAAAAAGAAAGCACCACTCCGTGGGTGGGTGGTGTTCTTCGGACTAGCTACTGGCTTCCTGCCCCTGACCAGACCACTAGAGTAGGTAGCACTCTGGTAAATTCTGGTAAATAAATGCATACAGGTCCCTCAATCCTGAACTACAGCAGAGTACTAACTTTCATATACACTAATTAGTTAACTCCTTGTTAATACTAACCTGCAGTGTGCTTTTATGATCATCATTAAAGATCTGGACAGTGTCTGAGGGTGTGATTATCTTACTCTCCTTGATCCAAGTGAAATTAGCTTGGGGTTCTGCCACAGCCTCGCAGGTTAGATTCACTTCCCCCATCATGTAGCTGTAGGCCTGGTCCATGCGGTCCTCCAGCCACTGAGGTTTGTCTAGTGGGCACAGGTGCACATTGTGAAAGATTAAATTAGTACAGTACATGTATTGTATTATGGCTTCCTAAAGCTGTCAAATGGTGATAGATATGTCCATGATATCTAAATTATTAATGAAAGGATGCAGTGAAAGTTTTACCTGAATTTACCCGAGGGCCAGTGACACTCTAATGGCCTCAACGAGGACAGGAATTCGGAAGCTTGTCAAAGGTCCTCCCATTTTCCCCCGATGATTTTTTCCAGCTGGATTTTAAAAATTAACAGTTTTGGCAGATAGGCAGTTCTATGGGTTTATAACCCTGTGGATGAAAAGCATCTCCTGTTTCAGTCCTACATTGTGGCTTGTTCAACTTGAAACAATTGCTCATTGTTTGCATTACATCTAATCTTTAGAAGAAATTGTCTGGATTAACATCCTCCAAATTGTTAGGCATTTTAAAAGTTTCAATGAGAGCCGCCCTGTCATGCCTGGTTTGCAGTGTTGTTAGCCTTGTGGCCCTCAACCATTCCTGGTAAAAGAGTTGACTTAGTGTTTTTGAATGATTTTTGTTGTCTGGTGTTGTACTTTCTCCAGAGAAGCTATGTTCTTCTCCGTGGATGAACCCTTTGGGTGAAATAGCATCTCCTGTTTTCAGTCCTACATTGTGGCATGTTAAGTTTGAAACCATTGCTCCTTGTTTGCGTTACATCTAACCTTTTGAAGAAAGTGTCCGGATTAACATCTTCCAAATTTTTATGTATTTTAAAAGTTTCAATGAGATCTGCCATCATGCCTGATTTGCAATGTTGTTAGCCATGTGGCCCTGAACCATTCCTGGTACAAAAGGTGACTTAGTTCTGGAATTACTATTGTTGCCCAGTGTTGTACTTTCTCCAGAGAAGCTATGTTCTTCTGAAGATGAAATCTCCATACTTGGATACAATATTGCAAATTGGGTCACACTAGAGATTTATATAATTGAATGACTACCTTCTTTTCCTTAACCCTTACACTGCTCAGGGGTCCTGGGGACATTTACACCCCTGTGCACAAGAAAAAAAAAAATTCAAAATTTTTTTTTCGTCTTTTAAACATGTTAATTTGTGTCCCCTGAGCACGGGAAAAATAGCAAAAAAATCGTAGGTGACATATTTTGGGCGCAATTGACCGAAGAAGTCTGGCAAAAAGTGGGCGTTGACAGAGCGGTCGTCAGGGCCGGTCAGCGTCACCCGCACTGACAGATGGGAGTTGCCACAAAGATATTATTTCCTAAATGTTTCAATGTCTCCGATTGATTTTTTCTTAGTTTTTTTGCAGTAATATTATTCAATAGTGTGTATTGTAATATATTTATATAATAAAAGTGGTGAATAATCGCTATACTCAAACATATGGTGTGCATATTAGTAATTCAATTATTATGTTCATAAAACAATAAACAAATAGTTTTGCTGCTATTACACTCTATACACAGGTTATATATAAGTATCTGCATAGTTTGGTCACCATAACGAACCACTAAGTTGGTATTGAGAGTCGAAAAGCAACGAAGAGTTACCGCCACACACCAGCCAGCCACTCGCTGCCACTCCCTCAACACACGCACTAAACTTTCTCCCCCAACAATACCATTTGTGGTGTTATTACACTATATACAGACGTTATATATACGTATGTATATATTTTGTTCACCACAACTGTACAGGTAAGCTGATGTAGTTAGTTCAGGCACTAAGAGTCGTCAGTATACACAGCTGGCGGCTCCCTCACTCATTCAAGGTCACACACACACTAAACTTTCTCTCCCAATAATACTGTTTGCAGTGTTATTACCCTATATACACATATTATATATAAATATCTACATGTTTTATGCACCGTAACTGGACACCTAAGCTTGTAGTGCGCCCAAAGAGCATAGTGGCCACTCTCTAAACAGCTAGACAAATCGTGCAGACGACGTCACCTCCGTCACCCAAATGGCTCCTCCCAGCATAATCCTTTTGCTGTTATTACACTAATACACACATTATATATAAGTATCTACATTTGTGTTCACCATAGAGAACCACTGAGCTAGTATGGTGAATGTAAACAATAACAGGTGGCCACACAGTCAGTAAACGATGCTGTCTCCCTCCGTCTCTCAGCATCACTCCTCCTACAGCGCTAATTATTACAACAATCCTGCTATTATCACAACCCTGGTTATTTATATCACAGTCAGGGGTCATCTGTAATATTTTCATCACTAAATAATAACAATTATATATTTATTTTGACATTTTTCGGCGATGCTGTGGTCACAAGCTGAACAGCAATGCTGCTCGCTCATGCTGCGTGCGCCAGCCTTGGTTGCTCCAACAGTAATGTGCCTCTCACACCTGAGAATATTGCCCACGATTTTTTTTTAAATTGCGTCTGTTTACAAGAGCCCTGAGGAAGCTAATGTGAACCCCGTGTAGCCGCGGGCCATTTGAATCGGGCGTGGCACCCTATGGCGTATATATACGCCATGCGCACCGACATGTTACTCAGGGCGTATATATACGCCATGCGCAGTTTAAGGGTTAAAGTCAAAGATACACTTGATATTTTCCAAGGGGCTGGTAAGCTTCTTTTTACTGCTGCTTCTACCTGTTGTGCAACATTTAGTGAATGGTGAATTTTGACACCAAGATCTGTTGCAAGGTAATGTTATTAATTTGGAAGTTGTGACATGGGCTGCAATGCCAAGTTATCACAAGTTGAGCCAGGCCTCAGGCTGGGCTTGGGAGTAAAAGAACTCCCAGAACCCTCTCCAGGTATGCTCCAGGTATGCCCCACAAGCAAGGTCTTGCATTTTTTTATATTAAAAAACATTTGCCAGTGAGTTCATGTAGATCTCTTTGTAAAGCTTCAATATCATTTTTGTTTCACACTTTACCATAAATCTTTGTGTCATCTGCAAATTTTATGATGTGGTTTGTAACATTCATATTTGTTATTGATGTATATGACAAAAATGGTTGGCCCTAAAATGGACCCCTGTGGTACCCCATATAAGGTACAGGATTGAAAGTCGTATCCTAGAGCATCGCTAACAACACCCATTCCTACTCCTTATAAGTAATGGAGGGGTGGTAGGATATGGAGAGTGACACCTCGGCTTACGATTGCCCCTATTTACGAACTTTTCGGGTTACAAGACCAATTTCTTTGGAAATTTCGAATCAGGTTACGAACTTTGCCTCGGGAAACAAGTTTGTTGATACATGTATGGGCCAACCTAGCACATGGTGGCACGACGATCGCGCCTCAGTTTACCAGTGTCTCCCACCTAGTGACTATCGCGCCTGAATTCTCTGTAAAGAATTAAAGTTTTTGGGGGGATTTTTGGCTACTTAAACATAATTTTTTTATTATATATATCTCTCCATGGGTCACAAGAAAGCCAGTAGTAAGGTTCAAGCCAAGAAAACACATGTGAGAATGACCATGGAGGAAAAACAAGAGATCATTCGTAAACATGAAAATGGTAAAAGGGTTGTTTATATAGAGTAGAGGATGTCCCTTCCTCATTTATTAAGAAAATGTGTGCAGTATGGAAAGAATTACAAAGTTTTGCTGAAAAGTGTCACCTAAATTAAACTGTAGCAGACCATTGTATTATCCTTTTTAACCACTTAACTGCACCAACCGAGTATTCTCAGTCCGCGGGAAACTGCGCCAACCGAGAAAACTATTTTTGATTTTTCGTAACGAATTCTAAATGTGTACGAGGTTGGTTGTGTACGAAATGGACTCTTAGAACCTCCAGTGAGAGGCAGCCATCTTTGAAAAAATTCCCAGAATGCCCTAGGGCTGCTGGCTGGGTTAGTATTGAATGAGCAGCCATGGGTGGCGCTAGCGCCTCTAGCTCCCAAACACCTGTCCGACACGGTGTTGAAAGATAATGCTATGTCAGTGAAATTCAAACTTTATTGTTTGAAGAACATAAGGGGTCATAATATTGGGGAAGCTAGGCGCAATAAGGAACTAACACAAAGATTTAATGTTAATAAATGCCATGTTATGGAATGTGGAATAGGAGAACACAGACCCACACAACCTATATATTATGTGAGAAATCTTTAAAGAATTCTGATAAAGAAAGAGATCTAGGGGTGGTTCTAGATAGAAAACTATCACCTGAGGACCACATAAAGAATATTGTGCGAGGAGCCTATGCCACGCTTTCTAACTTCAGAATTGCTTTTATATACATGGATGGCGATATACTAAAGAAATTGTTCACGACTTTTGTTAGGCCAAAGCTAGAATATGCAGCGGTTGTGTGGTGCCCATATCTTAAGAATCACATCAACAAACTGGAAAAGGTGCAAAGACATGCTACTAAGTGGCTCCCAGAACTGAACGGCAAGAGCTACGAGGAGAGGTTAGAGGCATTAAATATGCCAAAACTAGAAGACAGAAGAAAAAGAGGTGATATGATCACTACATACAAAATAGTAACAGGAATTGATAAAATCAATAGGGAAGATTTCCTGAGACCTGGAACTTTAAGAACAAGAGGTCATAGATATAAACTAGCTAAACACAGATGCCGAAGAAATATAAGAAAATTCACTTTCGCAAACAGAGTGGTAGACGGTTGGAACAAGTTATGGGAGAAGGTGGTGGAGGCCAAGACCGTCAGTAGTTTCAAAGCGTTATATGACAAAGAGTGCTGGGAAGACGGGACACCACGAGTGTAGCTCTCATCCTGTAACTACACTTAGGTAATTAGACTTAGGTAATTACAAAGGTCGGATGCAAGTGATACAGCACCTATGAGGACAATACAGCGAGCGTATCCAGTTATAGCTCTGAGCGTTACCCTTGCAATCCTATGCTATTTATTTAGATGATACATAGATGAATCATTTTCTGCATTCAGTGGTGATGCATCCGATACAAATAGCATAGATGAACAGTGTCAGCGGCTTCCATGGTGGTGTTTTCCATAGATATTTTCGAGAATACCTGAATCTCATTCTAACTTATGGACACTCTTTGAGGCTAGCTGAATCTCTTTCTGACTGACGGACACTCTTGAGGTATGCTGAATCTCTTCCTGTGTGGGACCATACAAAGCGATCTTTTCAAGACTACCTTACAAATTTATCTTTTCCTATAATCTTTTCAATACTACCTTATGCTTTACAAGCTTGGCTACATACAACCTACAAGTACTAAAGCCAAGGGTGTACATGAGTGCGTTATTTGCAAGCACACAGAATGAAGAAACGGGAAGTGAAAATTTATCTGTACCTGGTGCACTGAGAGCGAAGTCGCGCTGTGTACCATGGGCTACTTCGTTGATTATTACTCACTTCCGAAGTACTGAGTGTGTAATACAGTGTGTTACTGTGTAGTGTGTGAAACTGTACATATTGTAAGTTTAGTGAATTTTTAACAGATAATATTGCGACAATAAACATTTATTGTGGACACATTACTGACACATGTATCACAGTTCCAGGGGAACATTATGAACATTCTACTGTATACATATTCTAAAGGACACAAATATGCATCATATACGATAAAAAAATAAAATAAAACCGTATTGGAAATACATAAAACAAATAATTGAAAATATATTTGTGACAACACCCGGTGCTTGAATGGCCCGCGCGACTGTGTCTGGGCGATTCACCCACAGGTGACCAGGCCCTGATGATGTCACAGCGCACCTTGTCCACATCCCCACAGCCAAAGTAAGTGGAATTTGGTATTTATTTTACATAGACATGTTCAGGGAAGGGAATTTATCATTTTACGAAGAAAAAAGAATTTTTTAGGAACACTTTATTTCATGCGCACTGTGGGAATTTCACAATAAACTCCGTACAGCACGGTGGTTAATGACAATGTGATGTCTCACTTCAAAAAAGTGTTACAATGTAGGGAAAACCAAGTGTCACTAGACAGGTTTTTAGTGAGAAAAGCAAGCAGTGAGCCACAAGCAGGTCCTAATGGTATGCAGGAAAAATGTGCCAGAGTGTACCCCAGAGAAGTCATCACTGCCTGATGTTATAATGGAAGGGAACTCCCCCTTCTAAACAGTAACACCTCTCCTCCTCCCCGTCTTCCATACGCCAACAAGAGTCATCAGTAAAGATAAGTAATATCTTGTACATACTTTAGTACTTTAGATTTGGGTGAATTAGGTATAAAATCTACTTTAAAGTTAATTTTTGGGGGAGTTTGGAATGGATAATTCATCTACCATTGTTTCTTATGGGGAAATTCGCTTCAGTTTACGAATTTTCGGCTTACGGGGTGTCTCTGGGAATAGATTAAATTTGTAAGCTGAGGTACCACTGTATATACAGCAGCAACAATCAACTCTATTCTACATGGGACAAGAAATACACCTTGGGGGTACAATTTCACAAAGTTTTTTTATTTAACACATGATTATCTTACACTTACTATATGGATGGGGGGGGGGGGGATCTTGGATCATACACATGATTGTTAAGGACAAGGGAGGGATTCCTTCAAGCAAACACAAGCCAAGCTATGGCCTGGCCACATCTCTCCAGTTGGATTCATTCCCATTTAGCATGCACCCTTTGTTTTCGTTGTTGAAATCAATGTTTTATCCATACTAGTAATCTATCATTTATTGAATGTGATAGTAAATTCCTTGCCAGTCTCTTATGTTATGCTTTATCAAAGGCTTTGGCAAAATTCATTTATACTACATCCACCAGAAGTCCTTTGTCTGAGTAGCTGGTTACTGTTCTCAAAAATGTTTGCATAAATATATACAGTATATGTTAAGTGTCATATGTATACAGTATGTATGTATGTATGTATGTATGTATGTATGTATGTATGTATGTATGTATGTATGTATGTATGTATGTATGTATAGTTGATGGAGAGAAGACGTAGTCCTCCACTCAGCCAGGCAGAACTAACCCTACATATCTCAGAAGACGAACAGGCATAAAATCGGAATGACAACAAACAGAATAATAATGTGCTTTCATTATCTAGGAGCTATCACTCAGCCCAATAGGAACAACAAAAGAAATTTAAAGTGCTTCTACACTAATACCAGAAGCCTGGTGAATAAATTTGATACATTGTGTGTATGTGCTGAGGCCAAGACTCCAGACATCATTGGCATAAGTGAAAAATGGGGACGAGAGGACATCATTGAAGGGGAATTCCTCCTCCCAGGGAATCATCCACCATACAGAAAGAACAGAACAACAAGAGCAGATGGTGTACTGTTTTATGTGAAAGAGGACCTGAATGCAACCACCAATGAGGAACTGACCACCATGGAATTCTCAGAGTCCGTATGGTGCAATATACTAGCTCAAGATGGTAACATACTGACAATGGAAGTCAGGGCTGACACAGCAGCAGCAGCAAAGGAAGTAACTGATTTGCATAATGTGATCAATGTTGCATCACAAACCCAAACTCTTATAATGGGGCGACTTTAACCACGAAACAGTAGATTGGGTAAATCTAACATCGCAAGCAGAAGAAGATCAATTTCTAGACCTAGTGCAAGACTCATTTCTGATACAATATGTGGTAGAGCCCACTCGAGGTAACAGCATTCTGGACCTTGTGCTAACATCAGAAGAGGACATGATTGATCAAATTCAAGAAGAGGAAATGCTCATTCCATCGTGTGATCACAATATTCTAAGATGGAATACAATTACAGAAACTCTTTGTAAAGGTCCAGGATGATGAGAGGTCCAGGGAATGAGAGAGGAATTGCAAAAGACCTCATGGAGGGAGCTGATAGGTGATCATGGCATGGAAACATCATGGGAAAATTTAAAATGGTCATTACTGAATTCATACAAAGATATGTACCAACAGGAGAAAGAAAAGAAAGGGAACAAGATGGATGACACAGGTAATAAAATGAGTGCTAATACCTAAACAAAACCTCTGGAGATGGTATAAATCAACGATGAACATCATGGATTAACCCTTCAATTGCGCATCGCATCATATGATGCTTTGACCGACTTGCAGAAAATTGCGCATCGCATCATATGATGCGTTGGCGTACTACGCAAAATTTAAACGGCCCGCGGATACACGGGGTTCACCACACCTCATCAGGGCTCTTGTAAACAGACGCCATTTAAAAAAAAACGTGGGCCAAACTCCCGGGTGTTAGGGCCTCAGTATCGCGTAAGCTACCAAGCCTGACACACGCAGCATGAGCTCACAGCACTGCTGTTCAGCTTGTGACCACAGCATCGCCTAAAAATGCCATAATATACTTGTTCATGCTATTATGTAGCGATAATATTATTACAGAAGACCCCTGACTGTGATAAAACTGACCATGGGTCTGATAATAAGAGGATTGTGATGATATTTAGCGCTGTGCTCCATGGAGGGAGGAGTAATGCTGTGGGAGGGAGGGTGGGCGTTGTTATCTGACTGTGTGTGGCCACCTTTTATTGACTGCACTCACCATACCAGCTTAGTGGTTCGCTATGGTGAACACAAATGTAGATACTTATATATAACGTGTGTATAGAGGGTATAAACAGCAAGAGTAGGAGGTTGGGAGCCGCCATTTTGGTGAGAGGGAGTAGCGTCGTCTGCAGGAATTATCGGTGTTTACTGTGACCACGATGGTCTTTGGGCACCATACCAGTTTACTTGTACAAGTATGGTGAATAAAACCGGTAGATATTTATATAAATGTGTGTATATAGCGTAATAACACCACACAGCAGTATTGTTGGAGGAGAAATATTAGTGCGTCTGGCCTTGAGGGCGGCAGCCATCAGCTGACTGTGAGGTCCTACGTCTTTGTGCTTTACTCACCATACAAGCTTAGATGTACAGTTATGGTGAACAAAACATGTAAATACTTATATAACGTCTGTATATAAAAGCAAAAACAGTATGGTGGTGGAAAATGGTGGCAAGTCAGTGAGGAAGGGAGGGAGTGGCAGCCAGTGGCGGGCTGCCACTGGCGCTGCTGCCACTGCCACTCAGCATACCAACTTAGTGGTTCGTTATGGTGAACACGAATGTAGATACTTATATATAGCGTCTGTATATAGTGAATAAAAGCAAAAACAGTATTGTGGGAGGAGAATGTGGGTGAGTCAGATGACTTGAGGGAGGGCGTGAGTGGCTGGCTGGTACACGGCGGTCACTCCTCGTTACTTTTTGACTCATAATAGCAACTTAGTGGTTCGTTATGGTGAACAAAACATGCAGATACTTATATAACCTGTGTATATAGTGTAACAACAAAGTATTTGTTCACTGTTTGATGAACATAATTGAATCAACAATAGCACACCATATTTTTGAGTACAGCGATGATTCACTCATTTCATTATATAAATATCACACTACACACTATTATAATATTACAGCAAAAAAAACTACGAAAAATCAATCAGAGACATTGAAATAATTAGGCAATTATCTCTTTGTGGCAACTCCGGCCTGACAGCTGGCGATCAACAGACCGCCTGGGACGCATCTGAGTGAGCGCCTGTTTTGTGCCAGACTTCCCTGCCCTATAGTGGCCAATATATTCAACTTACGATTTTTTATTATTTTCCCGTGATCAGTGAACACAAATTAACAGGTTAGGAAGAAAAAATATTTTTTTTTTTTTTTTGTGTAGCGCCTGTGGGTGTCAAATGGTATATAGCTATGCGCCATTTAAGGGTTAAGAAAC
>WNGS01008737.1:0-31956 GCA_020271785.1 Procambarus virginalis
ATGGTTAATGTTGAAGAAACAAGTTAAGGGAGATCCTAACACAGTGAAAAAATATATTTTAAGAACGTTGAAGGTCATCACTGTTATTATAGGAGAGAGTTATACGTGGCAAGCGACCTTAACTTGGCAACTATTTGTAAGGTACACAACTGTTGTCTTCTTTCTTGGGCTCTCTGCATTAGAAATTATACAAAATGGGATTTTTTTGCTGAGAATCAGTTAATTGTTTGAACCTCAATTTTAGTAAATGTAAATGGACTCTTAAGCGGACATAACTTCACTTAAAGGGATACAAAGAAGGATGACAAAGTTCAGCACAAGAATTAGAAACCTTCCACATGAGGGATTAGGAAAACCTATTTTTTCATCGGAGAAGAGAAGTGATGACATGAATGAAGTATTAAAATAAATGAAAGGAAATAATAATAAGATGTAAATATATCAGGAATAAACAGAACATGATACAGTAGAGACAAAATTTAATACGAATATTCAAGACTAGCTGAACCCGGCCACGCATTGCTCTGGTTAAGCAACACATGTGCGCTGCTGAACCACAGCAACATTCCCCTGTCTCCCAGTCTTCCCTACCATCCCCCCCTCCCGTCCCATCGTCCTCCCAACCATTCCCCCTTCCTCATCCCCTAGTCCTCCCAACCATTCAACCACTCCCCCGTCTCCCACTATTCCCCCCTTCCTCATCCCTTTTTCTTCCCCATCATCCCCCACTCCACCATCCCCTCGTCCTCCTAACCATTCCCCTTTCCACTGTATCTTTGTCCTCCCCACCATCCCCCACTCCCCGTCCCCTCGTCTTCCAAACAATTCCTCCTCCCCTGTCCCTTCTTCCTCCCACCCCCTTCCCCTACTCCCATGTCCCTTTGTTCTCCCCACCAGCCGGTCGGCCGAGAGCGGACCTTAACACCAATATTTACAGGTTTCCTCTTCACACGACGATGGCGTGAATGGCGCTCCTGGGGCCGGGTCTAAGTGTGCGGCATTCAGCTCTTTCAGCGTCACACTCGTCAAGTTGAAAGCTGCCTGGTAGTCGTGGCCAGTGGTCGTGTCACTGCTGGTAGTCGTGGCCAGTGGTCGTGTCACTGCCTGGTAGTCGTGGCCAGTGGTCGTGTCACTGCCTGGTAGTCGTGGCCAGTGGTCGTGTCACTGCCTGGTAGTCGTGGCCAGTGGTCGTGTCACTTCCTGGTAGTCGTGGCCAGTGGTCGTGTCACTGCCTGGTAATCGTGACCAGTGGTAGTGTCACTGCCTGGTAGTCGTGGCCAGTGGTCGTGTCACTGCCTGGTAGTCTTGGCCAGTGGTCGTGTCAATGCCTGGTAGTCGTGGCCAGTGGTCGTGTCACTGCCTGGTAGTCGTGGCCAGTGGTCGTGTCACTGCCTGGTAGTCTTGGCCAGTGGTCGTGTCACTGCCTGGTAGTCGTGGCCAGTGTCGTCTCACTGCCTGGTAGTCGTGGCCAGTGGTCGTGTCACTTCCTGGTAGTCGTGGCCAGTGGTCGTGTCACTGCCTGGTAGTCGTGGCCAGTGGTTGTGACACTGCCTGGTAGTCGTGGCCAGTGGTCGTGTCACTGCCTGGTAGTCGTGGCCAGTGGTCGTGTCACTGCCTGGTAGTCGTGGCCAGTGGTCGTGTCACTGCCTGGTAGTCGTGGCCAGTGGTCGTGTCACTGCCTGGTAGTCTTGGCCAGTGGTCGTGTCACTGCCTGGTAGTCGTGGCCAGTGGTCGTGTCACTGCCTGGTAGTCGTGGCCAGTGGTCGTGTCACTGCCTGGTAGTCTTGGCCAGTGGTCGTGTCACTGCCTGGTAGTCGTGGCCAGTGGTCGTCTCACTGCCTGATAGTCGTGCCAGTGGTCGTCTCACTGCCTGGCAGTCGTGGCCAGTGGTCGTGTCACTGCCTGGTAGTCGTGGCCAGTGGTCGTCTCACTGCCTGGCAGTCGTGGGTAGTGGTCGTGTCACTGCCTGGTAGTTTAGGCCAGTGGTCGTGTCACTGCCTGGTAGTCTAGGCCAGTGATCGTGTCACTGCCTGGTAGTCGTGGCCAGTGGTCGTCTCACTGCCTGGTAGTTGTGGCCAGTGGTCGTCTCACTGCCTGATAGTCGTGGTCAGTGGTCGTGTCACTGCCTGGTAGTCGTGACCAGTGGTCGTGTCACTGCCTGGTAGTCGTGGCCAGTGGTCGTCTCACTGCCTGGCAGTCGTGGCTAGAGGTCGTGTCACTGCCTGGTAGTCGTGGCCAGTGGTCGTGTCACTGCCTGGTGGTCGTGGCCAGTGGTCGTGTCACTGCCTGGTGGTCGTGGCCGGTGGTCGTGTCACTGCTGGTGGTCGTGGCCAGTGTTCGTGTCACTGCTTGGTAGTCGTGACCAGTGGTCGTGTCACTGCCTGGTAGTCTAGGCCAGTGGTCGTGACACTACCTGGTAGTCGTGGTCAGTGGTCGTCTCACTGCCTGGTAGTCGTGGCAGTGGTCGTGTAACTGCCTGGTAGACGTGGCCAGTGGTCGTCTCACTGCCTGGTAGTCGTGGCCAGTGGTCGTGTCACTGCCTGGTAGTCGTGGCCAGTGGTCGTGTCACTGCCTGGTAGTCGTGGCCAGTGGTCGTATCACTGCCTGGCAGTCGTGGCCAGTGGTCGTCTCACTGCCTGGTAGTCGTGGCTAGAGGTCGTGTCACTGCCTGGTAGTCGTGGCCAGTGGTCGTCTAGGCATCAACCATATGAAACAGTCTGGTAGTCGTGGTCAGTGGTCGTGGCCAGTGGTCGTGTCACTGCCTGGTAGTCGTGGCCAGTGGTCGTCTCACTGCCTGGTAGTCGTGGTCAGTGGTCGTGTCACTGCCTGGTAGTCGTGGCCAGTGGTCGTCTAGGCATCAACCATATGAAACAGTCTGGTAGTCGTGGTCAGTGGTCGTGGCCAGTGGTCGTGGCACTGCCTGACAGTCGTGGCCAGTGGTCGTGTCACTGCCTGGTAGTCGTGGCCAGTGGTCGTGTCAATGCCTGGTAGTCGTGGCCAGTGGTCGTGTCACTGCCTGGTAGTCGTGGTCAGTGGTCGTGTCACTGCCTGGTAGTCGTGGCCAATGGTCGTCTCACTGCCTGGTAGTCGTGGCCAGTGGTCGTGTCACTGCCTGGTAGTCGACGCCAGTGGTCGTGTCACTGCCTGGTAGTCGTGGCCAGTGGTCGTGTCACTGCTTGGTAGTCGTGGCCAGTGGTCGTGACACTGCCTGGTAGTCGTGGCCAGTGGTCGTGTCACTGCCTGGTAGTCGTGACCAGTGGTCGTGACACTGCTTGGTAGTCGTGGCCAGTGGTCGTGTCACTGCCTGGTAGTCGTGGCCAGTGGTCGTGTCACTGCCTGGTAGTCGTGGCCAGTGGTCGTGTCACTTCCTGGTAGTCGTGGCCAGTGGTCGTGTCACTGCCTGGTAGTCATGACCAGTGGTCGTGTCACTGCCTGGTAGTCGTGGCCAGTGGTCGTGTCACTGCCTGGTAGTCTTGGCCAGTGGTCGTGTCACTGCCTGGTAGTCGTGGCCAGTGGTCGTGTCACTGTCCTGGTAGTCGTGTCACTGCCAGTGGTCGTGTCACTGCCTGGTAGTCGTGGCCAGTGGTCGTGTCACTGCCTGGTAGTCGTGGCCAGTGGTCGTCTCACTGCCTGGTAGTCGTGGCCAGTGGTCGTGTCACTTCCTGGTAGTCGTGGCCAATGGTCGTGTCACTGCCTGGTAGTCGTGGCCAGTGGTCGTGACCTGCCTGGTAGTCGTGGCCAGTGGTCGTGTCACTGCCTGGTAGTCGTGGCCAGTGGTCGTGTCACTGCCTGGTAGTCGTGGCCAGTGGTCGTGTCACTTCCTGGTAGTCGTGGCCAGTGGTCGTGTCACTGCCTGGTAGTCGTGACCAGTGGTCGTGTCACTGCCTGGTAGTCGTGGCCAGTGGTCGTGTCACTGCCTGGTAGTCTTGGCCAGTGGTCGTGTCACTGCCTGGTAGTCGTGACCAGTGGTCGTGTCACTGCCTGGTAGTCGTGGCCAGTGGTCGTGTCACTGCCTGGTAGTCTTGGCCAGTGGTCGTGTCACTGCCTGGTAGTCGTGGCCAGTGGTCGCCTCACTGCCTGGTAGTCGTGGCCAGTGGTCGTCTCACTGCCTGGCAGTCGTGGCCAGTGGTCGTGTCACTGCCTGTAGTCGTGGCCAGTGGTCGTCTCACTGCCTGGCAGTCGTGGTTAGTGGTCGTGTCACTGCCGGTAGTCTAGGCCAGTGGTCGTGTCACTGCCTGGTAGTCTAGGCCAGTGATCGTGTCACTGCCTGGTAGTCGTGGCCAGTGGTCGACTCACTGCCTGGTAGTCGTGGCCAGTGGTCGTCTCTCTGCCTGATAGTCGTGGTCAGTGGTCGTGACTCTGCCAGGTAGTCGTGACCAGTGGTCGTGTCACTGCCTGGTAGTCGTGGCCAGTGGTCGTCTCACTGCCTGGCAGTCGTGGCTAGAGGTCGTGTCACTGCCTGGTAGTCGTGGCCAGTGGTCGTGTCACTGCCTGGTGGTCGTGGCCAGTGGTCGTGTCACTGCCTGGTGGTCGTGGCCAGTGGTCGTTTCACTGCCTGGTGGTCGTGGCCAGTGGTCGTGTCACTCCTTGGTAGTCGTGACCAGTGGTCGTGTCACTGCCTGGTGGTCGTGGCCAGTGGTCGTGTCACTGCCTGGCAGTCGTGGCCAGTGCTCGTGTCACTGCCTGGTAGTCGTGGCTAGAGTTCGTGTCACTGCCTGATAGTCGTGGCCAGTGGTCGTCTAGGCATCAACCATATGAAACAGTCTGGTAGTCGTGGTCAGTGGTCGTGGCCAGTGGTCGTGTCACTGCCTGGTAGTCGTGGCCAGTGGTCGTGTCACTGCCTGGTAGTCGTGGTCAGTGGTCGTCTCACTGCCTGGTAGTCGTGGCCAGTGGTCGTGTCACTGCCTGGTAGTCGTGGCCAGTGGTGGTCTCACTGCCTGGTAGTCGTGGTCAGTGGTCGTCTCACTGCCTGGTAGTCGTGGTCAGTGGTCGTCTAGGCATCAACCATATGAAACAGTCTGGTAGTCGTGGTCAGTGGTCGTGGCCAGTGGTCGTGTCACTGCCTGACAGTCGTGGCCAGTGGTCGTCTCACTGCCTGGTAGTCGTGGTCAGTGGTCGTCTCACTGCCTGGTAGTCGTGGCCAGTGGTCGTGTCACTGCCTGACAGTCGTGGCCAGTGGTCGTCTCACTGCCTGGTAGTCGTGGTCAGTGGTCGTCTCACTGCCTGGTAGTCGTGGCCAGTGGTCGTCTAGGCATCAACCATATGAAACAGTCTGCTAGTCGTGGTCAGTGGTCGTGGCCAGTGGTCGTGGCACTGCCTGACAGTCGTGGCCAGTGGTCGTGTCACTGCCTGGTAGTCGTGGCCAGTGGTCGTGTCAATGCCTGGTAGTCGTGGCCAGTGGTCGTGTCACTGCCTGGAAGTCGTGGTCAGTGGTAGTGTCACTGCCTGGTAGTCGTGGCCAGTGGTCGTCTCACTGCCTGGTAGTCGTGGCCAGTGGTCGTGTCACTGCCTGGTAGTCGAGGCCAGTGGTCGTGTCACTGCCTGGTAGTCGTGGCCAGTGGTCGTGTCACTTCCTGGTAGTCGTGGCCAGTGGTCGTGTCACTGCCTGGTAGTCGTGACCAGTGGTCGTGTCACTGCCTGGTAGTCGTGGCCAGTGGTCGTGTCACTGCCTGGTAGTCTTGGCCAGTGGTCGTGTCTCTGCCTGGTAGTCGTGGCCAGTGGTCGTGTCACTGCTGGTAGTCGTGGCCAGTGGTCGTGTCACTGCCTGGTAGTCTTGGCCAGTGGTCGTGTCACTGCCTGGTAGTCGTGGCCAGTGGTCGTCTCACTGCCTGGTAGTCGTGGCCAGTGGTAGTGTCACTTCCTGGTAGTCGTGGCCAGTGGTCGTGTCACTGTCTGTCACACTGTCACAGAGAACATATACGGCACGCATAGACGAGATAAAACACCTAAATTATTGGATCGTCTCAAAGCTCTCCAAATGTACTCTCTAGAAAGGAGACGAGAGAGATACCAAATAATATACACGTGGAAAATACTGGAGGGCCAGGTCCCAAATCTACACAGTAAAATAACAACGTACTGGAGTGAACGATATGGAAGAAAATGCAAGATTGATCCAGTGAAGAGCAGAGGTGCCATAGGCACAATCAGAGAACACTGTATAAACATCAGAGGTCCGCGGTTGTTCAACGTCCTCCCAGCGACTATAAGAAATATTGCCGGAACAACCGTGGACATCTTCAAGAGAAACTGGACTGTTTCCTAAGAGAAGTCCCGGATCAGCCGGGCTGTGGTGGGTATGTGGCTCTGCGGGCCGCTCCAAGCAACAGCCTGGTGGATCAAACTCTCACAAGTCGAGCCTGGCCTCGGGCCGGGCTTGGGGAGTAGAAGAACTCCCAGAACCCCATCAACCAGGTATCAACCAGGTGTCTGGTAGTCGTGGCCAGTGGTCGTGACACTGCCTGGTAGTCGTGGCCAGTGGTCGTCTCACTGCCTGGCAGTCGTGGCCAGTGGTCGTGTCACAGCCTGGTAGTCGTGGCCAGTGGTCGTCTCACTGCCTGGCAGTCGTGGGTAGTGGTCGTGTCACTGCCTGGTAGTCTAGGCCAGTGGTCGTGTCACTGCCTGGTAGTCTAGGCCAGTGATCGTGTCACTGCCTGGTAGTCGTGGCCAGTGGTCGTCTCAATGCCTGGTAGTCGTGGCCAGTGGTCGTCTCTCTGCCTGATAGTCGTGGTCAGTGGTCGTGACTCTGGCTGGTAGTCGTGACCAGTGGTCGTGTCACTGCCTGGTGGTCGTGGCCAGTGGTCGTGTCACTGCCTGGTGGTCGTGGCCAGTGGTCGTGTCACTGCCTGGCAGTCGTGGCCAGTGCTCGTGTCACTGCCTGGTAGTCGTGGCTAGAGGTCGAGTCACTGCCTGATAGTCGTGGCCAGTGGTCGTCTAGGCATCAACCATATGAAAGAGTCTGGTAGTCGTGGTCAGTGGTCGTGGCCAGTGGTCGTGTCACTGCCTGGTAGTCGTGGCCAGTGGTCGTGTCACTGCCTGGTAGTCGTGGTCAGTGGTCGTCTCACTGCCTGGTAGTCGTGGCCAGTGGTCGTGTCACTGCCTGGTAGTCGTGGCCAGTGGTCGTCTCACTGCCTGGTAGTCGTGGTCAGTGGTCGTCTCACTGCCTGGTAGTCGTGGTCAGTGGTCGTCTCACTGCCTGGTAGTCGTGGCCAGTGGTCGTGTCACTGCCTGGTAGTCGTGGCCAGTGGTCGTGACACTGCCTGGTAGTCGTGGCCAGTGGTCGTGTCACTGCCTGGTAGTCGTGGCCAGTGGTCGTGTCACTGCCTGGTAGTCGTGGCCAGTGGTCGTGTCACTTCCTGGTAGTCGTGGCCAGTGGTCGTGTCACTGCCTGGTAGTCGTGACCAGTGGTCGTCTCACTGCCTGGCATTCGTGGCCAGTGGTCGTGTCACTGCCTGGTAGTCGTGGCCAGTGGTCGTGTCACTGCTTGGTAGTCGTGGCCAGTGGTCGTGACACTGCCTGGTAGTCGTGGCCAGTGGTCGTGTCACTGCCTGGTAGTCGTGACCAGTGGTCGTGACACTGCTGGTAGTCGTGGCCAGTGGTCGTGTCACTGCCTGGTAGTCGTGGCCAGTGGTCGTGTCACTGCCTGGTAGTCGTGGCCAGTGGTCGTGTCACTTCCTGGTAGTCGTGGCCAGTGGTCGTGTCACTGCCTGGTAGTCATGACCAGTGGTCGTGTCACTGCCTGGTAGTCGTGGCCAGTGGTCGTGTCACTGCCTGGTAGTCTTGGCCAGTGGTCGTGTCACTGCCTGGTAGTCGTGGCCAGTGGTCGTGTCACTGCCTGGTAGTCGTGGCCAGTGGTCGTGTCACTGCCTGGTAGTCATGGCCAGTGGTCGTGTCACTGCCTGGTAGTCGTGGCCAGTGGTCGTCTCACTGCCTGGTAGTCGTGGCCAGTGGTCGTGTCACTTCCTGGTAGTCGTGGCCAATGGTCGTGTCACTGCCTGGTAGTCGTGGCCAGTGGTCGTGACACTGCCTGGTAGTCGTGGCCAGTGGTCGTGTCACTGCCTGGTAGTCGTGGCCAGTGGTCGTGTCACTGCCTGGTAGTCGTGGCCAGTGGTCGTGTCACTTCCTGGTAGTCGTGGCCAGTGGTCGTGTCACTGCCTGGTAGTCGTGACCAGTGGTCGTGTCACTGCCTGGTAGTCGTGGCCAGTGGTCGTGTCACTGCCTGGTAGTCTTGGCCAGTGGTCGTGTCACTGCCTGGTAGTCGTGACCAGTGGTCGTGTCACTGCCTGGTAGTCGTGGCCAGTGGTCGTGTCACTGCCTGGTAGTCGTGGCCAGTGGTCGTGTCACTGCCTGGTAGTCGTGGCCAGTGGTCGCCTCACTGCCTGGTAGTCGTGGCCAGTGGTCGTCTCACTGCCTGGCAGTCGTGGCCAGTGGTCGTGTCACTGCCTGGTAGTCGTGGCCAGTGGTCGTCTCACTGCCTGGCAGTCGTGGTTAGTGGTCGTGTCACTGCCTGGTAGTCTAGGCCAGTGGTCGTGTCACTGCCTGGTAGTCTAGGCCAGTGATCGTGTCACTGCCTGGTAGTCGTGGCCAGTGGTCGACTCACTGCCTGGTAGTCGTGGCCAGTGGTCGTCTCTCTGCCTGATAGTCGTGGTCAGTGGTCGTGACTCTGCCAGGTAGTCGTGACCAGTGGTCGTGTCACTGCCTGGTAGTCGTGGCCAGTGGTCTTCTCACTGCCTGGCAGTCGTGGCTAGAGGTCGTGTCACTGCCTGGTAGTCGTGGCCAGTGGTCGTGTCACTGCCTGGTGGTCGTGGCCAGTGGTCGTGTCACTGCCTGGTGGTCGTGGCCAGTGGTCGTTTCACTGCCTGGTGGTCGTGGCCAGTGGTCGTGTCACTGCTTGGTAGTCGTGACTAGTGGTCGTGTCACTGCCTGGGGTCGTGGCCAGTGGTCGTGTCACTGCCTGGCAGTCGTGGCCAGTGCTCGTGTCACTGCCTGGTAGTCGTGGCTAGAGGTCGTGTCACTGCCTGGTAGTCGTGGCCAGTGGTCGTCTCACTGCCTGGTAGTCGTGGCCAGTGGTCGTGTCACTGCCTGGTAGTCGTGGCCAGTGGTCGTGACACTGCCTGGTAGTCGTGGCCAGTGGTCGTGTCACTGCCTGGTAGTCGTGGCCAGTGGTCGTGTCACTGCCTGGTAGTCGTGGCCAGTGGTCGTGTCACTGCCTGGTAGTCGTGGTCAGTGGTCGTCTCACTGCCTGGTAGTCGTGGCCAGTGGTCGTGTCACTGCCTGGTAGTCGTGGCCAGTGGTCGTCTCACTGCCTGGTAGTCGTGGTCAGTGGTCGTCTCACTGCCTGGTAGTCGTGGTCAGTGGTCGTCTCACTGCCTGGTAGTCGTGGCCAGTGGTCGTGGCCAGTGGTCGTGTCACTGCCTGGTAGTCGTGGCCAGTGGTCGTGTCACTGCCTGGTAGTCGTGGTCAGTGGTCGTCTCACTGCCTGGTAGTCGTGGCCAGTGGTCGTGTCACTGCCTGGTAGTCGTGGTCAGTGGTCGTCTCACTGCCTGGTAGTCGTGGTCAGTGGCCGTGGCCAGTGGTCGTGTCACTGCCTGGTAGTCGTGGCCAGTGGTCGTGTCACTGCCTGGTAGTCGTGGCCAGTGGTCGTGTCACTGCCTGGTAGTCGTGGTCAGTGGTCGTCTCACTGCCTGGTAGTCGTGGCCAGTGGTCGTGTCACTGCCTGGTAGTCGTGGTCAGTGGTCGTCTCACTGCCTGGTAGTCGTGGTCAGTGGTCGTGGCCAGTGGTCGTGTCACTGCCTGGTAGTCGTGGCCAGTGGTCGTGTCACTGCCTGGTAGTCGTGGTCAGTGGTCGTCTCACTGCCTGGTAGTCGTGGCCAGTGGTCGTGTCACTGCCTGGTAGTCGTGGCCAGTGGTCGTCTCACTGCCTGGTAGTCGTGGTCAGTGGTCGTCTCACTGCCTGGTAGTCGTGGTCAGTGGTCGTCTCACTGCCTGGTAGTCGTGGCCAGTGGTCGTGTCACTGCCTGGTAGTCGTGGCCAGTGGTCGTGTCACTGCCTGGTAGTCGTGGCCAGTGGTCGTGTCACTGCCTGGTAGTCGTTGCCAGTGGTCGTGTCACTGCCTGGTAGTCGTGGCCAGTGGTCGTGTCACTGCCTGGTAGTCGTGGCCAGTGGTCGTGTCACTGCCTGGTAGTCTTGGCCAGTGGTCGTGTCACTGCCTGGTAGTCGTGGCCAGTGGTCGTGTCACTGCCTGGTAGTCGTGGCCAGTGGTCGTCTCACTGCCTGGTAGTCGTGGCCAGTGGTCGTCTCACTGCCTGGCAGTCGTGGCCAGTGGTCGTGTCACTGCCTGGTAGTCGTGGCCAGTGGTCGTCTCACTGCCTGGTAGTCGTGGCCAGTGGTCGTGTCACTGCCTGGTAGTCGTGGCTAGTGGTCGTGACACTGCCTGGTAGTCGTGGCCAGTGGTCGTGTCACTGCCTGGTTGTCGTGGCCAGTGGTCGTGTCACTGCCTGGTAGTCGTGGCCAGTGGTCGTGTCACTGCCTGGTAGTCGTGGCCAGTGGTCGAGTCACTGCCTGGTAGTCGTGGCCAGTGGTCGTGTCACTGCCTGGTAGTCGTGGCCAGTGGTCGTGTCACTGCCTGGTAGTCGTGTCCAGTGGTCGTGTCACTGCCTGGTAGTCGTGGTCAGTGGTCGTGTCACTGCCTGGTAGTCGTGGCCAGTGGCCGTGTCACTGTCTGGTAGTCGTGGTCAGTGGTCGTGTCACTGCCTGGTAGTCGTGGCCAGTGGTCGTGTCACTGCCTGGTAGTCGTGGCCAGTGGTCGTGTCACTGCCTGGTAGTCGAGGCCAGTGGTCGTGTCACTGCCTGGTAGTCGTTGTCAATGGTCGTGTCACTGCCTGGTAGTCGTGGCCAGTGGTCGTGTCACTGTCTGCTAGTCGTGGTCAGTGGTCGTTTAACTGCCTGGTAGTCGTGGCCAGTGGTCGTGTCACTGCCTGATAGTCGTGGCCAGTGGTCGTGTCACTGACTGGTAGTCGTGGCCAGTGGTCATTCACTGTCTGGTAGTATGGCCAGTGGTCGTGTCACTGTCTGGTAGTCGTGGTCAGTGGTCATTTCACAGTCTGGTAGTCGAGGCCAGTGGTCGTGCCACTGTCTGGTAGTAGTGGTCAGTGGTCGTGTCACTGTCTGGTAGTCGTGTCACTGCCTGGTAGTCGTGGCCAGTGGTCATTTCACTGTCTGGTAGTCGAGGCCAGTGGTCGTGTCACTGTCTGGTAGTCGTGGTCAGTGGTCGTGTCACTGCCTGGTAGTCGTGTCACTGCCTGGTAGTCGTGGTCAGTGGTCGCGTCACTGTCTGGTAGTCGTGGCCAGTGTTCGTGTCACTGCCTGGTAGTCGTGGCCAGTGGTCGTGTCACTGTCTGGTAGTCGTGGCCAGTGGTCATGTCACTGTCTGGTAGTCGTGGTCAGTGGTCGTGTCACTGCCTGGTAGTCGTGTCACTGTCTGGTAGTCGTGGCCAGTGGTCATTTCACTGTCTGGTAGTCGAGGCCAGTGGTCGTGTCACTGTCTGGTAGTCGTGGTCAGTGGTCGTGTCAATGCCTGGTAGTCGTGTCACTGTCTGGTAGTCGTGGTCAGTGGTCGTGTCACTGTTTGGTAGTCGTGGCCAATGGTCGTGTCACTGTCTGGTAGTCGTGGTCAGTGGTCATTTCACAGTCTGGTAGTCGAGGCCAGTGGTCGTGTCACTGTCTGGTAGTCGTGGTCAGTGGTCGTGTCACTGCCTGGTAGTCGTGTCACTGCATGGTAGTCTTGGCCAGTGGTCATTTCACTGTCTGGTAGTCGAGGCCAGTGGTCGTGTCACTGTCTGGTAGTCGTGGTCGGTGGTCGTGTCACTGCCTGGTAGTCGTGTCACTGCCTGGTAGTCGTGGTCAGTGGTCGTGTCACTGTCTGGTAGTCGTGGCCAGTGGTCGTGTCACTGCCTGGTAGTCGTGGCCAGTGGTTGTGTCACTGTCTGGTAGTCGTGGCCAGTGGTCGTGTCACTGTCTGGTAGTCGTGGTCAGTGGTCGTGTCACTGCCTGGTAGTCGTGTCACTGCCTGGTAGTCGTGGCCAGTGGTCATTTCACTGTCTGGTAGTGGAGGCCAGTGGTCGTGTTACTGTCTGGTAGTCGTGGTCAGTGGTCGTGTCACTGCCTGGTAGTCGTGTCACTGCCTGGTAGTCGTGGTCAGTGGTCGTGTCACTGTCTGGTAGTCGTGGCCAGTGGTCGTGTCACTGCCTGGTAGTCGTGGCCAGTGGTCGTGTCACTGTCTGGTAGTCGTGGCCAGTGGTCGTGTCACTGTCTGGTAGTCGTGGTCAGTGGTCGTGTCACTGCCTGGTAGTCGTGTCACTGCCTGGTATTCGTGGCCAGTGGTCGTGTCACTGTCTGGTAGTCGTGCCAGTGGTCGTGTCACTGCCTGGTAGTCGTGTCACTGCCTGGTAGTCGTGGTCAGTGTCGTGTCACTGTCTGGTAGTCGTGGCCAGTGGTCGTGTCACTGCCTGGTAGTCGTGGCCAGTGGTCGTGTCACTGCCTGGTAGTCGTGGCCAGTGGTCGTTTCACTGCCTGGTAGTCTTGGCCAGTGGTCGTGTCACTGCCTGGTAGTCGTGGCCAGTGGTCGTGTCACTGCCTGGTAGTCGTGGCCAGTGGTCGTGTCACTGCCTGGTAGTCTTGGCCAGTGGTCGTGTCACTGCCTGGTAGTCGTGGCTAGTGGTCGTCTCACTGCCTGGTAGTCGTGGCCAGTGGTCGTCTCACTGCCTGGCAGTCGTGGCCAGTGGTCGTGTCACTGCCTGGTAGTCGTGGCCAGTGGTCGTCTCACTGCTTGGTAGTCGTGGCCAGTGGTCGTCTCACTGCCTGGCAGTCGTGGTCAGTGGTCGTGTCACTGCCTGGAAGTCGTGGCCAGTGGTCGTGTCACTGCCTGGTAGTCGTGGCCAGTGGTCGTGTCACTGCCTGGTAGTCGTGGCCAGTGGTCGTGTCACTGCCTGGTAGTCGTGGCCAGTGGTCGTGTCACTGCCTGGTAGTCGTGGCCAGTGGTCGTCTCACTGCCTGGTAGTCGTGGCCAGTGGTCGTGTCACTGCCTGGTAGTCGTGGCCAGTGGTCGTGTCACTGCCTGGTAGTCGTGGCCAGTGGTCGTGTCACTGCCTGGTAGTCGTGGCCAGTGGTCGTGTCACTGCCTGGTAGTCGTGGCCAGTGGTCGTGTCACTGCCGGTAGTCGTGGCCAGTGGTCGTGTCACTGTCTGGTAGTCGTGGCCAGTGGTCGTGTCACTGCCTGGTAGTCGTGGCCAGTGGTCGTGTCACTGCATGGTAGTCGTGGCCAGTGGTCGTGTCACTGCCTGGTAGTCGTGGTCAGTGGTCGTGTCACTGCCTGGTAGTCGTGGCCAGTGGTCGTGTCACTGCCTGGTAGTCGTGGCCAATGGTCGTGTCACTGCCTGGTAGTCGTGGCCAGTGGTCGTGTCACTGCCTGGTAGTCGTGGTCAGTGTTCGTGTCACTGCCTGGTAGTCGTGGCCAGTGGTCGTGTCACTGTCTGGTAGTCGTGGTCAGTGGTCGTTTAACTGCCTGGTAGTCGTGGCCAGTGTCGTGTCACTGCCTGGTAGTCGTGGCCAGTGGTCGTGTCACTGTCTGGTAGTCGTGGCCAGTGGTCATTTCACAGTCTGGTAGTCGAGGTCAGTGGTCGTGCCACTGTCTGGTAGTCGTTGTCAGTGGTCGTGTCACTGTCTGGTAGTCGTGTCACTGCCTGGTAGTCGTGGTCAGTGGTCGCGTCACTGTCTGGTAGTCGTGGCCAGTGGTCGTGTCACTGCCTGGTAGTCATGGCCAGTGGTCGTGTCACTGTCTGGTAGTCGTGGCCAGTGGTCGTGTCACTGTCTGGTAGTCGTGGTCAGTGGTCGTGTCACTGTCTGGTAGTCGTGGCCAGTGGTCATTTCACTGTCTGGTAGTCGAGGCCAGTGGTCGTGTCACTGTCTGGTAGTCGTGGTCAGTGGTTGTGTCACTGTATGGTAGTCGTGTCACTGCCTGGTAGTCGTGGTCAGTGGTCGTGTCACTGTCTAGTAGTCGTGGCCAGTGGTCGTGTCACTGTCTGGTAGTCGTGGTCAGTGGTCATTTCACAGTCTGGTAGTCGAGGCCAGTGGTCGTGTCACTGTCTGGTAGTCGTGGTGAGTGGTCGTGTCACTGCCTAGTAGTCGTGTCGCTGCCTGGTAGTCGTGGCCAGTGGTCATTTCACTGTCTGTTAGTCGTGGTCAGTGGTCGTGTCACTGTCTGGTAGTCGTGTCACTGCCTGGTAGTCGTGGCCAGTGGTCATTTCACAGTCTGGTAGTCGAGGCCAGTGGTCGTGTCACTGTCTGGTAGTCGTGGTCAGTGGTCGTGTCACTGCCTGGTAGTCGTGTCACTGCCTGGTAGTCGTGTCACTGCCTGGTAGTCGTGGCCAGTGGTCATTTCACTGTCTGGTAGTCGAGGCCAGTGGTCGTGTCACTGTCTGGTAGTCGTGGTCAGTGGTCGTGTCACTGCCTGGTAGTCGTGTCACTGCCTGGTAGTCGTGGTCAGTGGTCTTGTCACTGTGTGGTAGTCGTGGCCAGTGGTCGTGTCACTGCCTGGTAATCGTGGCCAGTGGTCGTGTCACTGTCTGGTAGTCGTGGCCAGTGGTCGTGTCACTGTCTGGTAGTCGTGGTCAGTGGTCGTGTCACTGCCTGGTAGTCGTGTCACTGCCTGGTAGTCGTGGCCAGTGGTCATTTCACTGTCTGGTAGTGGAGGCCAGTGGTCGTGTCACTGTCTGGTAGTCGTGGTCAGTGGTCGTTTCACTGCCTGGTATTCGTGTCACTGCCTGGTAGTCGTGGTCAGTGGTCGTGTCACTGTCTGGTAGTCGTGGTCAGTGGTCGTTTCACTGCCTGGTAGGCGTGTCACTGCCTGGTAGTCGTGGTCAGTGGTCTTGTCACTGTGTGGTAGTCATGGCCAGTGGTCGTGTCACTGCCTGGTAATCGTGGCCAGTGGTCGTGTCACTGTCTGGTAGTCGTGGCCAGTGGTCGTGTCACTGTCTGGTAGTCGTGGTCAGTGGTTGTGTCACTGCCTGGTAGTCGTGTCACTGCCTGGTAGTCGTGGCCAGTGGTCATTTCACTGTCTGGTAGTGGAGGCCAGTGGTCGTGTCACTGTCTGGTAGTCGTGGTCAGTGGACGTTTCACTGCCTGGTAGTCGTGTCACTGCCTGGTAGTCGTGGTCAGTGGTCGTGTCACTGTCTGGTAGTCGTGGTCAGTGGTCGTTTCACTGCCTGGTAGTCGTGTCACTGTCTGGTAGTCGTGGCCAGTGGTCGTGTCACTGCCTGGTAGTCGTGGCCAGTGGCCGTGTCTCTGTCTGGTAGTCGTGGCCAGTGGTTGTGTCACTGTCTGGTAGTCGTGGTCAGTGATCGTGTCACTGCCTGGTAGTCGTGTCACTGCCTGGTAGTCGTGGCCAGTGGTCGTGTCACTGTCTGGTAGTCGTGGTCAGTGGTCGTGTCACTGCCTGGTAGTCGTGTCACTGCCTGGTAGTCGTGGGTAGTGGTCGCGTCACTGCCTGGTAGTCTTGTCACTGTCTGGTAGTCGTGATCAGTGGTCGTGTCACTGCCTGGTAGTCGTGGTCAGTGGTCGTGTCACTGCCTGGTAGTCGTGGTCAGTGGTCGTGTCACTGCCTGGTAGTCGTGGTCAGTGATCGTGTCACTGCCTGGTAGTCGTGGTCAGTGGTCGTGTCACTGCCTGGTATCGTGGCACTGCCTGGTAGTCGTGTCACTGCCTGGTAGTCGTGGCCAGTGATCGTGTCACTGCCTGGTAGTCGTGTCCAGTGGTCGTGTCACTGCTGGTAATCGTGGCCAGTAGTCGTGTCACTGCCTGGTAGTCGTGGACAGTGGTCGTGTCATTGCCTGGTAGTCGTGGCCAGTGTCGTGTCACTGCCTGGTAGTCGTGGCCAGTGATCGTGTCACTGCCTGGTTGTCGTGGCCAGTGGTCGTGTCACTGCCTGGTAGTCGTGGCCAGTAGTCGTGTCACTGCCTGGTAGTCTTGGCCAGTAGTCGTGTCACTGCCTGGTAGTCGTGGCCAGTGGTCGTCTCACTGCCTGGTAGTCGTGGCCAGTGGTCGTGTCACTGCCTAGTAGTCGTGACCAGTGGTCGTGTCACTGCCTGGTAGTCGTGGCCAGTGGTCGTGTCACTGCCTGGTTGTCGTGGCCAGTGGTCGTGTCACTGCCTGTAGTCGTGGCCAGTGGTCGTGTCACTGCCTGGTAGTCGTGGCCAGTGGTCGTGTCACTGCCTGGTAGTCGTGGCCAATGATCGTGTCACNCATGGTCGTGTCACTGCCTGGTAGTCGTGGCAGTGGTCGTCTCACTGCCTGGTAGTCGTGGCCAGTGGTCGTCTCAATGCCTGGCAGTAGTGGCCAGTGGTCGTGTCACTGCCTGGTAGTCGTGGCCGTGGTCGTCTCACTGCTGGTAGTCGTGGCCAGTGGTCGTGTCACTGCCTGGTAGTCGTGGCTAGTGGTCGTGGACACTGCCTGGTAGTCGTGGCCAGTGGTCGTGTCACTGCCTGGTTGTCGTGGCCAGTGGTCGTGTCACTGCCTGGTAGTCGTGGCCAGTGGTCGTGTCACTGCCTGGTAGTCGTGGCCAGTGGTCGAGTCACTGCCTGGTAGTCGTGGCCAGTGGTCGTGTCACTGCCTGGTAGTCGTGGCCAGTGGTCGTGTCACTGCCTGGTAGTCGTGCCAGTGGTCGTGTCACTGCCTGGTAGTCGTGGCAGTGGTCGTGTCACTGCCTGGTAGTCGTGGCCAGTGGCGTGTCACTGTCTGGTAGTCGTGGTCAGTGGTCGTGTCACTGCCTGGTAGTCGTGGCCAGTGGTCGTGTCACTGCCTGGTAGTCGTGGCAGTGGTCGTGTCACTGCCTGGTAGTCGAGGCCAGTGGTCGTGTCACTGCTGGTAGTCGTGTCAATGGTCGTGTCACTGCCTGGTAGTCGTGGCCAGTGGTCGTGTCACTGTCTGCTAGTCGTGGTCAGTGGTCGTTTAACTGACGGTAGTCGTGGCCAGTGGTCGTGTCACTGCCTGATAGTCGTGGCCAGGTGCCTGTGTGTCGTGTCACTGACTGGTAGTCGTGGCCAGTGGTCATTTCACTGTCTGGTAGTATTGCCAGTGGTCGGGTCACTGTCTGGTAGTCGTGGTCAGTGGTCATTCACAGTCTGGTAGTCGAGGCCAGTGGTCGTGCACTGTCTGGTAGTAGTGGTCAGTGGTCGTGTCACTGTCTGGTAGTCGTGTCACTGCCTGGTAGTCGTGGCCAGTGGTCATTTCACTGTCTGGTAGTCGAGGCCAGTGGTCGTGTCACTGTCTGGTAGTCGTGGTCAGTGGTCGTGTCACTGCAGTTGGTAGTCGTGTCACTGCCTGGTAGTCGTGGTCAGTGGTCGCGTCACTGTCTGGTAGTCGTGGCAGTGTTCGTGTCACTGCTGGTAGTCGTGGCCAGTGGTCGTGTCACTGTCTGGTAGTCGTGGCCAGTGGTCATGTCACTGTCTGGTAGTCGTGGTCAGTGGTCGTGTCACTGCCTGGTAGTCGTGTCACTGTCTGGTAGTCGTGGCCAGTGGTCATTTCACTGTCTGGTAGTCGAGGGCAGTGGTCGTGTCACTGTCTGGTAGTCGTGGTCAGTGGTCGTGTCAATGCCTGGTAGTCGTGTCACTGTCTGGTAGTCGTGGTCAGTGGTCGTGTCACTGTTGGTAGTCGTGGCAAGGTCGTGTCACTGTCTGGTAGTCGTGGTCAGTGGTCATGTCACAGTCTGGTAGTCGAGGCCAGTGGTCGTGTCACTGTCTGGTAGTCGTGGTCAGTGGTCGTGTCACTGCCTGGTAGTCGTGTCACTGTGGTAGTCTTGGCCAGTGGTCTTCACTGTCTGGTAGTCGAGGCCAGTGGTCGTGTCACTGTCTGGTAGTCGTGGTCGGTGGTCGTGTCACTGCTGGTAGTCGTGTCACTGCCTGGTAGTCGTGGTCAGTGGTCGTGTCACTGTCTGGTAGTCGTGGCCAGTGGTCGTGTCACTGCCTGGTAGTCGTGGCCAGTGGTCGTGTCACTGTCTGGTAGTCGTGGCCAGTGGTCGTGTCACTGTCTGGTAGTCGTGGTCAGTGGTCGTGTCACTGCCTGGTAGTCGTGTCACTGCCTGGTAGTCGTGGCCAGTGGTCATTTCACTGTCTGGTAGGGAGGCCAGTGGTCGTGTCACTGTCTGGTAGTCGTGGTCAGTGGTCGTGTCACTGCCTGGTAGTCGTGTCACTCCTGGTAGTCGTGGTCAGTGGTGTCACTGTCTGGTAGTCGTGGCCAGTGGTCGTGTCACTGCCTGGTAGTCGTGGCCAGTGGTCGTGTCACTGTCTGGTAGTCGTGGCCAGTGGTCGTGTCACTGTCTGGTAGTCGTGGTCAGTGGTCGTGTCACTGCCTGGTAGTCGTGTCACTGCCTGGTAGTCGTGGCCAGTGGTCGTGTCACTGTCTGGTAGTCGTGGCAGTGGTCGTGTCAGTGCGTGGTAGTCGTGTCACTGCCTGGTAGTCGTGGTCAGTGGTCGTGTCACTGTCTGGTAGTCGTGGCCAGTGGTCGTGTCACTGCCTGGTAGTCGTGGCCAGTGGTCGTGTCACTGCCTGGTAGTCGTGGCCAGTGGTCGGTCACTGCCTGGTAGTCTTGGCCAGTGGTCGTGTCACTGCCTGGTAGTCGTGGCCAGTGGTCGTGTCACTGCCTAGTAGTCGTGGCCAGTGGTCGTGTCACTGCCTGGTAGTCGTGGCCAGTGGTCGTGTCACTGCCTGGTAGTCGTGGCTAGTGGTCGTCTCACTGCCTGGTAGTCGTGGCCAGTGGTCGTCTCACTGCCTGGCAGTCGTGGCCAGTGGTCGTGTCACTGCCTGGTAGTCGTGGCCAGTGGTCGTCTCACTGCTGGTAGTCGTGGCCAGTGGTCATTCACTGCCTGGTAGTCGTGGTCAGTGGTCGTGTCACTGCCTGGTAGTCGAGGCAGTGGTCGTGTCACTGCCTGGTAGTCGTGGCCAGTGGTCGTGTCACTGCCTGGTAGTCGTGGCCAGTGGTCGTGTCACTGCCTGGTAGTCGTGGCCAGTGGTCGTGTCACTGCCTGGTAGTCGTGGCCAGTGGTCGTGTCACTGCCTGGTAGTCGTGGCCAGTGGTCGTGTCACTGCCTGGTAGTCGTGGCAGTGGTGTGGTCACTGTCACTGTAGTCGTGGCCAGTGGTCGTGTCACTGCCTGGTAGTCGTGGCCAGTGGTCGTGTCACTGCCTGGTAGTCGTGGCCAGTGGTCGTGTCACTGCCGGTAGTCGAGGCCAGTGGTCGAGTCACTGTCTGGTAGTCGTGGCCACAGTGGTCGTGCACTGCCTGGTAGTCGTGGCCAGTGGTCGTGTCACTGCTGGTAGTCGTGGCCAGTGGTCGTGTCACTGCCTGGTAGTCGTGGTCAGTGGTCGTGTCACTGCCTGGTAGTCGTGGCCAGTGGTCGTGTCACTGCTGGTAGTCGTGGCCAATGGTCGTGTCACTGCCTGGTAGTCGTGGCCAGTGGTCGTGTCACTGCTGGTAGTCGTGGTCAGTGTTCGTGTCACTGCCTGGTAGTCGTGGCCAGTGGTCGTGTCACTGTCTGGTAGTCGTGGTCAGTGGTCGTTTAATGCCTGGTAGTCGTGGCCAGTTGTTGTCACTGCTGGTAGTCGTGGCCAGTGGTCGTGTCACTGTCTGGTAGTCGTGGCCAGTGGTCATTTCACAGTCTGGTAGTCGAGGCAGTGGTCGTGCCACTGTCTGGTAGTCGTTGTCAGTGGTCGTGTCACTGTCTGGTAGTCGTGTCACTGCCTGGTAGTCGTGGTCAGTGGTCGCGTCACTGTCTGGTAGTCGTGGCCAGTGGTCGTGTCACTGCCTGGTAGTCAGTGGCCAGTGGTCGTGTCACTGTCTGGTAGTCGTGGCCAGTGGTCGTGTCACTGTCTGGTAGTCGTGGTCAGTGGTCGTGTCACTGTCTGGTAGTCGTGGCCAGTGGTCATTCACTGTCTGGTAGTCGAGGCCAGTGGTCGTGTCACTGTCTGGTAGTCGTGGTCAGTGGTTGTGTCACTGTATGGTAGTCGTGTCACTGCCTGGTAGTCGTGGTCAGTGGTCGTGTCACTGTCTGGTAGTCGTGGCCAGTGGTCGTGTCACTGTCTGGTAGTCGTGGTCAGTGGTCATTTCACAGTCTGGTAGTCGAGGCCAGTGGTCGTGTCACTGTCTGGTAGTCGTGGTGAGTGGTCGTGTCACTGCCTAGTAGTCGTGTCGCTGCTGGTAGTCGTGGCCAGTGGTCATTTCACTGTCTGTAGTCGTGGTCAGTGGTCGTGTCACTGTTGGTAGTCGTGTCACTGCTGGTAGTCGTGGCCAGTGGTCATTTCACATCTGGTAGTCGAGGCCAGTGGTCGTGTCACTGTCTGGTAGTCGTGGTCAGTGGTCGTGTCACTGCCTGGTAGTCGTGTCACTGCCTGGTAGTCGTGTCACTGCCGGTAGTCGTGGCCAGTGGTCATTCACTGTCTGGTAGTCGAGGCCAGTGGTCGTGTCACTGTCTGGTAGTCGTGGTCAGTGGTCGTGTCACTGCCTGGTAGTCGTGTCACTGCCTGGTAGTCGTGGTCAGTGGTCTTGTCACTGTGTGGTAGTCGTGGCCAGTGGTCGTGTCACTGCCTGGTAATCGTGGCCAGTGGTCGTGTCACTGTTGGTAGTCGTGGCCAGTGGTCGTGTCACTGTCTGGTAGTCGTGTCAGTGGTCGTGTCACTGCCTGGTAGTCGTGTCACTGCCTGGTAGTCGTGGCCAGTGGTCATTTCACTGTCTGGTAGTGGAGGCCAGTGGTCGTGTCACTGTCTGGTAGTCGTGGTCAGTGGTCGTTTCACTGCCTGGTATTCGTGTCACTGCCTGGTAGTCGTGGTCAGTGGTCGTGTCACTGTCTGGTAGTCGTGGTCAGTGGTCGTTTCACTGCCTGGTAGGCGTGTCACTGCCTGGTAGTCGTGGTCAGTGGTCTTGTCACTGTGTGTAGTCATGGCCAGTGGTCGTGTCATGCCTGGTAATCGTGGCCAGTGGTCGTGTCACTGTCTGGTAGTCGTGGCCAGTGGTCGTGTCACTGTCTGGTAGTCGTGGTCAGTGGTTGTGTCACTGCCTGGTAGTCGTGTCACTGCCTGGTAGTCGTGGCCAGTGGTCATTTCACTGTCTGGTAGTGGAGGCCAGTGGTCGTGTCACTGTCTGGTAGTCGTGGTCAGTGGACGTTTCACTGCCTGGTAGTCGGTCACTGCCTGGTAGTCGTGGTCAGTGGTCGTGTCACTGTCTGGTAGTCGTGGTCAGTGGTCGTTTCACTGCCTGGTAGTCGTGTCACTGTCTGGTAGTCGTGGCCAGTGGTCGTGTCACTGCCTGGTAGTCGTGGCCAGTGGCCGTGTCTCTGTCTGGTAGTCGTGGCCAGTGGTTGTGTCACTGTCTGGTAGTCGTGGTCAGTGATCGTGTCACTGCCTGGTAGTCGTGTCACTGCCTGGTAGTCGTGGCCAGTGGTCGTGTCACTGTCTGGTAGTCGTGGTCAGTGGTCGTGTCACTGCCTGGTAGTCGTGTCACTGCCTGGTAGTCGTGGGTAGTGGTCGCGTCACTGCCTGGTAGTCTTGTCACTGTCTGGTAGTCGTGATCAGTGGTCGTGTCACTGCCTGGTAGTCGTGGTCAGTGGTCGTGTCACTGCCTGGTAGTCGTGGTCAGTGGTCGTGTCACTGCCTGGTAGTCGTGGTCAGTGATCGTGTCACTGCCTGGTAGTCGTGGTCAGTGGTCGTGTCACTGCCTGGTAGTCGTGGCACTGCCTGGTAGTCGTGTCACTGCCTGGTAGTCGTGGCCAGTGATCGTGTCACTGCCTGGTAGTCGTGTCCAGTGGTCGTGTCACTGCCTGGTAATCGTGGCCAGTAGTCGTGTCACTGCCTGGTAGTCGTGGACAGTGGTCGTGTCATTGCCTGGTAGTCGTGGCCAGTGTCGTGTCACTGCCTGGTAGTCGTGGCCAGTGATCGTGTCACTGCCTGGTTGTCGTGGCCAGTGGTCGTGTCACTGCCTGGTAGTCGTGGCCAGTAGTCGTGTCACTGCCTGGTAGTCTTGCCAGTAGTCGTGTCACTGCCTGGTAGTCGTGGCCAGTGGTCGTTCACTGCCTGGGTCGTGGCCAGTGGTCGTGTCACTGCCTAGTCGTGACCAGTGGTCGTGTCACTGCTGGTAGTCGTGGCCAGTGGTCGTGTCACTGCCTGGTTGTCGTGGCCAGGGTCGTCACTGCCTGGTAGTCGTGGCCAGTGGTCGTGTCACTGCCTGGTAGTCGTGGCCAGTGGTCGTGTCACTGCCTGGTAGTCGTGGCCAATGATCGTGTCACNCACTCCGATGCATCCCAAATGATCTGATGTTCCATCAGAAAATTGGGAACATGAAATGTTCTGATGTTCTCATCAATGAAAAATTAAGAAAAACAGTTAATAAATCGAAATGAAAAAATGAAAAATAAATATATATACTATATTCATGAATTGAACAGTATGGTAAACAATACAGCTCAATTCCAAAGCAAGTCACACAAAATATTTAAATCAAAAGGTAAATAAATATAAATTTATGAAAATTTAATTTATCAATGCAATTGGAAACACTGAAAGGGAATCGAAACATATTTATTATAGGGTGTGTTGCTCTTACGTGCAAAAGAAGATGATGTTTTTCAAAAAAGAATGATTTAACTGTCACAGGTGTGGCATCTATATTTATACTCACGAAATGAACAGTAAGGTAAACAACACAACTCAACTCCAACGCAATGTCACACAAAAACATTAAATCAAAATGAAAATATATCGAAATCAGTGAGAATTCAATTTATCAGTGCAATTGGAAACATTGAAATGGAATAGTAACATATTTTAAAAGCAATCGGTAAAGAGGTTTCGAAGATTCCCCTCACATGAAAAAACATGAAAAAACAGTTTTCATAAAAAGTCTGTTTTTTACCCCGTCACAGACGTGACATCTATATAGTATCTATATAAAAACCCGCTCGGATGCAAATGGAATGTTGTGTGAAAATTTCAAAGCAATCTGTGAAGAACTTAAAGAGATTATCAATTTTCAGCAATTGAACATATACTTTTTTATTTATATAGATGACATAATTAAATATTCGTTTGGAAATACTAATGTTAATTTATTAAAAGCTTTATCAGGAAATATGACAGACGTGGTATTGCTGCAGTGTTTCAAGCGAGTATTACATATATCTACAGGAACACGTTCAGTGACCTGTATATAGCTTACCTCAGGTGGGCTGATTGGTTTAGGCAGTTTCATTTATTCTTGAGATCTTAGGCTATTTGCTGGACTAGGATGTGTTAACACGAGGGACTCCCGTGAATGGCTAGCAAGAGTAAAAGCTTCCTTACACTAGAAGACATTAGTGGTGGTGCAGGTACCAGCTTGGGTCACCCCACTCATCCTTCACTCTCACCTTAACACCAATATTTACAGGTTTCCTCTTCACACGACGATGGCGTGAATGGTGCTCACGGGCCCGGGTCTCAGTGTGCGGCATTCACCTCTTTCAGCGTCACACTCGTCACGTTGAAAGCTGCCTGGTAGTCGTGGCTAGTGGTTGTGTCACTGCCTGGTAGTCGTGGCCAGTGGTCGTGTCACTGCCTGGTAGTCGTGGCCAGTGGTCGTGTCACTGCCTGGTAGTCGTGGCCAGTGGTCGTGTCACTGCCTGGCAGTCGTGGCCAGTGGTCGTGTCACTGCCTGGTAGTCGTGGGTAGTGGTCGTGTCACTGCCTGGTAGTCTAGGCCAGTGGTCGTGTCACTGCCTGGTAGTCTAGGCCAGTGATCGTGTCACTGCCTGGTAGTCGTGGCCAGTGGTCGTCTCACTGCCTGGTAGTCGTGGCCAGTGGTCGTCTCACTGCCTGATAGTCGTGGTCAGTGGTCGTGTCACTGCCTGGTAGTCGTGGCCAGTGGTCGTCTCACTGCCTGGCAGTCGTGGCTAGAGGTCGTGTCATTGCCTGGTAGTCGTGGCAAGTGGTCGTGTCACTGCCTGGTGGTCGTGGCCAGTGGTCGTGTCACTGCCTGGTGGTCGTGGCCAGTGGTCGTGTCACTGCCTGGTGGTCGTGGCCAGTGGTCGTGTCACTGCTTGGTAGTCGTGACCAGTGGTCGTGTCACTGCCTGGTAGTCTAGGCCAGTGGTCGTGACACTGCCTGGTAGTCGTGGTCAGTGGTCGTCTCACTGCCTGGTAGTCGTGGCCAGTGGTCGTGTCACTGCCTGGTAGACGTGGCCAGTGGTCGTCTCACTGCCTGGTAGTCGTGGCCAGTGGTCGTGTCACTGCCTGGTAGTCGTGGCCAGTGGTCGTGTCACTGCCTGGTAGTCGTGGCCAGTGGTCGTGTCACTGCCTGGTAGTCGTGGCCAGTGGTCGTGACACTGCCTGGTAGTCGTGGCCAGTGGTCGTGTCACTGGTAGTCGTGGCCAGTGGTCGTGACACTGCCTGGTAGTCGTGGCCAGTGGTCGTGTCACTTCCTGGTAGTCGTGGCCAGTGGTCGTGTCACTGCCTGGTAGTCGTGACCAGTGGTCTTGTCACTGCCTGGTAGTCGTGGCCAATGGTCGTGTCACTGCCTGGTAGTCTTGGCCAGTGGTCGTGTCACTGCCTGGTAGTCGTGGCCAGTGGTCGTGTCACTGCCTGGTAGTCGTGGCCAGTGGTCGTGTCACTGCCTGGTAGTCTTGGCCAGTGGTCGTGTCACTGCCTGGTAGTCGTGGCCAGTGGTCGTCTCACTGCCTGGTAGTCGTGGCCAGTGGTCGTGTCACTGCCTGGTAGTCGTGGCCAGTGGTCGTGTCACTGCCTGGTATTCGTGGCCAGTGGTCGTGTCACTGCCTGGCAGTCGTGGCCAGTGGTCGTGTCACTGCCTGGTAGTCGTAGCTAGAGGACTTGTCACTGCCTGGTAGTCGTGGCCAGTGGTCGTCTAGGCATCAACCATATGAAACAGTCTGGTAGTCGTGGTAAGTGGTCGTGGCCAGTGGTCGTGGCCAGTGGTCGTGTCACTGCCTGGTAGTCGTGGCCAGTGGTCGTGTCACTTCCTGGTAGTCGTGGTCAGTGGTCGTCTCACTGCCTGGTAGTCGTGGCCAGTGGTCGTGTCACTGCCTGGTAGTCGTGGCCAGTGGTCGTCTCACTGCCTGGTAGTCGTGGTCAGTGGTCGTCTCACTGCCTGGTAGTCGTGGCCAGTGGTCGTCTAGGCATCAACCATATGAAACAGTCTGGTAGTCGTGGTCAGTGGTCGTGGCCAGTGGTCGTGTCACTGCCTGACAGTCGTGGCCAGTGGTCGTCTCACTGCCTGGTAGTCGTGGTCAGTGGTCGTCTCACTGCCTGGTAGTCGTGGCCAGTGGTCGTCTAGGCATCAACCATATGAAACAGTCTGGTAGTCGTGGTCAGTGGTCGTGGCCAGTGGTCGTGGCACTGCCTGACAGTCGTGGCCAGTGGTCGTAATACTGCCTGGTAGTCGTGGCCAGTGGTCGTGTCAATGCCTGGTAGTCGTGGCCAGTGGTCGTGTCACTGCCTGGTAGTCGTGGTCAGTGGTCGTGTCACTGCCTGGTAGTCGTGGACAGTGGTCGTCTCACTGCCTGGTAATCGTGGCCAGTGGTCGTGTCACTGCCTGGTAGTCGAGGCCAGTGGTCGTGTCACTGCCTGGTAGTCGTGGCCAGTGGTCGTGTCACTGCCTGGTAGGCGTGGCCAGTGGTCGTGACACTGCCTGGTAGTCGTGGCCAGTGGTCGTGTCACTGTCTGGTAGTCGTGGCCAGTGGTCGTGACACTGCCTGGTAGTCGTGGCCAGTGGTCGTGTCACTTCCTGGTAGTCGTGGCCAGTGGTCGTGTCACTGCCTGGTAGTCGTGACCAGTGGTCTTGTCACTGCCTGGTAGTCGTGGCCAATGGTCGTGTCACTGCCTGGTAGTCTTGGCCAGTGGTCGTGTCACTGCCTGGTAGTCGTGGCCAGTGGTCGTGTCACTGCCTGGTAGTCGTGGCCAGTGGTCGTGTCACTGCCTGGTAGTCTTGGCCAGTGGTCGTGTCACTGCCTGGTAGTCGTGGCCAGTGGTCGTCTCACTGTCTGGTAGTCGTGGCCAGTGGTCGTCTCACTGCCTGGCAGTCGTGGCCAGTGGTCGTGTCACTGCCTGGTAGTCGTGGCCAGTGGTCGTCTCACTGCCTGGCAGTCGTGGCCAGTGGTCGTGTCACTGCCTGGTAGTCGTGGCCAGTGGTCGTCTCACTGCCTGGTAGTCGTGGCCAGTGGTCGTCTCACTGCCTGGCAGTCGTGGCCAGTGGTCGTGTCACTGCCTGGTAGTCGAGGCCAGTGGTCGTCTCACTGCCTGGTAGTCGTGGCCAGTGGTCGTGTCACTGCCTGGTAGTCGTGACCAGTGGTCGTGTCACTGCCTGGTAGTCGTGGCCAGTGGTCGTCTCTCTGCCTGGTAGTCGTGGCCAGTGGTCGTGACACTGCCTGGTAGTCGTGGCCAGTGGTCGTGTCACTGTCTGGTAGTCGTGGCCAGTGGTCGTGTCACTGCCTGGTAGTCGTGGCCAGTGGTCGTGTCACTGCCTGGTAGTCGTGGCCAGTGGTCGTGTCACTGCCTGGTAGTCGTGGCCAGTGGTCGTGTCACTGCCTGGTAGTCGTGGCCAGTGGTCGTGTCACTGCCTGGTAGTCGTGGTCAGTGGTCGTGTCACTGCCTGGTAGTCGTGGCCAGTGGTCGTGTCACTGTCTGGTAGTCGTGGTCAGTGGTCGTTTAACTGCCTGGTAGTCGTGGCCAGTGGTCGTGTCACTGCCTGGTAGTCGTGGCCAGTGGTCGTGTCACTGCCTGGTAGTCGTGGCCAGTGGTCGTTTCACTGTCTGGTAGTCGTGGCCAGTGGTCTTGTCACTGTCTGGTAGTCGTGGCCAGTGGTCGTGCCACTGTCTGGTAGTCGTGGTCAGTGGTCGTGTCACTGTCTGGTAGTCGTGTCACTGCCTGGTAGTCGTGGCCAGTGGTCATTTCACTGTCTGGTAGTCGAGGCCAGTGGTCGTGTCACTGTCTGGTAGTCGTGGCCAGTGGTCGTGTCACTGCCTGGTAGTCGTGGTCAGTGGTCGTGTCACTGCCTGGTAGTCGTGGTCAGTGGTCGCGTCACTGTCTGGTAGTCGTGGCCAGTGGTCGTGTCACTGCCTGGTAGTCGTGGCCAGTGGTCGTGTCACTGCCTGGTAGTCGTGGCCAGTGGTCGTGTCACTGCCTGGTAGTCGTGGCCAGTGGTCGTGTCACTGCCTGGTAGTCGTGGCCAGTGGTCGTGTCACTGCCTGGTAGTCGTGGCCAGTGGTCGTGTCACTGCCTGGTAGTCGTGGCCAGTGGTCGTGTCACTGCCTGGTAGTCGTGGCCAGTGGTCGTGTCACTGCCTGGTAGTCGTGGCCAGTGGTCGTTTCACTGCCTGGTAGTCGTGGCCAGTGGTCGTGTCACTGCCTGGTAGTCGTGGCCAGTGGTCGTGTCACTGCCTGGTAGTCGTGGCCAGTGGTCGTGTCACTGTCTGGTAGTCGTGGCCAGTGGTCGTCTCACTGCCTGGTAGTCGTGGCCAGTGGTCGTGTCACTGCCTGGTAGTCGTGGCCAGTGGTCGTGTCACTGCCTGGTAGTCGTGGCCAGTGGTCGTCTCACTGCCTGGTAGTCGTGGCCAGTGGTCGTGTCACTGCCTGGTAGTCGTGGCCAGTGGTCGTTTCACTGTCTGGTAGTCGTGGCCAGTGGTCGTGTCACTGTCTGGTAGTCGTGGTCAGTGGTCATTTCACAGTCTGGTAGTCGAGGCCAGTGGTCGTGCCACTGTCTGGTAGTCGTGGTCAGTGGTCGTGTCACTGTCTGGTAGTCGTGTCACTGCCTGGTAGTCGTGGCCAGTGGTCATTTCACTGTCTGGTAGTCGAGGCCAGTGGTCGTGTCACTGTCTGGTAGTCGTGGCCAGTGGTCGTGTCACTGCCTGGTAGTCGTGTCACTGCCTGGTAGTCGTGGTCAGTGGTCGCGTCACTGTCTGGTAGTCGTGGCCAGTGGTCGTGTCACTGCCTGGTAGTCGTGGCCAGTGGTCGTGTCACTGCCTGGTAGTCGTGACCAGTGGTCGTGTCACTGCCTGGTAGTCGTGGCCAGTGGTCGTGTCACTGCCTGGTAGTCGTGGCCAGTGGTCGTGTCACTGCCTGGTAGTCGTGGCCAGTGGTCGTGTCACTGCCTGGTAGTCGTGGCCAGTGGTCGTGTCACTGCCTGGTAGTCGTGGCCAGTGGTCGTGTCACTGCCTGGTAGTCGTGGCCAGTGGTCGTCTCACTGCCTGGTAGTCGTGGCCAGTGGTCGTCTCACTGCCTGGTAGTCGTGGCCAGTGGTCGTGTCACTGCCTGGTAGTCGTGGCCAGTGGTCGTCTCACTGCCTGGCAGTCGTGGCCAGTGGTCGTGTCACTGCCTGGTAGTCGTGGCCAGTGGTCGTCTCACTGCCTGGTAGTCGTGGCCAGTGGTCGTGTCACTGCCTGGCAGTCGTGGCCAGTGGTCGTGTCACTGCCTGGTAGTCGTGGCCAGTGGTCGTGTCACTGCCTGGTAGTCGTGGCCAGTGGTCGTCTCACTGCCTGGTAGTCGTGGCCAGTGGTCGTGACACTGCCTGGTAGTCGTGGCCAGTGGTCGTCTCACTGCCTGGCAGTCGTGGCCAGTGGTCGTGTCACTGCCTGGTAGTCGAGGCCAGTGGTCGTGTCACTGCCTGGTAGTCGTGGCCAGTGGTCGTGTCACTGCCTGGTAGTCGTGGCCAGTGGTCGTGTCACTGCCTGGTAGTCGTGGCCAGTGGTCGTGTCACTGCCTGGTAGTCGTGGCCAGTGGTCGTGTCACTGCCTGGTAGTCGTGGCCAGTGGTCGTGTCACTGCCTGGTAGTCGTGGCCAGTGGTCGTGTCACTGCCTGGTAGTCGTGGTCAGTGGTCGTGTCACTGCCTGGTAGTCGTGGCCAGTGGTCGTGTCACTGTCTGGTAGTCGTGGTCAGTGGTCGTGTCACTGCCTGGTAGTCGTGGCCAGTGGTCGTGTCACTGCCTGGTAGTCGTGGCCAGTGGTCGTGTCACTGCCTGGTAGTCGAGGCCAGTGGTCGTGTCACTGCCTGGTAGTCGTGGTCAGTGGTCGTGTCACTGACTGGTAGTCGTGGCCAGTGGTCGTGTCACTGTCTGGTAGTCGTGGTCAGTGGTCGTTTCACTGCCTGGTAGTCGTGGCCAGTGGTCGTGTCACTGCCTGGTAGTCGTGGCCAGTGGTCGTGTCACTGCCTGGTAGTCGTGGCCAGTGGTCATTTCACTGTCTGGTAGTCGTGGCCAGTGGTCTTGTCACTGTCTGGTAGTCGTGGTCAGTGGTCATTTTACAGTCTGGTAGTCGAGGCCAGTGGTCGTGCCACTGTCTGGTAGTCGTGTCACTGTCTGGTAGTCGTGTCACTGCCTGGTAGTCGTGGCCAGTGGTCATTTCACTGTCTGGTAGTCGAGGCCAGTGGTCGTGTCACTGTCTGGTAGTCGTGGTCAGTGGTCGTGTCACTGCCTGGTAGTCGTGTTACTGCCTGGTAGTCGTGGTCAGTGGTCGCGTCACTGTCTGGTAGTCGTGGCCAGTGGTCGTGTCACTTCCTGGTAGTCGTGGCCAGTGGTCGTGTCACTGCCTGGTAGTCGTGACCAGTGGTCGTGTCACTGCCTGGTAGTCGTGGCCAGTGGTCGTGTCACTGCCTGGTAGTCGTGGCCAGTGGTCGTGTCACTGCCTGGTAGTCGTGGCCAGTGGTCGTGTCACTGCCTGGTAGTCGTGGCCAGTGGTCGTGTCACTGCCTGGTAGTCTTGGCCAGTGGTCGTGTCACTGCCTGGTAGTCGTGGCCAGTGGTCGTCTCACTGCCTGGTAGTCGTGGCCAGTGGTCGTCTCACTGCCTGGCAGTCGTGGCCAGTGGTCGTGTCACTGCCTGGTAGTCGTGGCCAGTGGTCGTCTCACTGCCTGGCAGTCGTGGCCAGTGGTCGTGTCACTGCCTGGTAGTCGTGGCCAGTGGTCGTCTCACTGCCTGGTAGTCGTGGCCAGTGGTCGTGTCACTGCCTGGTAGTCGTGGCCAGTGGTCGTGTCACTGCCTGTAGTCGTGGCCAGTGGTCGTCTCACTGCCTGGTAGTCGTGGCCAGTGGTCGTGTCACTGCCTGGTAGTCGTGGCCAGTGGTCGTCTCACTGTTGGTAGTCGTGGCCAGTGGTCGTGTCACTGCCTGGTAGTCGTGGCCAGTGGTCGTGTCACTGCCTGGTAGTCGTGGCCAGTGGTCGTGTCACTGCCTGGTAGTCGTGGCCAGTGGTCGTGTCACTGCCTGGTAGTCGTGGCCAGTGGTCGTGTCACTGCCTGGTAGTCGTGGCCAGTGGTCGTGTCACTGCCTGGTAGTCGTGGCCAGTGGTCGTGTCACTGCCTGGTAGTCGTGGCCAGTGGTCGTGTCACTGCCTGGTAGTCGTGGCCAGTGGTCGTGTCACTGTCTGGTAGTCGTGGTCAGTGGTCGTGTCACTGCCTGGTAGTCGTGGCCAGTGGTCGTGTCACTGCCTGGTAGTCGTGGCCAGTGGTCGTGTCACTGCCTGGTAGTCGTGGCCAGTGGTCGTGTCACTGCCTGGTAGTCGTGGCCAGTGGTCGTGTCACTGCCTGGTAGTCGTGGCCAGTGGTCGTGTCACTGCCTGGTAGTCGTGGCCAGTGGTCGTGTCACTGCCTGGTAGTCGTGGCAGTGGTCGTGTCACTGCCTGGTAGTCGTGGCCAGTGGTCGTGTCACTGCCTGGTAGTCGTGGCCAGTGGTCGTGTCACTGCCTGGTAGTCGTGGCCAGTGGTCGTCTCACTGCCTGGTAGTCGTGGCCAGTGGTCGTGTCACTGCCTGGTAGTCGTGGCCAGTGGTCGTGTCACTGCCTGGTAGTCGTGGCCAGTGGTCGTGTCACTGCCTGGTAGTCGTGGCCAGTGGTCGTGTCACTGCCTGGTAGTCGTGGCCAGTGGTCGTGTCACTGCCTGGTAGTCGTGGCCAGTGGTCGTGTCACTGCCTGGTAGTCGTGGCCAGTGGTCGTGTCACTGCCTGGTAGTCGTGGCCAGTGGTCGTGTCACTGCCTGGTAGTCGTGGCCAGTGGTCGTGTCACTGCCTGGTAGTCGTGGCCAGTGGTCGTGTCACTGCCTGGTAGTCGTGGCCAGTGGTCGTGTCACTGCTGGTAGTCGTGGCCAGTGGTCGTGTCACTGCCTGGTAGTCGTGGCCAGTGGTCGTGTCACTGCCTGGTAGTCGTGGCCAGTGGTCGTGTCACTGCCTGGTAGTCGAGGCCAGTGGTCGTGTCACTGCCTGGTAGTCGTGGCCAGTGGTCGTGTCACTGCCTGTTAGTCGTGGCCAGTGGTCGTGTCACTGCCTGGTAGTCGTGGCCAGTGGTCGTGTCACTGGTAGTCGTGGTCAGTGGTCGTGTCACTGCCTGGTAGTCGTGGCCAGTGGTCGTGTCACTGCCTGGTAGTCGTGGCCAGTGGTCGTGTCACTGCCTGGTAGTCGTGGCCAGTGGTCGTGTCACTGCCTGGTAGTCGTGGTCAGTGGTCGTGTCACTGCCTGGTAGTCGTGGCCAGTGGTCGTGTCACTGTCTGGTAGTCGTGGCCAGTGGTCGTGTCACTGCCTGGTAGTCGTGGCCAGTGGTCGTGTCACTGCCTGGTAGTCGTGGCCAGTGGTCGTGTCACTGCCTGGTAGTCGTGGCCAGTGGTCGTTTCACTGTCTGGTAGTCGTGGCCAGTGGTCGTGTCACTGTCTGGTAGTCGTGGTCAGTGGTCATTCACTGTCTGGTAGTCGAGGCCAGTGGTCGTGCCACTGTCTGGTAGTCGTGGTCAGTGGTCGTGTCACTGTCCTGTAGTCGTGTCACTGCCTGGTAGTCGTGGCCAGTGGTCTTTCACTGTCTGGTAGTCGTGGCCAGTGGTCGTGTCACTGTCTGGTAGTCGTGGTCAGTGTCGTCACTGCCTGGTAGTCGTGTCACTGCCTGGTAGTCGTGGTCAGTGGTCG
>WNGS01008741.1:0-13092 GCA_020271785.1 Procambarus virginalis
TAAGAAACATAAGAACATAAGAACAAAGGCAACTGCAGAAGGCCTATTGGCCATACGAGGCAGCTCCTATTTATAACCACCCAATCCCACTCATATACATGTCCCACCCATGCTTGAAAACAATCGAGGGACCCCACCTCCACATGTTACGCGGCAATTGGTTCCACAAATCAACACCCTGTTACTGAACCAGTATTTACCCAAGTCTTTCCTAAATCTAAACTTATCCAATTTTACCCATTGTTTCGCGTTCTTCATAAGAACATAAGAACATAAGAACAAAGGCAACTGCAGAAGGCCTATTGGCCCATACGAGGCAGCTCCTATTTATAACCACCCAATCCCACTCATATACATGTCCAACCCATGCTTGAAACAATCGAGGGACCCCACCTCCACAATGTTACGCGGCAATTGGTTCCACAAATCAACAACCCTGTTACTGAACCAGTATTTACCCAAGTCTTTCCTAAATCTAAACTTATCCAATTTATACCCATTGTTTCGCGTTCTGTCCTGTGTTGATACTTTCAATACCCTATTAATATCCCCTTTGTTATGTCCATTCATCCACTTGTAAACCTCTATCATGTCACCCCTAACTCTTCGCCTTTCCAGTGAATGCAAATTAAGCTTTGTTAATCTTTCTTCATATGAAAGATTTCTAATTTGGGGAATTAACTTAGTCATCCTACGCTGGACACGTTCAAGTGAATTTATATCCATTCTATAATATGGCGACCAAAACTGAACTGCATAATCTAAATGGGGCCTAACCAGAGCAAGATATAGCTTGAGAACCACACCAGGTGTCTTGTTACTAACGCTGCGATTAATAAATCCGAGTGTCCGATTTGCCTTATTACGAACATTTATGCATTGATCCTTTTGTTTTAAATTCTTACTAATTATAACTCCCAGATCCCTTTCGCAATCCGACTTCGCAATCTCAACACCATCTAGCTCGTATCTTGTAACTCTATCATCATTACCTAGCCTCAGAACTTTACATTTATCAGCATTAAACTGCATCTGCCAGTCCTTTGACCATTTCAAAACCCTATCTAGATCAACTTGAAGTGATAGTGAGTCCTCCTCCGAATTAATTTCCCTACCGATTTTCGTATCATCGGCAAATTTGCAAATGTTGCTACTCAAACCTGAATCTAAATCATTTATATATATTATAAACAACAGAGGTCCCAGGACAGAGCCTTGAGGCACTCCACTTACAACATTTTCCCACTCTGACTTGACTCCATTTATACTAACTCTCTGTTTCCTTTGGTATAGCCATGCCCTAATCCAGCTTAATATAGCACCCCAATACCATGAGCCTCTATCTTTTTAATCAGTCTTTCATGTGGCACTGTATCAAAAGCTTTGCTAAAGTCAAGGTACACAACATCACAATCCTTACCACTATCAACTGCCTCAACTATGCTAGAATAAAAAGATAACAAATTTGTTAAACATGAACGGCCATTTATAAAACCATGTTGCGACTCAATTATTAATTTATGTTTTTCAAGATGAAGACGAATTTTATTTGCTATTATAGATTCGAGTAACTTTCCCACAATAGACGTTAGGCTAATTGGTCGATAGTTAGACGCAAGTGATCTATCTCCTTTCTTAAAAACTGGTATCACATTAGCAACTTTCCAAAACTCTGGCACTCTGCCTGACTCTATTGATTTATTAAATATGATTGACAGTGGGTCACAAAGCTCCTCTTTGCATTCTTTCAGCACCCTGGCAAACACTTCATCCGGCCCTGGGATTTGTTTGGTTTGAGTTTTACTATTTGTTTAAGAACATCCTCCCTGGTAACTGCTAAACTCGTCAACCTGTCCTCGTCCCCACCCACATAGACTTGTTCGGCTGAAGGCATATTGTTAAGTTCCTCTTTAGTAAATACAGATACAAAATATTTATTAAAAATACTACTCATCTCTTCATCACTATCTGTTATTTGACCTGTCTCAGTTTTTAATGGACCTATCCTTTCCCTAGTCTTAGTTCGATATAACTGAAAAAACCCTTTAGGATTTGTCTTTGCTTGCCCTGCTATACGAACTTCATAGTTTCTTTTTGCTTTCCTTATCTCTTTTTTAACATTTTTAACCAGTTGTACGAATTCCTGTTCTAAAGTGACCTCCCCATTTTTAATCCTTTTGTACCAAGCTCTCTTTTTACCTATAAGTTCTTCAAATTCTTTGTTATCCACTTTGGGTCATTAGTATTCGATCTATTCAATTTGTGTGGTATACTACGTTCCTGTGCTTTGTTTAGAATATTCTTAAATAAGTTATATATTGAATCCACATCGAAATCCCCATTTACATCACCTATCGCTGGGTTCATGTCTCGCTCCAAGACCGGCCCACACCAAATACCCAAGACTTTCCAATCAATTTGACCCAAAAAATTTCTTAGGCTATTAAAATCAGCTTTTCGAAAGTCTGGCACTTTAACAGAATTTTCTCCTACAGGTCTATTCCATTCTATGCTAAATCTGATTTCTTTGTGATCACTGTTCCCTAGCTCACTCCCTATTTCGATGTCATTAATTTGTGTTTCCCTGTTAGTTAACACTAAATCTAAAATATTATTTTCCCGTGTTGGTTCCTTAATGTGTTGCGTAAGAAAGCAATCGTCAATTAATTCTAGAAAATCTTCTGCTTCACTATTCCCTGTTTTGTTCAACCAGTTTATTCCACTATAATTAAAGTCACCCATGACATAAATACTGTTAGATCTAGATGCCCTAGATATTTCATCCCATAGATGCTTTGCTTCCATTCTGTCTAAATTTGGTGGCCTATATATAACTCCTATTATAATATTATTTGCTTTTTCTGTTAATTCTATCCAAATAGTTTCTGTGTGTGGCTCAGTTTTGATTCCCTCTTTGAGACTACATTTCAAATTGTCCCTAACGTATATGGCTACTCCACCTCCTCGTCTAATATATCTATCTGTGTGAAATAGTTTAAATCCATTTATTTGATATTCAGCTAATAGTTCTCTATTATCAACATTCATCCACGTTTCGGTAAGTGCAATAATATCTATTTTTTTCTGTGCAGACAAGAGCATTTAATTCGTTAATTTTATTTCTTAGACTTCTACTGTTTATGTAATATACCCTAAGTGAATTGTTATTTTGAGGCCCTTCTCTTTCCCTGATCATTTTGCCAATTCCTTTCTCCCGCAAACACATACTTTTATTACATCCTTCCTCCAAATCAATTCCCATACCTCTATCTACTAACAGTTTAAACCCAAACAAACACCTCTAACCACTTCTTCCAACGAGTTTGCAACAGCAACAACCCCAGCTCTCGATAGATGCACCCCATCACGAGCATACATTTCATTTCTTCCATAGAAGTGTTCCCAGTTGTCTATATAAGATATTGCATTAGATTTGCAATATCTTTCCAGCCTGCAATTGACACCAAGTGCCCTCGACATCCATTCATTTCCCACTCCCTTTCTTGGAAGAATGCCACATATGATCGGGATTCCTGCCTTGCTCCTAACTAATTCTATTGCTGTCTTGAATTTCAGTATTAGTTTCTCACTTCTAACTCTCCCAACATCATTACCCCCTGCACTAATACAGATAATGGGTTTGTTCCCATTTCCCGTCATAATATCTTTCATGTTTCCAACAATATCACCAATACCAGCTCCAGGATAGCAAACCCTTAACCTGTTCCCTTTATCTCTGGCACAAAACGTTCTGTCTAAATACCTCACCTGGGAATCTCCCACAACCAAAATTCGCTTCGATTCTCTGTTTTCTTTCGAGCAGTTTGAGGGACCTGCGTTTCAATGCTCCTCGTTGCTTTGCCTTTGCCTCCTCGTTGAACAACAGGTTCACCACAGCACTCGTCCTCTAATACTTCAAATACGTTAAACGTTCTTAGGTGTAGGTTATTAGTTGTCGGTTTTGCCATGGTCTTCTTAAGACCCCTGTCTTTCACAACTTGCCAAGACGAGGACTTCTTAATACTGGTCTCAACAAAGGTCTCCTTTGTTTCTTCCTGATGTTGCTTCAGCAAATGTACCTCCTCTCGTAGCGAATCCAGCTCTGTACTCAGATCTCCAACTAGATTGACCAGTTCCTTCACTAATCCTTCCATTATTGCTGTAATAATATTACTACAATTCGGGAAATATTTACTAGATACAATGCTTCTTCAGTGAAGATTTCGTATTATTGTTCATAATCAACTTAGATGACTTCTGATATATGTTGGTTCACCATCAACTTAAAGATGACAGACCCGAATAGTAATATAACCAAGGATCATGTTGATCAAACAACACACTAGAAAGTGAAGGGACGATGACGTTTCGGTCCGTCCTGGATCATTCTCAAGTCCAGAACGGTCCTGGACGGAGCGAAACGTCGTCGTCCCTTCACTTTCTAGTGTGTGCTTTGGTCGACATATTTCAGCCACGTGATTGTGACTCCTCGTCTGCAACCAAGCATCGTAATTTGCGAAAGGTGCTACAATATAATATATATTTACATAATTATAATTTCATAATTACAGACAATATTACATAATTACAGACAAAAGAAAAGGAGTGTTCAACAATAAAACTAGTCAAGCAAAGTTCATACAGAACAACAGTTTCACTCAACACTTCTCAGTGCCGTCTCGGCCATCAGTGCAGCAATTCAGGGAATCGTAATCATGCACTTCCGTTGATGGCTACAGTAACCAGCAAGCATGTGTCATTTTTCACAATAAAAATCATGTTTACAAAGAAAATAGGATATTTAATGTCAGATTTGCGGGTATTTTTTTATTATAATTTCAGAAAATATAAACTTTTAAAATTGAGTTCATAGTTACTAATAACCTTAGCTATTTGGTGAACAGAAAGCCATTTTATTTTAATTATACTTGTAACAACATACACAGATTCCTTAGAAAATCGTTTGTAAAGTTGGAACTTAAGCTGATTCGATTGACTGGCGCCTCCCCACCTGGTAAGGACTCTTGTGTACGTTAGAAATGTGCCGATTAATCCATTTCTTTGAGACGTAAGACTTGGAACAGTAAGGACATTGGTAAGGCTTCTGAGCACCCCTTGATATACGCCGCCTGCCAGCCTGTACCTTAACAGGAGCTTCATTCCCAAGGGTGACGGAGGCGGCAGTGAAGTTACCACGAACGTCAGTGAAATCTGCAGTTATATTGTCATTGGACTTGGTTTCTTGTGTGTGGATTTCAGGTTGTGCATGCTCACTGACTGAGAAGTTATCGTGTAGCATGTCGACTGGCTTCTTGAAGAAAGTGAATATCAGGGATCTTTCGTCGCCTGTCTCCTTCTTTACAACGAAATATTGTACACTGCGGTCGGCTGAAGGTTGCTGCGGAGAGTTATCCGCCACAGAATTGTGGCGTTGAACACAACCAATGACATCAGTGTTAGATGCGTTTAATAGTTGTTCTTCTTCGAAGGTCTCGCCGAAAATTCTCTCTGGAGTATTATGAAAGTCTTCGTCTTCCCTAATATTCTCATAAACAGGAACTGTAGTTGTAATGTTACTTGTTGACTCGTCTGTAGAATCCTTACAAAAATAATCAGACATGTCCTCAGTGACGTGCGCTGGTGGTTTGATCTCATCCGGCATTGAAATATTGCGTTGAACACAACCAATGACATCAGTGTTAGATACACTCAGTAGTTGTTGTTGTTCTTCTTCGTAGGTTTCACCAAAAAAACGTTTGTAAATATTATGATAAACTTCATCTTCATTAATATTGTCAGAAAAAGGTGCATTAGTTTTACTAGTTGAAATTTCTGTAGAATGCTTGCAATAATAATGAGATATGTCCTCAAATATGTGTTCTGGCGTTTTCATCTCATCTGGCATATAGATGTGGCGTTGAACGCGATTTTCGTTACAACTGGCAAGCGGCTCATGTCTGGCACTGGATCTCAAACTGAGCGTGTTATCACTGGTTTCGTTTGATACACAGTCTAAGGTCTTCCCGAAAATACTTTTGGAAGTATAAAAGTCTGCATCATCATTATCGAGGCATAAAACTTGACTGCTACTAGTTGAAGTTCCCCATTTTAAATCAGGATTAATATTCTCAAAAACAACACCGTTTTTGAGTGGACAAGGGGCAGTAAGTTTCATGATTTTTGTTGAATTTTCTGCAGAATCCTTTCTAAAATCTTCATATATCACATTAATGAATTCTTCTGGCGTTCTAATAACATCAGGTTCCATTCTGTTGACAATAACGTGAGATTTAAAACTCGATGCCAGTAAAATACATCTGGTGTATCAGGTGCACTCTTCGAAAGTTATGCACTGTCTGAAAGAAATTTGGTGAGGGAAGCTTATATTGCATGCGGGAGCGAGTAACACCTGACTTGCCAGGAAGCAACTGTACACCTAACATGTCACAGTCATCTAATTCTTAAGTCTTTATATATCATTTGAAGAACTAACCTGCAAAAGCGGAAAATAATACTACCTCTACTGCAAAATAAGGTAAATAGAACACTGTGATTTATACCAAGGCAATAATATAATAGGCAATTTATAATAGGACACTGGGCTTTATTAATTGAAGCGTTACTAATAAGACACCTGGTGTTGTTCTTCAGTTATATCTTGCTCATGTTAGGCCCCATTTAGATTATGCATTTCGGTTTTGGTCACCGTACGGCAGAATGGATATAAATTCACTAGGGGATATTAGGGGGACGCCCGGTTTGCCTCCTGCCATACTTGCATTCAGGGGGCAGTGGCTGGCGTCGTTCCCCAGAGCAGCCAAAAGCGCACCGTTGAGCCTGCCAAAGAGCAGACTAACTAACACACTTCGTAGCAATCTAGTTCACACTGCTTCTAATGCTGCTGGTGTCTACTCTTTCTCCTGTTCGTCTTGTCCTCTCCAATACTTTGGAGAAACTGGCCGTACACAGAATGACAGACTTAAAGAACACAAGAGAAGTGTTAAGTCTGCAGACACTAACAATGCTCTCTTCTGTCATGTGAGGGATTCTAAAGGTCTTCCTCCAAAATAATGTTTCCTGCCTCTACTCTACATAGACGCCGTCTTGTTGAATCAGCTCTAATACACAATGTACCCAACATGAACTTGAGTCCTGGCTTTCTTGCTATAGACTATTCCCTTTCCCAGTATATACTCAAATGCTCTAATCTTTCTAACAAACGTGACCTAACATAAGCTTACCCTTCCATTTACCTTTCTTTCTCTCTTCTCTTTTTTTGTTCATTATCTTCTCCTACGTTCCCTTGCTATCCTCTTCTTATTCCTATTACCGTCTCCTTCTCATTCGGTGGTTATAATAGGAGCTGCCTCGTATGGGCCAATAGGCCCTCTGCAATTCTTATTCCTACTACTATCCCCTCTACTACACTTTACTTTGCTCCTCAACTCTCTCTCTCTCTCTTTCCTATTTATTGCCTGTCTCTACTTCCTTATCACCACGGGAGACATCTCCCATCACGCAGGGTGCAGTCGCACCGCCACAGATCTCCAGTATCATCTATTGATACTGGTAAAGGCTCAGAAAGGCCTCCACTTACGGGCTATTCATGCCCGTGCCACCTTTTGGGTGGCTTAATCTTCGTCAAACAATCAATCTTCCTTTTCACATTCGACTTGAGAATGATCCAGGACGGACCGAAACGTCGTCGTCCCTTCACCTTCTAGTGTATGGTCTGGTCAACATACTTAAGCCACGTTATAGTGACTCATCGCCTGTATAAATTCACTATAACGCGTCCACTCTTGTCGCGTATTATGTTACCAAGTAACATAATAGAAGTAGGATCCCTTAATTGTTTCAAGCGTATGTTAGACATATATATGAAAGAGTTTTAGTGGAAATAAATAGGAGCTATCTTATACTGGTCAATATGTCATTTGCAGTATTTACCCCAGTTCTGTATTCTTTATTGGCTTCCTTTACAGTATTTAACCAGGTCTTTTCCAAAAGACCTAATTAAATAATTACCTAAATCTAAACTTATCAAATTTAGTTCCATTTTATTTTGTTGATACTTTAAATACCATATTATATTCTCGTTTGTTACCTAAATAGGTTAATTACCTAAATCTAAATTTATTCAGTTTTTTCCTATCTTTCCTAAATCTAAACCTATCCAATTGATTCCATTTGTATTTTGTTGATACTTTTAATACCCTGTTACTATCCCATTTGCCCTTTCACACACATGTACACCTCTATTATTTCACTCCTAAATCTTCGCCTTTCTAGAGAATGTAGAGTAAACTTTGTCAATCTTTTGTCCTATAAGAGGTTTCCTGTTATTTGTCCCGCTTATTAGTAACCTTTCTTATGGAGGAAAATTAAATGAGCTTAACATTTTCTGGAAATAAAATTAAGAATGACATGTTTATTTCATTTTAATTTACGAAAGGTATAACAAAGTGGTTTTAAATAAGACTATATTTATATCAACTCAAACAGAACTCGAAACAATTGATATAAATTGGATAAGTTATAATTTAGGAAAGTCTTGGCCAAATAAGTGTTTGAAAACAGGATGTTTATTTACTGGACTAAGTTACTAAGGAGGATCATAGATGTGGATCGGTGTATTGTTTCAAGTATTACGAGTCAGACATACATATAAACGAGTTTGGTTGGATGAAAGTAGAAAGGCGTCGTGATTTTACTATGCTTTCAGGGATATTAATTAAGTTTGTATAGAGATTTTTAACAGAGTATTAAAAAAATAAATATAAATTAAGTATTTTAACATTCTCCATTCAATCTGTCAGGTGCTGTCACAGTGAGAGGTTGTGTTGGCTGGNGGACGATGACGTTTCGGTCCGTCCTGGATCATTCTCAAGTCCAGAACGTCCTGGACGGAGCGAAACGTCGTCGTCCCTTCACTTTCTAGTGTGTGCTTTGGTCGACATATTTCAGCCACGTGATTGTGACTCCCTCGTCTGCAACCAGCATCGTAATTTGCGAAAGGTGCTACATATAATATATTTTACATAATAATTTCATAATTACAGACAATATTACATAATTACAGACAAAGAAAAAGAGTGTTCAACAATAAAACTAGTCAAGCAAAGTTCATACAGAACAAACAGTTTCACTCAACACTTCTCAGTGCCGTCTCGGCCATCAGTGCAGCAATTCAGGGAATCGTAATCATGCACTTCCGTTGATGGCTACAGTAACCAGCAAGCATGTTCATTTTTCACAATAAAATCATGTTTACAAAGAAAATAGGATATTTAATGTCAGATTTGCGGGTATTTTTTATTATTAATTCAGAAAATATAAACTTTTAAAATTGAGTTCATAGTTACTAATAACCGTAGCTATTTGGTGAACAGAAAGCCTTTTATTTTAATTATACTTGTAACAACATACACAGATTCCTTAGAAAATCGTTTGTAAAGTTGGAACTTAAGCTGATTTCGATTGACTGCGCCTCCCCACCTGGTAAGGACTCTTGTGTACGTTAGAAATGTGCCGATTAATCCATTCTTTGAGACGTAAGACTTGGAACAGTAAGACATTGGTAGGCTTCTGAGCACCCCTTGATATACGCCGCCTGCCAGCCTGTACCTTAACAGGAGCTTCATTCCCAAGGGTGACGGAGGCGGCAGTGAAGTTACCACGAACGTCAGTGAAATCTGCAGTTATATTCATTGGACTTGGTTTCTTGTGTGTGGATTTCAGTTGTGCATGCTCACTGACTGAGAAGTTATCGTGTAGCATGTCGACTGGCTTCTTGAAGAAAGTGAATATCAGGGATCTTTCGTCGCCTGTCTCCTTCTTTACAACGAAATATGTACACTGCGGTCGGCTGAAGGTTGCTGCGGAGAGTTATCCGCCACAGAATTGTGGCGTTGAACACACCAATGACATCAGTGTTAGATGCGTTTAATAGTTGTTCTTCTTCGAAGGTCTCGCCGAAATTCTCTCTGGAGTATTATGAAAGTCTTCGTCTTCCCTAATATTCTCATAAACAGAACTGTAGTTGTAATGTTACTTGTTGACTCGTCTGTAGAATCCTTACAAAAATAATCAGACATGTCCTCAGTGACGTGCGCTGGTGGTTTTGATCTCATCCGGCATTGAAATATTGCGTTGAACACACCAATGACATCAGTGTTAGATACACTCAGTAGTTGTTGTTGTTCTTCTTCGTAGGTTTCACCAAAAAAACGTTTGTAAATATTATGATAAACTTCATCTTCATTAATATTGTCAGAAAAGGTGCATTAGTTTTACTAGTTGAAATTTCTGTAGAATGCTTGCAATAATAATAATGAGATATGTCCTCAAATATGTGTTCTGGCGTTTTCATCTCATCTGGCATATAGATGTGGCGTTGAACGCGATTTTCGTTACAACTGGCAAGCGGCTCATGTCTGGCACTGGATCTCAAACTGAGCGTGTTATCACTGGTTTCGTTTGATACACAGTCTAAGGTCTTCCCGAAAATACTTTGGAAGTATAAAAGTCTGCATCATCATTATCGAGGCATAAAACTTGACTGCTACTAGTTGAAGTTCCCCATTTTAAATCAGGATTAATATTCTCAAAAACAACACCGTTTTTGAGTGGACAAGGGGCAGTAAGTTTCATGATTTTTGTTGAATTTCTGCAGAATCCTTTCTAAAATCTTCATATATCACATTAATGAATTCTTCTGGCGTTCTAATAACATCAGGTTCCATTCTGTTGACAATAAGTGAGATTTAAAACTCGATGCCAGTAAAATACATCTGGTGTATCAGGTGCACTCTTCGAAAGTTATGCACTGTCTGAAAGAAATTTGGTGAGGGAAGCTTATATTGCATGCGGGAGCGAGTAACACCTGACTTGCCAGGAAGCAACTGTACACCTAACATGTCACAGTCATCTAATTCTTAAGTCTTTATATATCATATGAAGAACTAACCTGCAAAAGCGAAAATAATACTACCTCTACTGCAAAATAAGGTAAATAGAACACTGTGATTTATACCAAGGCAATAATATAATAGGCAATTTATAATAGGACACTGGGCTTTATTAATTGAAGCGTTACTAATAAGACACCTGGTGTTGTTCTTCAGTTATATCTTACTCATGTTAGGCCCCATTTAGATTATGCATTTCGGTTTTGGTCACCGTACGACAGAATGGATATAAATTCACTAGGGATATTAGGGGGACGCCCGGTTTGCCTCCTGCCATACTTGCATTCAGGGGGCAGTGGCTGGCGTCGTTCCCCAGAGCAGCCAAAAGCGCACCGTTGAGCCTGCCAAAGAGCAGACTAACTAACACACTTCGTAGCAATCTAGTTCACACTGCTTCTAATGCTGCTGGTGTCTACTCTTTCTCCTGTTCGTCTTGTCCTCTCCAATACTTTGGAGAAACTGGCCGTACACAGAATGACAGACTTAAAACACAAGAGAAGTGTTAAGTCTGCAGACACTAACAATGCTCTCTTCTGTCATGTGAGGGATTCTAAAGGTCTTCCTCCAAAATAATGTTTCCTGCCTCTACTCTACATAGACGCCGTCTTGTTGAATCGGCTCTAATACACAATGTACCCAACATGAACTTGAGTCCTGGCTTTCTTGCTATAGACTATTCCCTTTCCCAGTATATACTCAAATGCTCTAATCTTTCTAACAAACGTGACCTAACATAAGCTTACCCTTCCATTTACCTTTCTTTCTCTCTTCTTCTTTTTTGTTCATTATCTTCTCCTACGTTCCCTTGCTATCCTCTTCTTATTCCTATTACCGTCTCCTTCTCATTCGGTGGTTATAATAGGAGCTGCCTCGTATGGGCAGCTGGGCCAATAGGCCCTCTGCAATTCTTATTCCTACTACTATCCCCTCTACTACACTTTACTTTGCTCCTCACCTCTCTCTCTCTTTTTCCTATTTATTGCTTGTCTCTACTTCCTTATCACCACGGGAGACATCTCCCATCACGCAGGGTGCAGTCGCACCGCCACAGATCTCCAGTATCATCTATTGATACTGGTAAAGGCTCAGAAAGGCCTCCACTTACGGGCTATTCATGCCCGTGCCACCTTTGGGTGGCTTAATCTTCGTCAAACAATCAATCTTCCTTTTCACATTCGACTTGAGAATGATCCAGGACGGACCGAAACGTCGTCGTCCCTTCACCTTCTAGTGTATGGTCTGGTCAACATACTTTAGCCACGTTATAGTGACTCATCGCCTGTATAAATTCACTATAACGCGTCCACTCTTGTCGCGTATTATGTTACCAAGTAACATAATAGAAGTAGGATCCCTTAATTGTTTCAAGTGTATGTTAGACATATATATGAAAGAGTTTTAGTGGAAATAAATAGGAGCTATCTTATACTGGTCAATATGTCATTTGCAGTATTTACCCCAGTTCTGTATTCTTTATTGGCTTCCTTTACAGTATTTAACCAGGTCTTTTCCAAAAGACCTAATTAAATAATTACCTAAATCTAAACTTATCAAATTTAGTTCCATTTTATTTTGTTGATACTTTAAATACCATATTATATTCTCGTTTGTTACCTAAATAGGTTAATTACCTAAATCTAAATTTATTCAGTTTTTCCTATCTTTCCTAAATCTAAACCTATCCAATTGATTCCATTTGTATTTTGTTGATACTTTTAATACCCTGTTACTATCCCATTTGCCCTTTCACACACATGTACACCTCTATTATTTCACTCCTAAATCTTCGCCTTTCTAGAGAATGTAGAGTAAACTTTGTCAACCTTTTGTCCTATAAGAGGTTTCCTGTTATTTGTCCCGCTTATTAGTAACCTTTCTTATGGAGGAAAATTATATGAGCTTAACATTTTCTGGAAATAAAATTAAGAATGACATGTTTATTTCATTTTAATTTACGAAAGGTATAACAAAGTGGTTTTAAATAAGACTATATTTATATCAACTCAAACAGAACTCGAAACAATTGATATAAATTGGATAAGTTATAATTTAGGAAAGTCTTAGCCAAATAAGTGTTTGAAAACCAGGATGTTTATTTACTGGACTAAGTTACTAAGGAGCA
>WNGS01008742.1:0-10988 GCA_020271785.1 Procambarus virginalis
TAGGTTCTATCGAGCAGATTATGAAGGGGGATGTGCCCCCCCCGAGGATACATGTGAATAGGTATGTTGACTTGTTCTTACGGACGTCCCGACCCCTGCCAGGCTGTCTTGGGATGCTAAGAGAGGGAGACAAGACCCACACAACCACTGTTCATATGTTCATATTACATGAACACTTACAGCTGCCTTATATCTGTGTAGAGCTGGCGCCTCACGCACTCCCAGCATCACATGCTCCCCCCCCCCTACACTATCCACTATCCTCTACCTCTCCCAGCATCCCACATCTCTTCCCCCCCCCCCCCACACCTTCTAGCATCCCAACCTCTCCTCTTTCTTCCTTCCTGTCCCTACTTCCCATCTCTCAGTACCCTCCCACCAGCTCCCAGCACTCAGCCCCCAGCCACCAGCCTCCCAGCACGTCAGCCCCCAGCCCCCAGCCCACCAGCCCCCAGCTCCTAGCACTCACCTGGTTACCTGGTTGATACCTGGTTGATGGGGTTCTGGGAGTTCTTCTACTCCCCAGCCCGGCCCGAGGCCAGGCTTGACTTGTGAGAGTTTGGTCCACTAGGCTGTTGCTTGGAGCGGCCCGCAGGCCCACATACCCACCACAGCCCGGCTGGTCCGGAACTCCTTGGAGGAATAAATCTAGTTTCCTCTTGAAGATGTCCACGGTTGTTCCGGCAATATTTCTTATGCTTGCTGGGAGGACGTTGAACAACCGCGGACCTCTGATGTTTATACAGTGTTCTCTGATTGTGCCTATGGCACCCCTGCTCTTCACTGGTTCTATTCTGCATTTTCTTCCATATCGTTCACTCCAGTACGTTGTTATTTTACTGTGTAGATTTGGGACCTGGCCCTCCAGTATCTTCCAGGTGTATATTATTTGATATCTCTCTCGTCTTCTTTCTAGTGAGTACATTTGAGAGCTTTGAGACGATCCCAATAATTTAGGTGCTTTATCGCGTCTATGCGTGCCGTATATGTTCTCTGTATTCCCTCTATTTCAGCAATCTCTCCTGCTCTAAGGGGGAAGTGAGTACTGAACAGTACTCAAGACGGGACAGCACAAGTGACTTGAAGAGTACAAGCATTGTGATGGGATCCCTGGATTTGAAAGTTCTCGTAATCCATCCTATCATTTTTCTGGCTGTCGCAATATTTGCTTGGTTATGCTCCCTAAACGTTAGGTCGTCAGACATCATTATTCCCAAATCCTTTACATTTGTTTTCCTACTATGGGCACATTTGATTGTGTTTTGTACCCTGTATTATGTTTAAGGTCCTCATTTTTACCGTACCTGAGTACCTGGAATTTGTCACTGTTAAACATCATATTATTTTCTGATGCCCAGTCGAAAACTTTATTAATATCAGCTTGAAGTTTTTCAATGTCTTCAGCCGAGGTAATTTTCATACTGATTTTTGTGTCATCTGCAAAGGATGATACGAAGCTGTGACTTGTATTTTGTCTATATCTGATATGAGAATAAGGAAAAGCAGCGGTGCAAGGACTGTACCCTGAGGTACAGAGCTTTTAACTGCACTTGGACTAGATTTTATATGGTTGACCGTTACTCGCTGAGTCCTGTTTGACAGAAAACTGAGTATCCAGCGTCCTACTTTACCGGTTATTCCCATTGACTTCATTTGTGTGCTATCACGCCATGGTCACATTTATCGAAAGCCTTTGCGAAGTCCGTGTATATCACATCAGCATTCTGTTTTTCTTCTAATGCCTCAGTGACTTTATCGTAGTGCTCAAGTAGCTGTGAGAGGCACGATCTTCCCGCTCGAAATCCATGTTGGCCTGGGTTGTGAAGGTCATTGGTCTCCATGAAATTGGTGACCTGACTCCTAATCACTCTCTCAAATACTTTTATTATGTGCGATGTTAGTGCAACTGGTCTATAATTCTTTGCCAATGCTTTGCTCCCTCCCTTGTGTAGAGGGGCTATGTCTGCTACTTTAAGTGCATCTGGTATCTCCCCCGTGTCCAAGCTCTTCCTCCACACTATACTGAGTGCCTGTGCTACCGGCACTTTGCATTTCTTTATAAATATTGAATTCCATGAGTCTGGACCTGGGGCCGAGTGCATGGGCATGTTTTCAATTTCTCTTTCAAAATTTAGTGCGCTCGTGTTGATATCAGTTATATTTACAGGGGTTTGGATATCCCGCATAAAGAATTGTCTGGATCTTCTACTTTCATGTTGTTTATTGGAGTGCTAAACATGTCCTCATACTGCTTTTTTAGGATTTCACTAATTTCTTTGTCATCCTCCGTGTATGAACCTTCACTTGTACGAATAGGTCCAATACTGGCAGTAGTTTTTGCTTTTGATTTCGCATATGTGAAGAAGTATTTTGGATTTTTCTTTATTCCTGAATTGCTTTCTGTTCTAACTGCCTTTCTTCAGTTTCATATGAGTGTTTCAATTTCCGCTCGATTTCTTCAATCTCCCTATTTAAATTATTCCTTCTTTGACGGGAAATTCGTGTCTGCATAAGCAGTTCCGTTATTCTTTTCCTGCGTTTATAGTGTCTTCTGCGTTCTCTTTCTACGTTGGATCTCTTTCTGGCTTTCCTCAAAGGAACATGTTTCAGACAGACTTGATACGCTTCCGAAGTCAGTTTTTCTATTCCTTCTGTAGGACTTTTATTACTTAAAACAGTTTCCCATGGAATGTTTTTAAGTTCCCTGTTTATTATCTCCCAGTCTATCCTTTTATTATTAAAATTGAATTTACTGAATAGCCCCTCTCGCTTTATCAACGTTTTAGGTCTATTCTGGGTATTGATGGTAGTTTGCACTTCAATGAGCTTGTGATCTGAATATGTGGTATCTGATATCGTAATGTCTCTGATAATGTCTTCATTGTTCGTAAAGACCAGATCTAGAATATTTTCATTTCTCGTTGGCTCCGATATCTGCTGAGTAAGTGAAAATTGTCACAGAATCTAAGTAGTTCTCTAATCTGTGGTTGGTTAGGTCCTGATAGATTCCCTGGTATAATATTATTGTTGCTATTCTCCACCTGAGACTAGGTTGGCCTCACAGTTTGGTTTTCAGATTCACACTAATAATCTGGATTAGATTCTACGCTAATGGGCCAGAGATCATCAATCATCACAATCATCAAAGGATTGTCCACCACTATCGTTAGCCGCCATCAGGCCTCCTTCACCAATCAGTGTGACCAATCAGTCCCCTTTATTAATCAGTGTGACCAATCAGGAAGCCTCTACCAATCAAAATGATCAATCCGATAGCCTCCACCAATCAGTCTGACCAGTCAGAGCGTCCAGCAATCAGTACGACTAATCAGAGAGCCTCCACCAATCAGTATGACCAATCAGAGAGCCTCCACCAATCAGTATGACCAATCAAGAGAGTCTCCACCAATCAGTATGATCAATCAGAGAGCCTCCACCAATCAGTATGACCATTCAGAGCCTCCACCAATCAGTATGACCAATCATAGCCTCCACCAATCAGTATGACCAATCAGAGCCTCCACCAATCAGAGAGCCTCCACCAATCAGTATGACCAATCAGAGCCTCCACCAATCCATGTTCTGGCGGGTAACCAGGTAATAAATATGTTACCAAATTCCATTTCATTAATTAATCGCTAACTTTTACCCCCAATGACAATATATTATGTTCGTGTTGGGAATGTTTTATTCCTGCTTGTGTGCGTGTGTGTGCGTGTGCGTGTGCGTGTGCGTGTGCGTGTGCGTGTGCGTGTGTGTGTGTGTGTGTGTGTGTGTGAGGGGGACCGACTCACCAAACACTCCAGGCACCAGGAGAGTGCCCAAACACTCCAGGCACCAGGAGAGTGCCCAAACACTCCAGGCACCAGGAGAGTGCCCAACCACTCCGGCTGCCATTCCATAAATGACCCTCCCTCCAGTGCTCGAGTGCTCACCTAATTGTGTGTACCGAGTGCTTTAGCTCCGGGGCCCAGCTGCCCTTGTCTTGGTTGCACCTTGTCACAAACCTGACCTGTTCTCCGTCTAATATATTCCCCTTGTCTCCTCCCCTTATCGTGAGGGACATTCCTTCTGCCTCTCCTCTGGCTTATCTGAGCTTATCGTGTCCCCTCTCATGTGTCCCCTCTCCTGTGTCCCGTCGTCCTGTGTCCCCTCTCATGTGTCCCCTCTCCTGTGTCCCGTCGTCCTGTGTCCCCTCTCATGTGTCCCTCTCATGTGTCCCGTCGTCCTGTGTCCCCTCTCATGTGTCCCCTCTCATGTGTCCCGTCGTCCTGTGTCCCCTCTCCTGTGTCCCCTCTCATGTGTCCCGTCGTCCTGTGTCCCCTCTCCTGTGTCCCGTCGTCCTGTGTCCCCTCTCCTGTGTCCCCTCTCATGTGTCCCCTCTCATGTGTCCCGTCGTCCTGTGTCCCCTCTCATGTGTCCCGTCGTCCTGTGTCCCCTCTCATGTGTCCCGTCGTCCTGTGTCCCCTCTCATGTGTCCCGTCGTCCTGTGTCCCCTCTCATGTGTCCCGTCGTCCTGTGTCCCCTCTCCTGTGTCCCGTCGTCCGTGTCCCCTCTCCTGTGTCCCGTCGTCCTGTGTCCCCTCTCCTGTGTCCCGTCGTCCTGTGTCCCCTCTCCTGTGTCCCCTCTCATGTGTCCCCTCTCCTGTGTCCCCTCTCATGTGTCCCCTCTCATGTGTCCCCTCTCATGTGTCCCGTCGTCCTGTGTCCCCTCTCATGTGTCCCGTCGTCCTGTGTCCCCTCTCATGTGTCCCGTCGTCCTGTGTCCCCTCTCATGTGTCCCGTCGTCCTGTGTCCCCTCTCATGTGTCCCGTCGTCCTGTGTCCCCTCTCTGTGTCCCGTCGTCCTGTGTCCCCTCTCCTGTGTCCCGTCGTCCTGTGTCCCCTCTCCTGTGTCCCGTCGTCCTGTGTCCCCTCTCCTGTGTCCCCTCTCATGTGTCCCCTCTCCTGTGTCCCCTCTCATGTGTCCCCTCTCATGTGTCCCCTCTCCTGTGTCCCCTCTCCTGTGTCCCGTCGTCCTGTGTCCCCTCTCATGTGTCCCGTCGTCCCTGTGTCCCCTCTCATGTGTCCCGTCGTCCTGTGTCCCGTCGTCCTGTGTCCCCTCTCATGTGTCCCGTCGTCCTGTGTCCCCTCTCCTGTGTCCCGTCGTCCTGTGTCCCCTCTCCTGTGTCCCGTCGTCCTGTGTCCCCTCTCCTGTGTCCCGTCGTCCTGTGTCCCTCTCATGTGTCCCGTCGTCCTGTGCCCCTCTCCTGTGTCCCGTCGTCCTGTGTCCCCTCTCCGGTTTCCCGTCGTCCTGTGTCCCCTCTCATGTGTCCCCTCATGTGTTATCGTCCTCTTATCACCTTTAGTTTCATTATATGACACTGAACTTGATTGATAGTCTGTCTGTCTGTCTGTCTGTCTGTCTCTCTCTCTCTCTCTCTCTCTCTCTCTCTCTCTCTTTCACTCCATCCGTTCTTGTGTTCTCTTCTCCTCCTCATCCGTCTCCCTCATAATTCTCTCATTTCTCCTGTCTCTCCTCTTTGTCTCCCCTCCTTTATTTATGTCTCTTATCTTGTCTGTGTGTGTGTTGGGTGTGTGTGTGTGTATTCTTTCTTTCCCTTTCTACCATTCCCCCTTTATCTCTCTCTCTCTCTCTCTCGTTCTCTCTCTCTTTCTCTCTATGCCCTCACGTCTCTGTCTCTGCTATTCTCTGACTGTCTCTCCCGTCCCCCTGTCTATATCTTTACTCCTGTCTAACTCGCAATGTTTACAAGCTGTTCCTTCCCTGAGGGTTTTATCCGCCTGGGAGATGCTTTCCTCGTTATTGCAAACGATTTTATCCCCTTTGCAAACGTTTTTATGCCCCTCGGAAACGTTTTTATGCCCCCTTGGAAACGTTTTTATGGCCTTGGGTGTGTTTTCTTTCCTTTGAAATCATTTTTTGTCTCCTTGGACGAATTGGAAACGTTTTGGCCTCCATGAAAACGTTTCTGTATTTTTTCTGGAGGTAGAGTTCTTTCTCCCCCACACTGGTAATGTTTTTATTTGGACTAGTTACATATTCCTTTTTATCTACATATTTATCTTGTTTGTTTGATGTGAAGATGTGAACCAGGCCAGGGGCTGTGTTTTTGTTGGTTGTGGCTCTCTGGCCTGGTTCCTGTCTGTGTGTGTCTCTGTGAGTCTCTGTGTGTGTCTCTGTGTGTCTCTGTGTGTCTCTGTGAGTCTCTGTGAGTCTCTGGCCTGGTTCCTGTCTCTGTGAGTCTCTGTGTGTCTCTGTGTGTCTCTGTGTGTCTCTCTGTGTCTCTCTGTGTCTCTCTGTGTCTCTCTGTGTCTCTCTGTGTCTCTCTGTGTCTCTCTGTGTCTCTCTGTGTCTCTCTGTGTCTCTCTGTGTCTCTCTGTGTCTCTCTGTGTCTCTCTGTGTCTCTCTGTGTCTCTCTGTCTGTCTCTGTCTGTCTCTGTCTGTCTGTCTCTGTCTGTCTCTGTCTGTCTCTGTCTGTCTCTGTCTGTCTCTGTCTGTCTCTGTCTGTCTCTGTCTGTCTCTGTCTGTCTCTGTCTGTCTCTGTCTGTCTCTGTCTGTCTCTGTCTCTGTGTGTCTCTGTGTGTCTCTGTGTGTCTCTGTGTCTCTGTGTGTCTCTGTGTGTCTCTGTCTCAGTCTTTTCGTCTCCCTGTCGCTCTCTCTCTCTCTCTCTCTCTCTCTTTACTTTTGTAAAGTCATTACTTTGTCTTTGTTTTCAAAGACTTTACGTTTATGTAAAGTCTTTGAAAACAAAGACTTTGCATAAACAAAACAATTCAAAACAAATCAAGTCCCCCTTCACCAAGTTGTCAAGACTTTAAGTCCTCAGAGAAATCCCAAACGGTTCCAACTAATCTTGAAGACGTCAGACTCCTTACACACCTCTCAATCCTCCTTCAGGTAGTGGCATAGCAGGTCTTTGGAGAGGATTCGAACCGGGATCCGAGATACGTCGGTCGCACCCGCTACCCAGTCGTCGTATTAATGACGGTTTAGAACGTCTAGAAACAGCGTTATGTCCTTGGACGTGATCTACCCCTTGAGCGTAACTTTCTCTCCCCCCTTGAGCGTAACTTCCTCTACCACTTGAGCGTAACTTCCTCTCCACCTTGAGCGTAACTTCCTCTACCCCCTTGAGCGTAACTTCCTCTCCACCTTGAGCGTAACTTCCTCTCCCACTTGAGCGTAACTTCCTCTCCCCCTTGAGCGTAACTTCCTCTCCCCCTTGAGCGTAACTTCCTCACCACCTTGAGCGTAACTTCCTCTGCACCTTGAGCGTAACTTCCTCTCCACCTTGAGCGTAACTTCCTCTCCACCTTGAGCGTAACATCCTCTGCCCCTTGAGCGTAACTTCCTCTCCCCCCTTGAGCGTAACTTCCTCTCCCCCCTTGAGCGTAACTTCCTCTCCCCCCTTGAGCGTAACTTCCTCTACCCCTTGAGCGTAACTTCCTCTGCCCCTTGAGCGTAACTTCCTCTCCACCTTGAGCGTAACTTCCTCTCCACCTTGAGCGTAACTTCCTCTCCCCCTTGAGCGTAACTTCCTCTACCACCTTGAGCGTAACTTCCTCTACCACCTTGAGCGTAACTTCCTCTCCACCTTGAGCGTAACTTCCTCCCCCCCCCCTTGAGCGTAACTTCCTCCCCCCCTTGAGCGTAACTTCCTCTCCCCCCTTGAGCGTAACTCCCTCCGCCCCTTGAGCGTAACTCCCTCTCCACCTTGAGCGTAACTTCCTCCCCCCCCTTGACCGTAACTCCCTCTCCACCTTGAGCGTAACTTCCTCCCCCCCCTTGACCGTAACTCCCTCTCCACCTTGAGCGTAACTCCCTCTACCACCTTGAGCGTAACTTCCTCTGCCCCTTGAGCGTAACTTCCTCTGCCCCTTGAGCGTAACTTCCTCTGCCCCTTGAGCGTAACTCCCTCTCCCCCTTGAGCGTAACTTCCTCCCCCCTTGAGCGTAACTCCCCAACACACGACAAAAGTTATAATGGCCTCAATATATAAACTCATATCATGTTAAATTAAAAGATCAGGTGTATATTTAAGCTTTAATAATTAACAGGTATTCTGCCCGCCACAATATTAACAACCGGACGATTGTGCAACGGATTTTTTTGGGGGGATTAAGTTGACAATATTGTGTCACTTCTGCAGGAGTAATCCCGTCAGGCAGAGATAGGCAGACAGACAGGCAGAGATAGGCAGACAGACAGGCAGAGATAGGCAGACAGACAGGCAGAGACAGGCAGACAGACAGGCAGAGACAGGCAGACAGACAGGCAGAGACAGGCAGACAGACAGGCAGAGACAGGCAGACAGACAGGCAGAGATAGGCAGAGACAGGCAGAGACAGGCAGACAGACAGGCAGAGACAGGCAGACAGACAGGCAGAGACAGGCAGACAGACAGGCAGAGACAGGCAGACAGACAGGCAGAGACAGGCAGACAGACAGGCAGAGACAGGCAGACAGACAGGCAGAGACAGGCAGACAGACAGGCAGAGACAGACAGACAGACAGGCAGAGACAGACAGACAGACAGGCAGAGACAGACAGACAGACAGGCAGAGACTGGCAGAGACAGATAGACAGACAGACAGACACAGACAGACAGACAGACAGACAGACAGGCAAGAGACAGGCAGAGACAATCTCAACTGTCAATCAACAGGTGTACAGTTTCCTGAGCCTAATGAGCTCTATCATATCTACACTTGTAACTGTGTATGGAGTCAGCCTCCACCACATCGCTTCCTAATGCATTCCATTTGTCAACCACTCTGACACTAAAAAAGTTCTTTCTAATATCTCTGTGGCTCATTTGGGCACTCAGCTTCCACCTGTGTCCCCTAGTGCGTGTGCCCCTTGTGTTAAACAGCCTGTCTTTATCTATCCTATCAATTCCTCTGCGAATCTTGTACGTGGTGATCATGTCCCCTCTAACTCATCTGTCTCCCAGTGACGTGAGGTTTAATTCCTGTAGTCTCTCCTCGTAGCTCATACCTCTCAGCTCGGGTACTAGTCTGGTGGCAAACCATTGAACGATTTCCAGTTTAGTCTTATCCTTGACTAGATATGGACTCCTCCCAGGAAGGTCCACGAACCCCCACGACGACCTGGTCTAACCAACTTGGTCTAACCAACTTGGTCTAACCATCTTGGCCTAACCAACTTGGTCTAACCAATCTGGTCTAACCAACCTGGTCTAACCAACCTGGCCTAACCAACCTGGCCTAACCAACCTGGCCTAACCAACCTGGCCTAACCAACCTGGCCTAACCAACCTGGTCTAACCAACTGGGTTAGACCAGGTTGGCCTAACCATGCTCCGCAGAGTGCTGCCATCACCAAGAAATATTGAAAATGCAGGAGGAACGCCTCGCCGCATACACAGTGTGGATTTATATATTATTGGAGCAAGCCCTTATGTAGTGAGATAGGTGAGAGGCGAGGGAGAGGGGTGAGAGGCGAGGGAGAGGGGTGAGAGGCGAGGGAGAGGGGTGAGAGGCGAGGGAGAGGGGTGAGAGGCGAGGGAGAGGGGTGAGAGGCGAGGGAGAGGGATGAGAGGCGAGGGAGAGGGGTGAGAGGCGAGGGAGAGGGGTGAGAGGCGAGGGAGAGGGGTGAGAGGCGAGGGAGAGGGGTGAGAGGCGAGGGAGAGGGGTGAGAGGCGAGGGTGAGGGGTGAGAGGCGAGGGAGAGGGGTGAGAGGCGAGGGAGAGGGGTGAGAGGCGAGGGAGAGGGGTGAGAGGCGAGGGAGAGGGGTGAGAGGCGAGGGAGAGGGGTGAGAGGCGAGGGAGAGGGGTGAGAGGCGAGGGAGAGGGGTTGAGAGGCGAGGGAGAGGGGTGAGAGGCGAGGGAGAGGGGTGAGAGGCGAGGGAGAGGGGTGAGAGGCGAGGGAGAGGGGTGAGAGGCGAGGGAGAGGGGTGAGAGGCGAGGGAGAGGGGTGAGAGGCGAGGGAGAGGGGTGAGAGGCGAGGGTGAGGGGTGAGAGGCGAGGGAGAGGGGTGAGAGACGTGGGAGAGGGGTGAGAGGCGAGGGAGAGGGGTGAGAGGCGAGGGAGAGGGGTGAGAGGCGAGGGAGAGGGGTGAGAGGCGAGGGAGAGATTGAGAAAAGGGGAGAGAGAGAGAGAGAGAGAGAGGGTAGAGAGAGAGAGGAGGGAGAGTTTGGAGGAGAGTCAAGCCGGACACCACTACACTCCATGGAACACAATAACCAAACATGCGCACGCGCGTGTGTGTGTGTGAGTGAGCACATGTGTGAGAGAGTACACGGTGCACACACACACACACCTCCCACGGTACACCCACACCACCACACTTATGGTACACTTAGCTGTGCAAGACTGAATATATATGTTCTCGTCTCTTTGTTCTCACTCTCTCCTACCCTATCTTCCTATCTCTCCCTCCCTCCCTCCTTCTATTTCCTTCTTCTCTCTTCCTTCCTGTTCCTTCTCTCCCTCTTCCTCTCCAACTCCTTTACTCTTGTTCAAAAATTCTTCCTAAAGTTCATTTCCAATAAACCACTCAAAAATGTATACTGTTTTCCGATAGTGAGAGGTGAGGGTGAGGGGTGAGGGTGAGGGTGAGGGTGAGGGTGAGGGGTGAGGGGTGAGGGGCGAGAGGTGAGGGTGAGGGTGAGGGATGAGGGTGAGGGTGAGGGTGAGGGGTGAGGGGTGAGGGTGAGGGTGAGGGGTGAGGGTTGAGGGTTGAGGGTGAGGGGTGAGGGTGAGGGTTGAGGGTGAGGGTGAGGGGTGAGGGTTGAGGGTTGAGGGTGAGGGTTGAGGGTGAGGGGTGAGGGTGAGGGTGAGGGTTGAGGGTGAGGGTTGAGGGGTGAGGGTTGAGGGTGAGGGTTGAGGGTGAGGGGTGAGGGTGAGGGTGAGGGTGAGGGGTGAGGGTGAGGGGTGAGGGGTGAGGGTGAGGGGTGAGGGGTGAGGGTGAGGGGTGAGGGTGAGGGGTGAGGGTGAGGGGTGAGGGTGAGGGGTGAGGGTGAGAG
>WNGS01008744.1:5201-28483 GCA_020271785.1 Procambarus virginalis
CAACTAGGTGAGCACAACTAGCTAAGCACAACTAGGTGAGCACAACTAGGTGAGCACAACTAGCTGAGCACAAGTAGGTGAGCCCAACTAGCTAAGCACAACTAGGTGAGCACAACTAGCTAAGCACAAGTAGGTGAGCCCAACTAGGTGAGCACAACTAGCTAAGCACAACTAGGTGAGCCCAACGAGGTGAGCACAACTAGCTAAGCACAACTAGTGTGACCCAACTAGGTGAGCACAACTAGCTAGCACAACTAGCTAAGCATAACTAGCTAAGCACAACTACTAGCTAAGCCCAACTAGGTGAGCACAACTAGCTAAGCACAACTAGCTAAGCTCAACTAGCTAAGCACAACTAGCTAAGCTCAACTAGCTAAGCACACTAGCTAAGCACAACGGTGAGCACAACTAGCTAAGCACAACTACTAAGCATAACTAGCTAAGCCAACTAGCTAAGCCCAACTAGGTGAGCACAACTAGCTAAGCACAACTAGCTAAGCTCAACTAGCTAAGACACACTAGGTGAGCACAACTAGCTAAGCACAACTTGGTGAGCACAACTAGCTAAGCCCAACTAGCTAAGGACAACTACTAAGCACAACTAGGTGAGCACAATAGCTAACCAACTAGCTAAGCACAACTAGCTAAGCCCAACTAGGTGAGCACAACTAGCTAAGCACAACTAGGTGAGCACAACTAGCTAAGCACAACTAGCTAAGCACAACTACTAAGCACAACTAGGTGAGCACAACTAGCTAAGCACAACTAGGTGAGCACAACTAGCTAAGCACACTAGCTAAGGACAACTAGCTAAGCACAACTAGGTTAGCACAACTAGCTAAGCACACTAGCTAAGCACAACTAGCTAAGCCCAACTAGGTGAGCACAACTAGCTAAGCACAACTAGCTAAGCCCAACTAGGTGAGCACACTAGCTAAGCACAACTAGCTAAGCACAACTAGCTAAGCACAACTAGCTGAGCACAACTAGGTGAGCACAACTAGCTGAGCCACAACTAGCTAAGCACAACTAGCTAAGCCAACTAGCTAAGCACAACTAGCTGAGCACAACTAGGTGAGCACAACTAGCTGAGCACAACTAGGTGAGCACAACTAGGTGAGACAACTAGCTAAGCACAACTAGCTAAGCACAACTAGCTAAGCACACTAGGTGAGCACAACTAGCTAAGCACAACTAGCTAAGCACAACTAGGTGAGCACAACTAGCTAAGCACAACTAGCTAAGCACAACTAGCTAAGCACAACTAGGTGAGCACAACTAGCTAAGCACAACTAGCTAAGCACAACTAGCTAAGCACAACTAGGTGAGCACAACTAGCTGAGCACAACTAGCTAAGCACAACTAGCTAAGCACAACTAGCTAAGCACAACTAGGTGAGCACAACTAGCTAAGCACAACTAGGTGAGCACAACTAGCTAAGCACAACTACTAAGCACAACTAGGTGAGCACAACTAGCTAAGCACAACTAACTAAGCACACTAGGTGAGCACAACTAGCTAAGCACAACTAGCTAAGCACAACTAGCTAAGCAACTAGGTGAGCACAACTAGCTAAGCACAACTAACTAAGCACAACTAGGTGAGCACAACTAGGTGAGCACAACTAGCTAAGCACAACTAGGTGATCACAACTAGCTAAGCACAACTAGGTGAGCACACTAGCTAAGCACAACTAGCTAAGCACAACTAGGTGAGCACAACTAGGTGACACAACTAGCTAAGCACAACTAGGTGATCACAACTAGCTAAGCACAACTAGGTGAGCACAACTAGCTAAGCACAACTAGCTAAGCACAACTAGCTAAGCACAACTAGGTGAGCACAACTAGGTGATCACAACTAGCTAAGCACAACTAGGTGAGCACAACTAGCTAAGCACAACTAGCTAAGCACACAAGCTAAGCACAACTAGGTGAGCACAACTAGCTAAGGACAACTAGCTAAGCACAACTAGCTAAGCACAACTAGGTGAGCACAACTAGCTAAGCACAACTAGGTGATCACAACTAGCTAAGCACAACTAGGTGAGCACAACTAGCTAAGCACAACTAGCTAAGCACAACAAGCTAAGCACAACTAGGTGAGACACAACTAGCTAAGCACAACTAGCTAAGGACAACTAGCTAAGCACAACTAGCTAAGCACAACTAGCTAAGCACCAACTAGCTAAGCACAACAAGCTAAGCACAACTAGGTGAGCACAACTAGCTAAGGACAACTAGCTAAGCACAACTAGCTAAGCACAACTAGGTGAGCACAACTAGCTAAGCACAACTAGGTGATCACAACTAGCTAAGCACAACTAGGTGAGCACAACTAGCTAAGCACAACTAGCTAAGCACAACAAGCTAAGCACAACTAGTGAGCACAACTAGCTAAGCACAACTAGCTAAGGACAACTAGCTAAGCACAACTAGCTAAGCACAACTAGCTAAGCACAACTAGGTGATCACAACAAGCTAAGCACAACTAGGTGAGCACAACTAGCTAAGCACAACTAGGTGAGCACAACTACTAAGCACAACTAGCTAAGGACAACTAGCTAAGCACAACTAGGTGAGCACAACTAGCTAAGCACAACTAGCTAAGCACAACTAGGTGATCACAACAAGCTAAGCACAACTAGGTGAGCACAACTAGCTAAGCACACTAGGTGAGCACAACTAGCTAAGCACAACTAGCTAAGCACAACTAGCTAAGCACAACTAGGTGAGCACAACTAGCTAAGCACACTAGCTAAGCACAACTAGCTAAGCACAACTAGGTGAGCACAACTAGCTGAGCACAACTAGCTAAGCACAACTAGCTAAGCACAACTAGCTAAGCACAACTAGGTGAGCACAACTAGCTAAGCTCAACTAGGTGAGCACAACTAGCTAAGCACAACTAACTAAGCACAACTAGGTGAGCACAACTAGCTAAGCACTACTAACTAAGCACAACTAGGTGAGCACAACTAGCTAAGCACAACTAGCTAAGCACAACTAGCTAAGCACAACTAGGTGAGCACAACTAGCTAAGCACAACTAACTAAGCACACTAGGTGAGCACAACTAGGTGAGCACAACTAGCTAAGCACAACTAGGTGATCACAACTAGCTAAGCACAACTAGGTGAGCACAACTAGCTAAGCACAACTAGCTAAGCACAACTAGCTAAGCCAACTAGGTGAGCACAACTAGGTGATCACAACTAGCTAAGCACAACTAGGTGAGCACAACTAGCTAAGCACAACTAACTAAGCACAACTAGGTGAGCACAACTAGGTGAGCACAACTAGCTAAGCACAACTAGGTGATCACAACTAGCTAAGCACAACTAGGTGAGCACAACTAGCTAAGCACAACTAGCTAAGCACAACTAGCTAAGCACAACTAGGTGAGCACAACTAGGTGATCACAACTAGCTAAGCACAACTAGGTGAGCACAACTAGCTAAGCACAACTAGCTAAGCACAACAAGCTAAGCACAACTAGGTGAGCACAACTAGCTAAGGACAACTAGCTAAGCACAACTAGGTGAGCACAACTAGCTAAGCACAACTAGGTGATCACAACTAGCTAAGCACACTAGGTGAGCACAACTAGCTAAGCACAACTAGCTAAGCACAACAAGCTAAGCACAACTAGGTGAGCACAACTAGCTAAGCACAACTAGCTAAGACAACTAGCTAAGCACAACTAGCTAAGCACAACTAGCTAAGCACAACTAGCTAAGCACAACAACTAAGCACAACTAGGTGAGCACAACTAGCTAAGGACACTAGCTAAGCACAACTAGCTAAGCACAACTAGGTGAGCACAACTAGCTAAGCACAACTAGGTGATCACAACTAGCTAAGCACAACTAGGTGAGCACAACTAGCTAAGCACAACTAGCTAAGCACAACAAGCTAAGCACAACTAGGTGAGCACAACTAGCTAAGCACAACTAGCTAAGGACAACTAGCTAAGCACAACTAGCTAAGCACAACTAGCTAAGCACAACTAGGTGATCACAACAAGCTAAGCACAACTAGGTGAGCACAACTAGCTAAGCACAACTAGGTGAGCACAACTAGCTAAGCACAACTAGCTAAGGACAACTAGCTAAGCACAACTAGTGAGCACAACTAGCTAAGCACAACTAGCTAAGCACAACTAGGTGATCACAACAAGCTAAGCACAACTAGGTGAGCACAACTAGCTAATCACAACTAGGTGAGCACAACTAGCTAAGCACAACTAGCTAAGGACAACTAGCTAAGCACAACTAGGTGAGCACAACTAGCTAAGCACAACTAGCTAAGGACAACTAGCTAAGCACAACTAGCTAAGCACAACTAGGTGAGCACAACTAGCTAAGCACACTAGCTAAGCACAACTAGCTAAGCACAACTAGCTAAGCACAACCAGGTGAGCACAACTAGGTGATCACAACTAGCTAAGCACAACTAGCTAAGCACAACTAGCTAAGCACAACTAGCTAAGCACAACTAGGTGATCACAACAAGCTAAGCACAACTAGGTGAGCAGAACTAGCTAAGCACAACTAGGTGAGCACAACTAGCTAAGCACAACTAGCTAAGGACAACTAGCTAAGCACAACTAGGTGAGCACAACTAGCTAAGCACAACTAGGTGAGCACAACTAGCTAAGCACAACTAGCTAAGCACAACTAGGTGATCACAACTAGCTAAGCACAACTAGCTAAGCACAACTAGGTGAGCACAACTAGCTAAGCACAACTTGGTGAGCACAACTAGGTGAGCACAACTAGCTAAGCACAACTAGGTGAGCACAACTAGCTAAGCACAACTAGCTAAGCACAACTAGGTGAGCACAACTAGCTAAGCACAACTAGCTAAGCACAACTAGGTGAGCACAACTAGGTGAGCACAACTAGCTAAGCACAACTAGCTAAGCACAACTAGCTAAGCACAACTAGCTAAGCACAACTAGGTGGGATAACACACACATTAGAGTGAGCACCGTGAGAGCCGGAGGTCGTTAGTGGCGCACCTAATTGTAGCAGTCCAGCCCGTCCACCTACGACTTCCCAACGACAAGAGACTGTGGTAATAAAGTGCCCTAATCCTAACCACCAGAGGACCCCAAACAGAAAACGAGAAACTATGTCAATTTCGCGATCCGCGACCATTTACTAGTACGACAATCTTTGGCCCTAGGTTGAATATACGTCAAAATACGACGTACTATTGGGATGACAGGTTGTACAGTGAGCCGGAGGGCAGCGACTTCCAGCGGTGGCGATAGGACCACCAATAAGAAGGCAGCATTCTCTTGTTATGCCAGGTAGGGAGGAGAGGATGTAATTCAACACGCACTTTGGCGGCGTGGAGCAGCCAGCGACTCGTGACTCGTATTTTGTTGACTAGAGGATGGCACATCAAGGTGTCGTCTGAGACTTGCATCTCTCTCTACAACTTTGTGGCCTACGGAAATGAGGAGCAATGCAGAGCTGAGGATACTCAGACTAGAGAGGAGAAGCAAGGTAGGAGGACGCAAGGATACACGGACTGGAGAGAAGCAAGGTATGAGGACGCAAGGATACACGGACTAGAGAGAAGCAAGGTAGGAGGACGCAAATATGAAGCTATTATCGTAGAGGCAGATGTGGAAGGGGAACACGCAGGGTCCCAGCAGGTGTGGTGAGCTATATACAGGAACACATGCACCAGCAGGTGTGGTGAGCTATATACAGGAACACATGCACCAGCAGGTGTGGTGAGCTATATACAGGAACACATGCACCAGCAGTGTGGTGAGCTATATACAGGAACACATGCACCAGCAGGTGTGGTGAGCTATACACAGGAACACATGCACCAGCAGGTGTGGTGAGCTATATACAAGAACACATACACCAGCAGGTGTGGTGAGCTATACCAGGGACACATGCACCAGCAGGTGTGGTGAGCTATATACAGGAACACATGCACCAGCAGGTGTGGGAGCTATATACAGGAACACATGCACCAGCAGGTGTGGTGAGCTATATACAGGAACACATGCACCAGCAGGTGTGGTGAGCTATATACAGGAACACATGCACCAGCAGGTGTGGTGAGCTATATACAGGAACACATGCACCAGCAGGTGTGGTGAGCTATATACATGGACACATGCACCAGCAGTGTGTGAGCTATATACATGGACACATGCACCAGCAGGTGTGGTGAGCTATATACATGGACACATGCACCAGCAGGTGTGGTGAGCTATATACATGGACACATGCTGCAGCACAAGTAAGAATCAGAATAAGTGTTGAAGAAAGAGAGTTGTTGGAGATATGAGAACACTATGAAGCATTGAGGGAGGGAGGGAATTGTCAGGGGGAAAGCGTCAAGCCATTACGACTATACATAGCACTTGTGATGGGACAGGAACTGAGTCGGGAAACTATACAAGAAGATGAGCAGTGCCAACAGTGCAGAAACAGAGCAGAAACAGTGCCAACAGAGTGCAGAAACAGTGCCAACAGAGTGCAGAAACAGTGCCAACAGAGTGCAGAAACAGTGCCAACAGAGTGCAGAAACAGTGCCACAGTGCAGAAACAGTGCCAACAGAGTGCAGAAACAGTGCCAACAGAGTGCAGAAACAGTGCCAACAGTGCAGAAACAGTACCACAGTGAAGAAACAGTGCCAACAGTGCAGAAACAGTACCAACAGAGTGCAGAAACAGTGACAACAGAGTGCAGAAACAGTGCCAACAGAGTGCAGAAACAGTGCCAACAGAGTGCAGAAACAGTGCCAACAGAGTGAAGAAACAGTGCCAACAGTGCAGAAACAGTACCAACAGTGCAGAAACAGTGCCAACAGTGCAGAAACAGTGACAACAGAGTGCAGAAACAGTACCAACAGTGCAGAAGCAGTGCCAACAGTGCAGAAACAGTGCCAACAGTGCAGAAACAGTGCCAACAGAGTGAAGAAACAGTGCCAACAGTGCAGAAACAGTACCACAGTGCAGAAACAGTGCCAACAGTGCAGAAACAGTGACAACAGAGTGCAGAAACAGTACCAACAGTGCAGAAGCAGTGCCAACAGTGCAGAAACAGTGCCAACAGTGCAGAAACAGTGCCAACAGTGCAGAAACAGTGCCAACAGTGCAGAAGCAGTGCCAACAGTGCAGAAACAGTGCCAACAGTGCAGAAGCAGTGCCAACAGTGCAGAAACAGTGCCAACAGTGCAGAAACAGTGCTAACAGTGCAGAAACAGTGCAGAAGCAGTGCCAACAGTGCAGAAACAGTGCCAACAGTGCAGAAACAGTGCCAACAGAGTGCAGAAACAGTGCCAACAGAGTGCAGAAACAGTGCCAACAGTGCAGAAACAGTGCCAACAGAGTGCAGAAACAGTGCCAACAGAGTGCAGAAACAGTGCCAACAGTGCAGAAACAGTGCCAACAGAGTGCAGAAACAGTGCCAACAGAGTGCAGAAACAGTGCCAACAGAGTGCAGAAACAGTGCCAACAGAGTGCAGAAACAGTGCCAACAGAGTGCAGAAACAGTGCCAAAAGTGCAGAAACAGTGTCAACGGAGCAGAAACAGTGCAGAAACAGTGCCAACAGTGCAGAAACAGTGCCAACAGAGTGCAGAAACAGTGTCAACAGTGCAGAAACAGTGTCAACAGTGCAGAAACAGTGCCAACAGTGCAGAAACAGTGCCAACAGAGTGCTGAAACAGTGCCAACAGTGCAAAAACAGTGCCAACAGAGTGCAGAAACAGTGCCAACAGTGCAGAAACAGTGCCAACAGTGTCAACAGAGTGCAGAAACAGTGCCAACAGAGTGCAGAAACAGTGGCAACAGAGTGCAGAAACAGTGGCAACAGAGTGCAGAAACAGTGCCAACAGAGTGCAGAAACAGTGGCAACAGAGTGCAGAAACAGTTTCAACAGAGTGCAGAAACAGTGACAACAGAGTGCAGAAACAGTGACAACAGAGTGCAGAAACAGTGTAACAAACTAGTTTTGTTGTAAGAATTATCCAGTATGGTTCTCATAGACTTCGGGGGTTTGGAAAGTTTGGTGTAACGTGGTAGTGACCTGACCCAAGCACAAGGTCGTTTCCCTGGGAATTAGCGGTCTGAGTCACAACATGGCTGCCGCCTTTGTCTTAACAACGTATAAGAAATTATTCTACAGTATTCAGTAATTTAGATAAATTAGTCTACATTCAAATGGTATTCAATAGTATTCCTGTTTCATGCATCAAGAGTATTCAAAATTGTCAGAATTCAGTAAGACACCATCAGTGACGTCATTAGCTGGGACTAGTCTGGACTGCGGAGCGATTTTGGCGACACGAGGTCAAGGGTCAACAAATGCATTAAACATTCAGTAATTGTCAAAGGTCAAATAGCCAATTTGTATTCGGAAATAGCTCTTCCCTAAGATGTTTGTGTAATTACCTTCAGTAAAAGCATTCAACCATCTGGGTCGTTCAGTACAACAGCGATTAGCTGTTCAACTTAAATCCTGCTAGCAACTTAATAAGCCAAGCGTGGGAATACCCCCCTTCGGGCTGGGGTTAAACAGAGGAGGGAAAGGTCAGTGTGAGACAAGCAAAGACTCGGGAAATTGACCACTCCACCTCTCCCCAAGATCAGCAGTCCACCGAGCTGGTCGCCTAAAAGGTGGAGTTGCTAAAAGTTTGGTATAGGGAATTAGTCATCTCATTGGCCTTTTAAGACAGGAAGTGTTAAGCTTATGGAGTGCTTTGATTTTAGATCTTGTTATCTTGTTTAGTTTTGAATAAACCATTTAGCTAGTAAATTGTCTTTATTAATTTCCATCTTATGTCATATTATTTACATGTCCGGACCACGTGGTGCCCACGAGGCCGAGTTGAGTTGGGCCGCAGATTCTAACACCAAATAAGAATTCATTATCCCTTTGATTTTAATAATTCCACACTTAACGTAAAGTTCATCCCTCCCATATTTAACTAGTGGGGATCAAGCCCCAAGGTTTATTGAGAGTATAATCGATCGAGACCTCGGTTATTGCTCATTGTTACTGGCCTGGTGGTGGCAGCGTAAAAGGAGATCATAGAGTTTTGCTATAGCTCAATTTTCCACGTCATAAGGTTGTAGAATCTTAAGCCGGTCAAACGGCTTAAGACCACGTGGCGTGGGATTCGGCTCAGGTAAGAGTTCTGGGGTACCTTGGTTTGAGTAAGTGAATAAAGATAACGGACAGGGAAGAAGATAATTAAGAACGAATACCCCCCCCCCCCCCGTGTTACAATGGTGGCAGCGGTGGGATGCAGGTCTTTTGGAAGGTCTTAGTTCGGCCGCATCTAGAAAATCCCCCAGTACCACTATCTTGAGGTTATCTTGAGATGATTTCGGGGCTTTCTAGTGTTCCCGCGGCCGGTCCTCGACCAGGCCTCCACCCCGAGGAAGCTGCCTGTGACAGCTGACTAACACCCAGGTACCTATTTTACTGCTAGGTAACAGGGTCATAGGGTGAAAGAAACTCTGCCCATTGTTTCTCGCCAGCGCCCGGGATCGAACCTGGGACCACAGGATCACAAGTCCAGTGTGCTGTCCGCTCGGCTGACCGGCTCCCGAAGGCTCCCGAAGGAGTGAAGGCTTTTCTTGCATATATAACATCTGATCCCTGTTCTTTTGGTCCTTTAAGTTCTTGTTGCAGTGATCACACATTCGTTTGTTTACGGCCACTTTGTCGTGTTTACTGTTGTTTGTTTGTACTTTTGGAAGGGAGATCTCCAACAGTTTCAAAGTGTGCAATGTGCTTCACACCTGAAGCACTGTACCACACTGTAGGACACAACTGAAGCACTATACCACACTGTAGGACACAACTGAAGCACTGTACCACACTGTAGGACACGACTAAAGCACTGTACCACACTGTAGGACACAACTGAAGCACTATACCACACTGTAGGACACAACTAAAGCACTATACCACACTGTAGGACACAACTGAAGCACTGTACCACACTGTAGGACACAACTAAAGCACTGTACCACACTGTAGGACACAACTGAAGCACTGTACTACACTGTAGGACACAACTGTAGCACTGTACCACACTGTAGGACACAACTGAAGCACTGTACCACACTGTAGGACACAACTGAAGCATTATACCACACTGTAGGACACAACTGTAGCACTGTACCACACTGTAGGACACAACTGAAGCATTGTACCACACTGTAGGACACAACTGAAGCACTGTACCACACTGTAGGACACAACTGAAGCACTGTACCACACTGTAGGACACAACTGAAGCACTGTACCACACTGTAGGACACAACTGAAGCACTGTACCACACTGTAGGACATAACTGAAGCACTGTACCACACTGTAGGACACAACTGAAGCACTGTACCACACTGTAGGACATAACTGAAACACTGTACCACACTGTAGGACACAACTGAAGCACTGTACCACACTGTAGGACACAACTGAAGCACTATACCACACTGTAGGACACAACTGAAGCACTATACCACACTGTAGGACACAACTGAAGCACTGTACCACACTGTAGGACACAACTGAAGCACTGTACCACACTGTAGGACATAACTGAAGCACTGTACCACACTGTAGGACACAACTGAAGCACTGTACCACACTGTAGGACATAACTGAAACACTGTACCACACTGTAGGACACAACTGAAGCACTGTACCACACTGTAGGACACAACTGAAGCACTGTACCACACTGTAGGACACAACTGAAGCACTGTACCACACTGTAGGACACAACTGAAGCACTGTACCACACTGTAGGACACAACTGAAGCACTGTACCACACTGTAGGACATAACTGAAACACTGTACCACACTGTAGGACACAACTGAAGCACTGTACCACACTGTAGGACACAACTGAAGCATTGTACCACACTGTAGGACACAACTGAAGCATTATACCACACTGTAGCACTGTACCACACTGTAGGACACAACTGAAGCATTGTACCACACTGTAGGACACAACTGAAGCATTATACCACACTGTAGGACACAACTGAAGCACTGTACCACACTGTAGGACACAACTGAAGCACTGTACCACACTGTAGGACACAACTGAAGCACTGTACCACACTGTAGGACACAACTGAAGCACTGTACCACACTGTAGGAACTAACTGAAGCACTGTACCACACTGTAGGACACAACTGAAGCACTGTACCACACTGTAGGACACAACTGAAGCACTATACCACACTGTAGGACACAACTGAAGCACTATACCACACTGTAGGACACAACTGAAGCACTGTACCACACTGCAGGACACAACTGAAGCACTGTACCACACTGTAAGACACAACTGAAGCACTGTACCACACTGTAGGACACAACTAAAGCACTGTACCACACTGTAGGACACAACTGAAGCACTGTACCACACTGTAGGACACAACTGAAGCACTATACCACACTCCACACTGTAGGACACAACTAAACCCTTATAGGACACTAAATTACAAAACAGAAGTAAAAAGATAGCATACCAATGAAAAAATTGGTGATGCCTCGTCACGCGCCTTGTGACCGGGGTCACCGCGTAAAGGGATACCGGGCAGCGAGCGGGAACACGATAGTCTTATCTGGTGGACAAGCGACCACACACAAATGGAGCATGATACCAAAGACTTTCTTACCAAACATGGCAAGGAAGTGAGCGTAACATTTCTACATGCTAACCTTTCTCAGACCTGAAGGAAGATAAGATATTTACACGTTATCGGTTGTTTAACACGTTAAATAACTTGAGATATGTTATATGAAACCCGGACTCTTGTTATTGATTTGCGGAAGACGAGGTAGTAATGAGGTGAACCGCTAAGCCAATATTGACTTAATTGTTGCTTGGAAGTAATTTAAGGACAGCTTAATATATTCTATGTTTATAACTTTTGATAGAAGAGTTAGTTTTAGTTTTAGTTCATTTATTATGCACCCCATACCCATCCCGTGATAGAAGAGACAGACAATATATAACCTAAGAATGTGAGATGAATGGCAGCATCAAGATAACAGTAAGATGATAGGTAAGAATTACAAGAATATGGTAAGATATAAAAAAGGGAGGAAAAAGACAAAAGGAAAAACAGAAAATATGTTATAAATATATGAAAAGGTTAGAAAAAATATGATGGTAAACCTATAGTTAACTGCAGGAGGCCAACTAACGACGGGAAGAAAAGAGTTAATTAAGAACACAGGAGACAGGACGGACGGAACACAAGAGACAGGAAGGACGGAACACAAGAGACAGGAAGGACGGAACATAAGAGACAGGAAGGACAGAACACAAGAGACAGGAAGGACGGAACACAAGAGACAGGAAGGACGGAACACAAGAGACAGGAAGGACGGAACACATGAGACAGGAAGGACAGAACACAAGAGACAGGAAGGACGGAACACAAGAGACAGGAAGGACAGAACACAAGAGACAGGAAGGACGGAACACATGAGACAGGAAGGACGGAACACAAGAGACAGGAAGGACGGAACACAAGAGACAGGAAGGACGGAACACAAGAGACAGGAAGGACGGAACACAAGAGACAGGAAGGACGGAACATAAGGGACAGGAAGGACGGAACACAAGAGACAGGAAGGACGGAACACAAGAGACAGGAAGGACGGAACACAAGAGACAGGAAGGACGGAACACAAGAGACAGGAAGGACAGAACACAAGAGACAGGAAGGACGGAACACAACAGACAGGAAGGACGGAACACATGAGACAGGAAGGACAGGACACAACAGACAGGAAGGACAGAACACAAGAGACAGGAAGGACAGGACACAACACAGGAAGGACGGAACACATGAGACAGGAAGGACGGAACACAAGGGACAGGAAGGACAGGACACAACAGACAGGAAGGACGGAACACACGAGACAGGAAGGACGGAACACAAGGGACAGGAAGGACAGAGGTGCTATAGTTAAGTCCTACCTCACGCCTGTTGAGCAGGTTGCAGCTCTTATCAACAGACAGACAGACAGACAGACAGACAGACAGACAGACAGACAGACAGACAGACAGACAGACACACAGACAGATACTCCCTGTTATAGATAGCTGTGCCCGGGTCTGTCTCCGCTCTCACTCCCGTTATCTCTCCCGATGGTGAAACTTAATGTGAGTAACACTGATTCACCGGCGATGATTCCCGCTATCTTTCTCTCGGTCCGTTTCCAGCAGGATTTCATCTGCCATTCGGATCCAATATCTAGACTCCTATTTCCTCCCCCTAGTTTCATTACCTTACATTTCTTGGGTTTAACTTTGTAGCCATTTGTTTGACCATTCCTTCAGTTTGTTTGGTCATCTTGTAGCCTCATGCTATCTTCCTCTGTCTTAATCCCCCTCATGATTTTTGCATCATCAGCAAACATTACGAGGAACGCGTCTATTTTCCTCTGGGAGCTCATTTACATATATCAAGAACAGTATGGTCCAAGAACTGATCCCTGAGGACTCCATTGGTGACGCCTCGCCACTCCGAGACCTCACCTCTCACAGTGACTCGCTGTCTTCTGTGCTTAGGTACTCCCTTATCCAGTGGAGTACCTTCCCTTTNGCTGCACAATGACAGCCCCTTTCAAAGCTGGAGAAATTGCTGACCTGGAGAGCGTGCAGAGATCCTTTACTGCTAGATCCACTCGGTAAAACATCTAACTATTGGGCCGACTAAAGAGCCTAAATCTGTATTCCCTTGAGCGCAGGCGGGAGAGATACATAATAATTTACACATGGAAAATATTAGAGGGGCTGGTCCCAACCTGCACACAGAAATAACATCACATGAGACCAGAAGCCATGGCAGGATGTGCAGAATATCCCCGTTGAAAGCAGAGGTGCAACAGGTACTCTGAGAGAGAACTCTATCAACATCAGAGGCCCGAGACTGTTCAACACGCTTCCACTACACATAAGGGCATAACTGGCAAACCCCTCACAGTGTTCAAGAGAGAACTGGATAAGCACCTCCAAAGAATACCTGATCAACCAGGCTGTGACTCATACGTCAGGCTGCGAGCAGCCGCGTCCAACAGCCTGGTTGATCAGTCCAGCAACCAGGAGGCCTGGTCGATGACCGGGCCGCGGGGACGCTAAGCCCCGGAAGCACCTCAAGGTAACCTCAAGGTAAGGTATTGAGTGCACGCTTAGGCCTACAGGTGTGAGGACAGGGAGTTACGATACACTGAATTCTCAACATTTATAGGAAAATTTTTTTATATAAATCGCGATTTTGAACATATTATTAATTTATATTAATATTTGAACCACTGTGATAGGCTGTATGATAAGTTATGAGAAAACTTAACCACGTAACACCAACACTTTTTGACACCAACTGTTTGATCCAACGTTTGCAGCCTATAACGTACAAAAGTGGACGATTGGAGCCAATAACGTACAAAAGTGGACGTTTGTAGCCAATAACGTACAAAAGTGGACGGTTGGAGCCAATAACGTACAAAAGTGGACGGTTGGAGCCAATAACGTACAAAAGTGGACGGTTGGAGCCAATAACGTACAAAAGTGGACGGTTGGAGCCAATAACGTACAAAAGTGGACGGTTGGAGCCAATAACGTACAAAAGTGGACGGTTGCAGCCAATAACGTACAAAAGTGGACGGTTGGAGCCAATAACGTACAAAAGTGGACGGTTGCAGCCAATAACGTACAAAAGTGGACGGTTGGAGCCAATAACGTACAAAGTGGACGGTTGGAGCCAATAACGTACAAAAGTGGACGGTTGCAGCCAATAACGTACAAAAGTGGACGGTTGGAGCCAATAACGTACAAAAGTGGACGGTTGGAGCCAATAACGTACAAAGTGGACGGTTGCAGCCAATAACGTACAAAAGTGGACGGTTGGAGCCAATAACGTACAAAAGTGGACGATTGCATTTAATAACGTACAAAAGTGGACGGTTGCAACCTAAACGTACACGTTTTGTACTTCTACTTTTGTCAAAGGTACGATAAAATGCCCAAAAAACTAACCTATTCATTCCTAGGCCTAGTATATAGCACATGCGTAAATATATAAGACCTTAGATACCATATATGAGGCCAAGGTCTGCCTGCAGAGGTTAGGTTATTTAGGTTATTTAGTTCATTTTCTATATTTTTTTAGTGTGCCAGTTGGCCCAATTCAATAGTACAACGCATGAACCTTTGAGAGAGCATCAGTCAACCTGCGCACGGTTGGTCAAGCAGCTGGTGGAAGTGCTGTCACTTCAGCACGATAGGTTGATCACACACACACACACTTTAAAAAAAAATCAAATTCAAATGTTTATTCAGGTAATTTACATACATACAAGGTGTGATACAAACATTGATGGATGTTTGTATCACACTAGGATAGAGCTAGTACATACAATGCGTAAAGTCACTATTACGCAAAGCATTTCGGGCAGCAGAAACGTTTTACACATGTGGGTACAGGATCTGACGCCTTCTGACTCCTATTCGCAGGCTGAGAGCTTTCTCATCCTATATAGATTCATGGTAAGCCTTACCCACTAGTTTTCCCTGAAGCACGACTAACCAAATGGTTTACAACCAGGTACTCGATTGCTGCCGGGTGAACAGAGGCGAACAGCTTAATAATCATGTGGCGTGTCTTAGTCAATCCTCCCTAGCCAGGACTCGAACCCCACCAAATAGCTCATGAGGTGTAGGTTATCTTGAGGTCCACAAACACAATCGTAAAGTCTGAAGACAAGCGTTAAGACGCTCGTTCAGCGCTCGTGTGTGTTCCCTAAAGCAGCTGAGGTGCTGGTGTGTGCTCCCTATAGCAGCTGAGGTGCTCGTGTGTGCTCCCTATAGCGGCTGAGGTGCTCGTGTGTGCTCCCTATAGCAGCTGAGGTGCACGTGTGTGCTCCCTATAGCAGCTGAGGTGCACGTGTGTGCTCCCTATAGCAGCTGAGGTGCTCGTGTGTGTTCCCTATAGCAGCTGAGGTGCTGGTGTGTGCTCCCTATAGCAGCTGAGGTGCTCGTGTGTGCTCCCTATAGCAGCTGAGGTGCTCGTGTGTGCTCCCTATAGCAGCTGAGGTGCTGGTGTGTGCTCCCTATAGCAGCTGAGGTGCTCGTGTGTGTTCCCTATAGCAGCTGAGGTGCTCGTGTGTGCTCCCTATAGCGGCTGAGGTGCTCGTGTGTGTTCCCTATAGCAGCTGAGGTGCTCGTGTGTGTTCCCTATGGCAGCTGAGGTGCTCGTGTGTGTTCCCTATGGCAGCTGAGGTGCTCGTGAGTGCTCCCTATAGCAGCTGAGGTGCTCGTGTGTGTTCCCTATAGCAGCTGAGGTGCTCGTGTGTGTTCCCTATGGCAGCTGAGGTGCTCGTGTGTGTTCCCTATGGCAGCTGAGGTGCTCGTGTGTGCTCCCTATAGCGGCTGAGGTGCTCGTGTGTGCTCCCTATAGCGGCTGAGGTGCTGATCCGTCTGCCTCGGGGTTATCACGCCGTCAAACACACACACTCACACGCTTACTGTTGATTGAGGGTTGAGAGGCGGGACCAAAGAGCCAGAGCTCAACCCCCGCAAGCACAATTAGGTGAGTACACACCACATCTGCACACGGGGACACGGAATGCTACTACCGTGGTCGTGGTTTGATGTCGACTCAATGTCCCTCAACCTCTGGAGGGTTATTAAGATAACAACAAATAATTACTAATTAATCAGTATGTATACTTCAGTTCCGGACACAGTGCACAGCTGAAGTAAACTCAGTATACGCACCGAGAAGCAGGGTACACTTCTCGGTATCTACACATGTTACCATGAACACCAGGTAGAGAGTAAACTCAGCTCACTAAAGAGAGTTTACCCCGGTGCACACTGAGAAACTTCCCCGGCACTGTATATGGCGGCAATATATATTTACGCTAGTCCCCCGTCCAAATATAGCAGCGAGAAATTAAAATTTATCTGTTTACCCCCTGATATATACCGCAGGTAAGACTGCCTTAATTCACAACCACACGCGGCGCTTCACTTGAAATATTACAGTACAAATTATATGCAGCAATAAATTGGTTAAACCAATTAATCGACAAAAGCTTAACTAATTTATGAAGCTATATATACGTAACCTGTTTAAAATTCCGAGGGCCAACCTCCATGGCGGCGGCTGACACCGCGGGTGAGACACGCTAATGTATTCACTATTAACTAATTTCACCTCTGTATGATAATCATCTAAATATATTTTAAGTAATACTTAGTAATATTAAAGAATGTTACATAAATTTGATAGTTCTCCATTGGTACTAGTATCTGGTAGTAGACCATCTAGATAACACGTACACTCTCACTATCTTCTTCTTGAGGTTATCTTGAGATGATTTCGGGGCTTTTTTTTTAGTGTCCCCGCGGCCCGGTCCTCGACCAGGCCTCCACCCCCAGGAAGCAGCCCGTGACAGCTGACTAACTCCCAGGTACCTATTTTACTGCTAGGTAACAGGGGCATAGGGTGAAAGAAACTTTGCCCATTGTTTCTCGCCGGTGCCTGGGATCGAACCCAGGACCACAGGATCACAAGTCCAGCGTGCTGTCCGCTCGGCCGACCGGCACTAAGCTTATCACAACGCATGAGATTAGCATATTATGGCTTGATTCACCAGGCTGTTGGGCTCCTGAGCGTGCACAACGCCATTAATCTGTTATTCTAAAGTGCCCGAACCTAACCTACCCAATGGGTGTATGTTTAACCTACAGGAATATAAGACGGAAGAGCGTAACGTCGACTCTACAACCTGCTGCCATTTTAAGCCCACCAGTTTAGGTCCTTAGGGAAATTACAGGTCAAAAATGCTTTGTTCTATTCGGGAAAGCGAGATGCAGCCAGGCTACATCCCACAACAGTTGACTAACTCACGGGTACCTAGTTATTTCTAGTTGTACAGAGAAGATGGATATGGGATTAATAGAAAGTTGAGACATATTCAATTTAAAACTGACAGTCATTATCATAAATAACAAAGTTAACCTATGTTATTTATGAACATTACACACGACAAAAGGAAAATGACTTGTTTTATCTAAAATTACTTGATGTTGTCGTTTATTAGGGACTACTCACTAGCAAGTCTGGAAACCTCCTTCAAGGGAGCAGGAGGCTGAACACAAGGTACCATCTGGGAGGTGAAATCCTGAACGAGTCAAATAGAGAGAAAGATCTGGGGTTGATATCACACCTAACCTGTCCCCAGAGGCCCGCATCAAAAGGATATCATCAGCGGCATATGCTAGACTGGCCAACATAAGAACTGCCTTTAGAAACTTGTGTAAGGACTCGTTCACGACCCTGTATACAACTCATGTACGACCAATCCTGGAGTATGCAGCTCCAGCCTGAAATCCATACCTTTTTAAACACAAAACAAAGTTAGAGAAGATTCAGAGGTATGCCACCAGGCTAGTCCCGGAACTGAGAGGTATGAGCTACGAGGAAAGGCTAAGGGAGCTGAACCTCACATCCCTGGAAAACAGAAGAGTAAGAAGAGACATGATAACCACCTACAAAATTCTCAGGGGAATTGACAGATTGGGACAAAGACAAACTCTTCAGCACGTGTGGGACACGAACAAGGGGACACAGGTGGAAACTTAGTACCCAGATGAGCCACAGAAACATTAGAATTTTTTTTCAGTGTCAGAGTTAACAAATGGAATGCATTAGGCAGTGATGGGGGTAGAGACAGAGTCCATATACAGTTTCAACTGTAGATACGATAGAGCCCAATAGGCTCAAGAATCTGTACACCTGTTGATTGGCAGTTGAGATACGGGACCAAAGAGCCAAAGTTCAACCTCCGCAAGCACAACTAGGTGAGTACAGGTTAGGTTTAGAAGTCGATGAAGTTATTTCGAATCAAAGTTTAAATGTAAACATGATAAAAGCGTGAGAAATGAGTCACTACATTAATGTAAGCGCGTTCGGAAGGCGGGGCCAGGAGCTTAGCTCGACCCTGCAAGCACATCTCGGTCACTACATCTAAGTTAGTACACTCACCTGTACACCAGTAGAGTGACAGTTGAGAGGCGGGACCAAAGAGCTTAAGCTCATCTCCCCCCCCATAAGCATAACTAGGTGAGCACAACTAGGTGGTCACAACTAGGTGGGATAACACACACATTAGAGTGAGCACCGTGAGAGCCGGAGGGTCGTTAGTGGCGCACCTAACTGTAGCAGTCCAGCCCGTCCACCTACGACTTCCCAACGACAAGAGACTGTGGTAATAAAGTGCCCTAATCCTAACCAACCAGAGGACCCAAAACAGAAAACGAGAAACTATGTCAATTTCGCGATCCGCGACCATTACTAGTACGACAATCTTTGGCCCTAGGTTGAATATACGTCAAAATACGACGTACTATTGGGATGAAAGGTTGTACAGTGAGCCGGAGGGCAGCGACTTCCAGCGGTGGCGATAGGACCACCAATAAGAAGGCAGCATTCTCTTGGTTGTGCCAGGTAGGAGGAGAGGATGTAATTCAACACGCACTTTGGCGGCGGTGGAGCAGCCAGCGACTCGTGACTCGTATTTTGTTGACTAGAGGATGGCACATCAAGGTGTCGTCTGAGACTGCATCTCTCTCTACAACTTTGTGGCCTACGGAAATGAGGAGCAATGCAGAGCTGAGGATACTCAGACTAGAGGGAGAAGCAAGGTAGGAGGACGCAAGGATACACGGACTGGAGAGAAGCAAGCTAGGAGGACGCAAATATGAAGCTATTATCGTAGAGGCAGATGTGGAAGGGGAACACGCAGGGTCCCAGCAGGTGTGGTGAGCTATTACAGGAACACTGCACCAGCAGGTGTGGTGAGCTATATACAGGAACACATGCACCAGCAGGTGTGTGAGCTATATACAGGAACACATGCACCAGCAGGTGTGGTGAGCTATTACAGGAACACATGCACCAGCAGTGTGTTGAGCTATACACAGGGACCCAGGCACCAGCAGGTGTGGTGAGCTATATACAGGAACACAGCACCAGCAGGTGTGGTGAGCTATACACAGGAACACATGCACCAGCAGGTGTGGTGAGCTATATACAGGAACACATGCACCAGCAGGTGTGGGTGAGCTATACACAGGAAACACATGCACCAGCAGGTGTGGTGAGCTATATACAGGAACACATTCACCAGCAGGTGTGGTGAGCTATATACATGGACACATGCTGCAGCACAAGTAAGAATCAGAATAAGTGTTGAAGAAAGAGCTGTTGGGAGATGTGAGAACACTATGAAACATAGAGGGAGGGAGGGAATTGTCAGGGGAAAGCGTCAAGCCATTTACGACTATATAGCACTTGGGAAGGGACAGAAACTATGAGTAGGGAAACTGCACAAGAAAGATCAGCAGTGTCAACAGAGGGCAGAAACAGTGCCAACAGTGCAGAAACAGTACCAACAGTGCAGAAACAGTGCCAACAGTGCAGAAACAGTGCCAACAGAGTGCAGAAACAGTGTTAACAGAGTGCAGAAACAGTGCCAACAGAGTGCAGAAACAGTGCCAACAGTGCAGAAACAGTACCAACAGTACAGAAGCAGTGCCAACAGTGCAGAAACAGTGCAACAGTGCAGAAACAGTGCCAACAGAGTGCAGAAACAGTGCCAACAGAGTGCAGAAACAGTGCCAACAGTGCAGAAACAGTGCCAACAGAGTGCAGAAACAGTGCCAACAGAGTGCAGAAACAGTGCCAACAGAGTGCAGAAACAGTGCCAACAGAGTGCAGAAACAGTGCAACAGAGTGCAGAAACAGTGCCAACAGTGTCAACAGAGCAGAAACAGTGCCAACAGTGCAGAAACAGTGCCAACAGTGCAGAAACAGTGCCAACAGAGTGCAGAAACAGTGTCAACAGTGCAGAAACAGTGTCAACAGTGCAGAAACAGTGCCAACAGAGTGCTGAAACAGTGCCAACAGTGCAGAAACAGTGCCAACAGAGTGCAGAAACAGTGCCAACAGTGCAGAAACAGTGCCAACAGTGCAGAAACAGTGTCAACAGAGTGCAGAAACAGTGCCAACAGAGTGCAGAAACAGTGCCAACAGAGTGCAGAAACAGTGACAACAGAGTGCAGAAACAGTGACAACAGAGTGCAGAAACAGTGACAACAGAGTGCAGAAACAGTGGCAACAGAGTGCAGAAACAGTGCAACAGAGTGCAGAAACAGTGCCAACAGAGTGCAGAAACAGTGCCAACAGAGTGCAGAAACAGTGACAACAGAGTGCAGAAACAGTGACAACAGAGTGCAGAAACAGTGACAACAGAGTGCAGAAACAGTGGCAACAGAGTGCAGAAACAGTGGCAACAGAGTGCAGAAACAGTGCCAACAGAGTGCAGAAACAGTGCCAACAGAGTGCAGAAACAGTGCCAACAGAGTGCAGAAAAAGTGACAACAGAGTGCAGAAACAGTGCCAACAGAGTGCAGAAAACAGTGCCAACAGAGTGCAGAAACAGTGTAACAAACTAGTTTTGTTGTAAGAATTATCCAGTATGGTTCTCATAGACTCGGGGGTTTGGAAAGTTTGGTGTAACGTGGTAGTGACCTGACCCAAGCACAAGGTCGTTTCCCCTGGGAATTAGCGGTCTGAGTCACAACATGGCTGCCGCCTTTGTCTTAACAACGTATAAGAAATTATTCTACAGTATTCAGTAATTTAGAGAAATTAGTCTACATTCAAATGGTATTCAATAGTATTCCTGTTTCATGCATCAAGAGTATTCAAAATTGTCAGAATTCAGTAAGACACCATCAGTGATGTCATTAGCTGGGACTAGTCTGGACTGCGGAGCGATTTTGGCGACACGAGGTCAAGGGTCAACAAATGCATTAAACATTCAGTAATTGTCAAAGGTCAAATAGCCAATTTGTATTGGAAATAGCTCTTCCCTAAGATGATTGTGTAATTACCTTCAGTAAAAGCATTGAACCATCTGGGTCGTTCAGTACAACAGAGATTAGCTGTTCAACTTAAATCCTGCTAGCAACTTAATAAGCCAAGCGTGGGAATACCCCCTTCGGCTGGAGTTGAACAGAGGAGAGAAAGATCAGTGTGAGACAAGCAACGACTCGGGAAGGTGACCACTCCACCTCTCCCCAAGATCAGCAGTCCACCGAGCTGGTCGCCTAAAAGGTAGAGTTGCTAAAAGTTTGGTATAGGGAATTAGTCATCTCATTGCCCTTTTAAGACAGGAAGTGTTAAGCTTATGGAGTGCTTTGATTTTAGATCTTGTTATCTTGTTTAGTTTTGAATAAACCATTTAGATAGTAAATTGTCTTTTATTAATTTCCATCTTATGTCATATTATTTACATGTCCGGACCACGTGGTGCCCACGAGGCCGAGTTGAGTTGGGCCGCAGATTCTAACACCAAATAAAAATTCATTATCCCTTTGATTTTAATAATTCCACACTTACGTAAAGTTCATCCCTCCCATATTTAACTAGTGGGGATCAAGCCCAAGGTTTATTGAGAGTATAATCGATCGAGACCTCGGTTATTGCTCATTGTTACTGGCCTGGTGGTGGCAGCGTAAAAGGAGATTCTAGAGTTTTGCTATAGCTCAATTTTCCACGTCATAAGGTTGTAGAATCTTAAGCCGGTCAAACGGCTTAAGACCACGTGGCGTGGGATTCGGCTCAGGTAAGAGTTCTGGGGTCCCTTGGTTTGAGTAAGTGAATAAAGATACCGGACATTGAAGAAGATAATTAAGAACGAATAACCCCCCCCCCCCCGTGTTACAATGGTGGCAGCGGTGGGATGCAGGTCTTTTGGAAGGTCTTAGTTCGGCTGCATCTAGAAAATCCCCCAGTACCACTATCTTGTGATTATCCTGAGATGATTTTGGGGCTTTCTATTGTTCCTGCGGCCGGTCCTCGACCAGGCCTCCACCCCCCAGGAAAGCCCGTGACAGCTGACTAACACCCAGGTACCTATTTACTGCTAGGTAACAGGGGCATAGGGTGAAAGAAACTGTGCCCATTGTTTCTCGCCGGCGCCCGGGATCGAACCCGGGACCACAGGATCACAAATCCAGTGTGCTGTCCGCTCGGCTGACCGGCTCCCGAAGGCTCCCGAAGGAGTGAAGGCTATTCTTGCATATATAACATGTGATCCCTGTTCTTTTGGTCCTTTAAGTTCTTGTCGCAGTGATCACACATTCGTTTGTTTACGGCCACTTTGTCGTGTTTACTGTTGTTTGT
>WNGS01008744.1:61691-82275 GCA_020271785.1 Procambarus virginalis
AGAATAAAGACACACACCCATGACGGGGAGCTGCCTACTGTGACGACGCGAGGAAGAGACCTGGGATAGTGACGTAACACCTAATCTATCTCTCTGAAGCACATATAAATAGGATACCGACAAGCCATAAATAAGATAACGACTCTCACTGGCAAAAGTTAAACATCATTCAGAAACCTAAATAAGGAGGCAATTTAGGGCACTTTACACTACTACGTGAGACCAGTCTTAATGCCGCGCCATCATGGAGTCCCCACCTGAAGAACAACACGTAAAGAAACTGAAAAAGGTTCAGAAGATTGCGACGCGACTCGTCCAAGAGTTACGAGGGATGGGGTATGAAGAGCGCCTGAAGGAACGAACCCTTACGACACTAGAAAAAAAAGAATAAATCAAATTCAAAAGATTCAAATGCACCAGAGTACAGTCCATATGTTACTATAATACGGAGGGATGAGGGCTACCCTAACAAGGGGGTTGGGCCCAGGTTGTTGGGTCAATTGAAAGTGCAAACTCCTGTTGATATTTTAATAAAAGTGTCTTGATATGTTAGACTTGGCTATGTCTAGTCTCCAAATTAATTCTTTATATGTGTTAGCTTATTTCTGTTGATAGGTTATCTTTGATGATCATCTGGTTGTGTGTGTGTAGAAATGTAGGTGGCCTTTGAGTATTTTGTGTACAGTTTGGGCCTCATTCTGACTCACCAATCGGAAATCTTGGGGTTTCGAAGCCACCGCATGGCGACAGAAATGGGGGCTGAGGCCCAGGTTTTCTTTCGCAGACGATTTCAAGTCACAAATAAGTGGTAACGAGCTTGATAGCGAACCCCACAACTGCACTGAGACATAACTGACAACGTTGCGGGACTAGAGTTCATTAAGTCTGCAGGGTGACCTGGTCGATGGCCCGGTGGGTATGTCATAGTAACAACAACTCTATGGACGGACGCTGCCCTGTCTACCAGGCTGACGGGCCGCCTGTGACAGGCTGTAGCCCTTGTCAGGGGGCTGTGGGGGGCCCCGCGAGATTACATCTTTCCCTGTGACTCATAAGGTGGTGATAATCTACTGCATCTTCCATCATCTGCTATTCGATTAGGTAATCCCCCAAGTGCTTTAAATTTCACATTTACTGACGGAGAGGTCAAACGAGGTCACGCTCGTGAAGTGCTTAACCACAAGTTATTGCTTAATCATAAAGATTTTGTTCTCCTCCTTGAAGCTCTCTTCGCGTCACACCCCCCCACCCCACCCTCTATCCCTCAGATCCCCACCAAGACACACATTCTTATTCCTCAGCCCTCCACCCATCCCCTATTCACCTATCCACTCCCCCCCCCCCCACCTGTACCTTCATCGGGGAAGGCTAAGCGTCTCAACGCGGCTCGTTGTAAATTTTCTTGAGATATAACCACGACGGCGGGAACCAAAGCGGTGACAAGTGTCCTACACGCCCTCCCCCCCTACCCCCTCCCTCTGTATTTTTTTCTCACACCCCCCCCAACCCCCCTTCCTCCCCTTCCCCCCCACACCTCTTCCCCCATTCTCAACATGCCCCCTATTAATTCTCCTCCTATCTACCCCCAATAGTTTGTTGTGTTGTATAAATGGGAAAAAGGGGTTTAGGAGCAAACAAAAAAGGGGGAAGAGGAAGGGGTGCAAGGTGGGGAATTTTCATAGTTCTTCCCATCCCTAACTCCTTTAAAAATCCCGTCAAATTTCCCTAAAACTCGTCCTCAGTCGGTAATCGCCGAATCATCCATTTTGCACCACCCATCATTAAAAATCTCCTGTCATAATTTAATTAGAAAAATCTCATTTTCCGCCCGACTTGTTCGGCAGATAGAAAGTGCGTCCTCGTGAAAGGAACTGTGAGCGAAAACAAAAGAAATACCCCCAAACTCTTCCCCCCCCAAACGGGACAGAAAATAAGAGGGGGAAATTTCTTCCTGTCCTCATGGCCGATGAAGAAAGCCACTGAGATGTTTAATACAACTTGAGGACGCTAGTGATTTTCTTTCCTTCTCTTGGTTCATAAGATCCAATCCTGAAGCCATTGGGGCATTCTTACAGGCAGGGGAAAGGCTGGGGTAAGAAAGTCGAATGTTCCTCTGAGGAAGTGGGAGGTGGGGAAAAAATTACCCCCTTCTCCTCTCCCTCTCTCTATCCTCTCTGCCTCTCTCTCTCTCTCGTCTCTCTCTCTCTCTCTCTCAGGCCGTGATGAACATTATAGTCTTGAAGCCAGCCAGGACCGGTCTTCAACAACTAGGAAAAGACTTGTGTTGAATATTCATGGCTTATTTTCCCTGGAAGGAGCCTCGGGCGACGCTCATTATCACCTCACTTTTAATTAGAAAGGAAGATAATCAAAATATGGTGAGCTTTTATAAAGGTTAATGTGGAGTAATTCATGGTGCCTTGGCACTGGGTGACGGTCACAGTGCCAGGCACTCACTGTATGGGGCACTCTGACAGTGCCCTCAAGTGTCGTCATTGAGGGTAGTTAATTAATGCCATTAGTCAGGTAATACAGGATACTTAACTACCACAGGGAGCCGGTCGGCCGAGCGGACAGCACGCTGGACTTGTGATCCTGTGGTCCCGGGGTCGATCCGGGCGCCGGCGGGAAACAATGGGCAGAGTTTCTTTCACCCTATGCCCCTGTTACCTAGCAGTAAATAAGTACCTGGGTGTTAGTCAGCTGTCACGGGCTGCTTCCTGGGGGTGGAGGCCTGGTCGAGGACCGGGCCGCGGGGACACTAAAGCCCCGAAATCGTCTTAAGATAACCTCAAGATAACCACTATACCAGGGTCCGTTCCTTGCAACACTACACTTCATCCATCAGTTCGATCCCCGGTGGAGGCGGAAACGGACAGGGTTTCTTTCACCCTGATGCACCTGTTCACCTCGCAGTAAAATAGGTACCTGGGAGTTAGACAGCTGCTACGGGCTGCTTCCTGGGGGATGTGTAACAAAAAGGAGGCCTGGTCGAGGACCGGGCCGCGGGGGACGCTAAGCCCCGAATCATCTCAAGATAACCATTCCTGATTTTGACGCGATTGGGCTCGTAATTATTGTTGACATCTTTACTGACAAAATATACAATATTTGACCTACAGTGAGGTGCTGATGGTGTTCACTGTCACACAAACAGTCAGGTGCTGATGGTGTTCACTGTCACACAAACAGTCAGGTGCTGATGGTGTTAACTGTCACACAAACAGTGAGGTGCTGCTGGTGTTCACTGTCACACAAACAGTCAGGTGCTGATGGTGTTCACTGTCACACAAACAGTCAGGTGCTGATGGTGTTCACTGTCATACAAACAGTCAGGTGCTGATGGTGTTCACTGTCACACAAACAGTCAGGTGCTGATGGTGTTCACTGTCACACAAACAGTCAGGTGCTGATGGTGTTCACTGTCACACAAACAGTCAGGTGCTGATGGTGTTCACTGCCACACAAACAGTCAGGTGTTGATGGTGTTCACTGTCACACAAACAGTGAGGTGCTGATGGTGTTCACTGTCACACAAACAGTGAGGGGCTGATGGTGTTCACTGTCACACAAACAGTCAGGTGCTGATGGTGTTCACTGTCACACAAACAGTCAGGTGCTGATGGTGTTCACTGTCACACAAACAGTCAGGTGTTGATGGTGTTCACTGCCACACAAACAGTCAGGTGTTGATGGTGTTCACTGCCACACAAACAGTCAGGTGTTGATGGTGTTCACTGTCACACAAACAGTCAGGTGCTGATGGTGTTCACTGTCACACAAACAGTGAGGTGCTGATGGTGTTCACTGTCACACAAACAGTGAGGTGCTGATGGTGTTCACTGTCACACAAACAGTCAGGTGTTGATGGTGTTCACTACCACACAAACAGTGAGGTGGTGATGGTGTTCACTACCACACAAACAGTCAGGTGGTGATGGTGTTCACTGCCACACAAACAGTCAGGTGCTGATGGTGTTCACTGCCACACAAACAGTCAGGCGCTGATGGTGTTCACTGTCACTCAACACAGAGAATCCCACACAAAACAATCAGGTCAAAACTGTACTTTGAAGCACATGAATATATTTCATGAGATTATCATTTTCTACATCAGAAAAAAATACATGTTTCAATTTATAAATTATAAATATAACTTTCTATTGTTCACTGTCACACGAGACAAAATTAAACTCATCAGAGATGCAACTTAAATATAGAAACACAATTTGCAGGCGATGAGTCACAGTAACGTGGCTGAAGTATGTTGACCAGACCACACACTAGAAGGTGAAGGGACGACGACGTTTCGGTCCGTCCTGGACCATTCTCACAATCGGCTTGAGAATGGTCCAGGACGGACCGAAACGTCGTCATCCCTTCACCTTCTAGTGTATGGTCTGGTCAACAATAAACACAATTCTCATTTTTCATTCTTTAAAATGGACAAACAATTTTAGAATGACGTGTAAGAATGTCTTGTTATACACAAGATTGAATGAATTACTTACGTATTTGATTATATAAGAGTCCAGGAGGTGTAAGATCTCTTACAGTTTCACAATCAAGAATGGATTGTTCAAGTCAATGATTGAATGGTTTGTCACAGAGTTCGCAGTCTGAATATTCTGGTAGTGGCTCAGCCTCACTAACCTGCCAGATGTCTGAGATATCTATAGATATCTCTATATCTGCCAGATATCTGTCAGATATTTATAGCCGAGGTGACTACATCACATTACCTTACTTAATTGCCTAATTGTACTTACCTAATTGCCTGGTCCGGTTACAGTGCTGACCATACAAATACCAATTATTACAAAAGTTGTCATAGCTTTTAATACTGCAGCTTTCAGGGGCCAGATTCACGAAGCAGTTACGCAAGCACTTACAGACCGGGGGGGCCAGATTCACGAAGCAGTTACGCAAGTACTTACGAACGTGTACATCTTTTCCTCAATCTTTGGCGGCTTTGGTTACATTTATTAAACAGTTTACACGCATGAAAACTTGCCAATCAACTGTTGTTATTGTTATAAACAGCCTCCTGGTGCTTCGGAGCTCATTAACTGTTTAATAATTGTAAACAAAGCCGCCAAAGATTGAGAAAAGATGAACAGGTTCGTAAGTGCTTGCGTAACTTCTTCGTGAATCTGGGCCCCAGGTTCGTAGGTGCTTGCGTAACTGCTTCGTGAATCTGGCCAAGGGTTCGTAAGTGCTTACGTAACTGCTTCGTGAATCTGGCTCCAGGTCTCTGGCCATTTCCTAGTTCTAAATCTTAATCAATTTCCAATATCTTAATATTTTTATTAATTATATTAGATGGTCCAAAGTCATAGTCTGTGTTTCCTGCAAGCCTCATTGGCCAGTCCATCTACAAAGTCATATGCAGACGAGGAGTCACAATAGCGTGGTTGAAACATGTTGACCAGACCACACACACTAGAAGGTGAAGGGACGACGACGTTTCAGTCCGTCCTGGACCATTCTCAAGTCGATTGTGTCGTCAAGATTCAAAGTCATGTTTTCCAACCCCAACATGGGATGGGATCCATCCTAATTGTTTACAATAGTTATTATCATTGGCAAAAATCACATTTTATCTAATATTACGAGTGACTTGAGATAGTGTTCGAGAGGGAATGGAGGACTTCACCAGACTACAAGAGTGATGGGGTGAGGTAAGCAGCCACTCCCCTTCCCAGATGGTGATGGGGTGAGGCGGGCAGCCACTCCCCTTCCCAGATGGTGATGGGGGAGGTAGGCAGCCACTCCCTCCCAGATGGTGATGGGGTGAGGTGGGGAGCCACTCCCTCCCTGATGGTGAAGGGTGAGGCAGGCAGCCACTCCCCTTCCCAGATGGTGATGGGGTGAGGTGGGCAGTCACTCCCCCTTCCCAGATGGTGATGGGGTGAGGTGGGCAGCCACTCCCCTTCCCTGATGGTGATGGGGTGAGGCGGGCAGCCACTCCCTCCCTGATGGTGAAGGGTGAGGCAGGCAGCCACTCCCCTTCCCTGATGGTGATGGGGTGAGGCAGGCAGCTAATAGTGGTCCACCTTCACTATTCTAGGGACCTGTGGTGGAGGAACTCCCTCACTCACCCACTCCCTCACTCCCTCACCCCACAATTATCACCCACTAGCTGTAGGCTGTAACTAATTTTGATGTCCTGAAATACTTTCTGTGTTACAGCCGATAATTACATGTTATTTTAATCTATAAATTACAACTCAACGAGTCAAAATTTACTTCACAAAGATTTAAGAAGTGAACCCAGTTTATTTTTTTTTTTATTTTTTCCCTTGTGGCAGGGAACATAATGGCTCAATCGTCAATTTTTTTTTTTGAGGGGGGGGGAGTTGGGGGGGGATTTAGAAGGCGATTTTGGAGTTTATCATCAATTAATCGGATTAAAAAAATAGGTCATTACTGCTATCACAGCTACGTCAATGGGCAATCTTCACCACACACACAAAAAAGGGGCCCTAAACTGCCACTTGTTTTAGTCCGCCCTCTGTCATGACCTAACAGTCTGATGGAACAAAAGTTTGAGTGTGGTTTGTTGTTGTTATAGATTCAGCTCCTCGGAACAAGTTCCAAGCAGCACGGGCTATGGTGAGCCCGTAGGGCTGAGTGTGGTGTTGTGATGCGGTTGTCTATTCAGTGGGCGAGAGGCGGGGGGGGGGAGGGGAGATGGGTGAAAATGGGGGGGGGGAAATGGGTGAATTAAGAGGGGGCAGGAGCCCAGAGTGGTGGCCTAACCAATGTGCTGTCCCAAAGTGGATTGGTGGATGTGTAGTACTGGATAAGGGGGGGTGGAGTTGGATGAGGGGGTGGGGGTGGTTACAGTGGGGGTGGATGAGGGTTTTATGGGTGCAGGGGGGGGGGGTTGAGCTGAGATGAGATGGGTGAAATACTCATCCACCCCCTATTCCCTATCCTAAATGGGTGTGGTAAGCTAGGGATGGGAGTGAATGTGTGTAGAATGAGTCCTATTAAGAGTGGGAATGGGGTGAGGGAGAGAANATGGGCTCAGAAATCTGTACACCAGTTGATTGATAGTTGAGAGGCGGGACCAAAGAGCCAGAGCTCAACCCCCGCAAGCACAACTAGGTGAGTACACACCCGAGAGTCGGAGTCGGGAATATAATGACTTCATCGTGGCCGCTGGTTCGAAGGTCGCGTGAGGGCAGGCAGTTGCCCCTCGACCCATCACCACTGTGGCGTCACCAAATTGAATCGTTACCGTCTACTCCTGGACGTGATGGGTGAGACTGGTCCTCCTCTGGCTGGCCGACCACCACCACCACCAGCCTAGCATACCCTGATGATATGGTGGAGAGAAGGGGCCAGGTACGCGAAGCAGTTACGCAAGCACTTACGAACCTGGGGCCAGATACACGAAGCAGTTACGCAAGCACTTACGAACCTGGGGGACCAGACTCACGAAGCAGTTACGCAAGCACTTACGAACCTGGGGCCCAGATTCACGAAGCAGTTACGCAAGCACTTATGAACCTGGGGTCCAGATTCACGAAGCAATTACGCAAGCACTTACGAACCTAGGGGCCAGATTCACGAAGCAGTTATGCAAGCACTTATGAACCTGGGGTCCAGATTCACGAAGCAATTACGCAAGCACTTACGAACCTAGGGGCCAGATTCACGAAGCAGTTACGCAAGCACTTATAAACCTAGTGGCCAGATTCACGAAGCAGCTACGCAAGCACTTACGAACCTGGGGCCAGATTCACGAAGCGGTTACGCAAGCACTTACGAACCTAGGGGCCAGATTCACGAAGAGTTACGCAACCACTTACAAACCTAGGGACCAGATTCACGAAGCAGTTACGCAAGCACTTACGAACCTGGGGCCAGATTCACGAAGCAGTTACGCAAGAACTTACGAATGTGTACGTCTTTCCTCAATCTTTGACGGCTTTGGTTACATTTATTAAACAGTTTACAAGTATGAAAACTTGCCAATCAACTGTTGTTATTGTTATAAACAGCCTCCTGGTGCTTCGGAGCTCATTAACTGTTTAATAATTGAAAACAAAGCCGCCAAAGAGTGAGGAAGTATGGACAGGTTCGTAAGTGCTTGCGTAACTGCTTTGTGCATCTGCCCCAGGTTCGTAAGTGCTTGCGTAACTACTTCGTGAATTTGCCTAAGGTCGCATTTTTCGCGTCAGGGCGGAGGCAACGGTGGTTGGTGAGGTTGTTGTTGTTATAGATTCAGGTACTGGGAACAAAAAGTTCCAGGTAGCACGGGCTATGGTGAGCCCGTAGTGGACTTACCTGGCACAGGAGCGGGGCAAGTAGCACGGGCTATGGTGAGCCCGTAGTGGACTTACCTGACACAGGAGCGGGGCAAGTAGCACGGGCTATGGTGAGCCCGTAGTGGACTTACCTGGCACAGGAGCGGGGCAAGTAGCACGGGCTATGGTGAGCCCCTAGTGGACTTACCTGGCACAGGAGCGGGGCAAGTAGCACGGGCTATGGTGAGCCCGTAGTGGACTTACCTGGCACAGGAGCGGGGCAAGTAGCACGGGCTATGGTGAGCCCCTAGTGGACTTACCTGGCACAGGAGCGGGGCAAGTAGCACGGGCTATGGTGAGCCCGTAGTGGACTTACCTGGCACAGGAGCGGGGCAAGTAGCACGGGCTATGGTGAGCCCGTAGTGGACTTACCTGGCACAGGAGCGGGGCAAGTAGCACGGGCTATGGTGAGCCCCTAGTGTACTTACCTGGCACAGGAGCGGGGCTGGAACTGGTTGGTGGTGATAGATATACCCGGGAGTGCCCGGGGGTTGAGGCTACCTGCTGGAGGAAAATGTAGGAGGGTGGGGGGGAGGGGGATTGAAGTCCTGCGGATTGATTTTGAAGCAACTGTGACAGGTAAGAGAATATATGTAGAGAAGTTGAGTAATTGAGATTGTCGTACCAGATGGTACTCACCTAGTTGTACTCACCTAGTTGTGCTTGCGGGGGTTGAGCTCTGGCTCTTTAGTCCCGCCTCTCAACTGTCAATCAACTGGTGTACAGTTTCCTGAGCCTATTGGGCTCTATCATATCTACACTTGAAACTGTGTATGGAGTCAGCCTCCACCACATCACTGCCTAATGCATTCCACCTGTTAACTACTCTGACACTGAAAAAGTTCTTTCTAATGTCTTTATGGCTCATTTGGACACTCAATTTCCACCAGTGTCCCCTAGTGCGTGTGCCCCTTGTGTTAAATGAACTGCTTTTGTCTACCCTACCAGCCTCCGCCATCACCATTGAGAATCTTGTATGTGGTGATCATGTCCCCCCGAACTCTCCTGTCTTCCAGCGACGTGAGGTTTAACTCCTGTAGTCTCTCCTCGTAGCTCATACCTCTCAATTCGGACACGAGTCTGCTGGCAAACCTTTGCACCTTGAGTGTGTGTGTGTATTCACCTATTTGTATTCACCTAGTTGTGATTGCTGGGGTTGAGCTCTGCTCTTTCGGACCGCCCCTCAACTGTCAATCAATTGTTACTAACTTCTATTCCTCCCCCCCCCCCACACACACCCAGGAAGCAGCCCGTGACAGCTGACTATCTCCCAGGTACCTATCTACTGCTAGGCAACAGGGGCATTAGGGTGAAAGAAATTCCGCCCATCGTTTCTCGCCGGCGCCGGGAATTGAACTCGGGCCACAGGATCACGAGTCCAGCGTGCTGTCCACACAGCCACCGGCGCCCCCCCCCCCCCACACACAAATGGCTCACTGTTTAGAATAAGGGGAACATAAACATATGCACATCTGAGTGATTCCCCCATTAAACCCCCACTAATACATCCTCTCTATTCCCCCCCCCCATACCCCCTATCCTTTCCCTTGCTCCCCCTCCTCCCCCTCTCTACCCCTTCCCCCCATCCACCCCCCTTCCTTCCTCTTCATCCACCCATCACCCATCTCGCTGCCTGACAATGATGGGTGCACACCGCCCCACAGGATGGGGTGATTACCCCTATTTTTAACCACTCCGGGACACCCCAACAGCGCACAGCTCACCCATTAGTTTATTCTGGTTTTTTTTTGGAGGGGGAGAGGGGCCTGAGGAGGGGGGGGGGCTGGTGATGGGGGGGAGGGAGGGGGGCTGGGGATGGGGGGAGGGGGTCAAGCTTATTAAAGCTCTCTCAAGATGCGCTAAAGCTTGTTACAAGTAAGAAAAAAATGTGAATTCTTGATAGGTCAGCTTCCTGGGGGATGCTCTCGGCTGGAATGAACGGCTGCCCTGAGGGCCAGATTCACGAAGTAGTTACGCAAGCACTTACGAACCTGGGGGCCAGAGTCACGAAGCAGTTACGCAAGCACTTACGAACCTGGGGCCAGAGTCACGAAGCAGTTACGCAAGCACTTACGAACCTGGAGGCCAGAGTCACGAAGCAGTTACGCAAGCACTTACGAACTTGGGGCCAGATTCACGAAGCAGTTACGCAAGCACTTACGAACCTGGGGCCAGATTCACGAAGCAGTTACGCAAGCACTTACGAACGTGTACATCTTTCCTTCAATCTTTGATGGCTTTGGTTACATTTATTAAACAGTTTACAAGCATGAAAACTTGCCAATCAACTGTTGTAATTGTTATAAACAGCCTCCTGGTGCTTCGTAACTCATTAACTGTTTAATAATTGTAAACAAAGCCGCCAAAAATAGAGAAAAGATGTACAGGTTCGTAAGTGCTTGCGTAACTGTTTCGTGAATCTGGCCCCTGGTCTGTGGGGGGGGGTGAGAGATAGGTGGGGTGTGTAGGTGGGGGGTAGAGGGATAGGTGGGTAGGTGGGAGGCTGTAATTCTCATCGGTCCTTCCCAGTAAGTAACAGATTTCAGTAATACTTATCTCACACTGCTGACTGAGATGCTTAGTAGCCAAGATGAAGAATTTCCTCAGCCTCCCACAGAAGAATACATTTTTTTCCCATCCTAGCTTCTTAAGACATCCAGCCCAGAAGGGACTCGACAGTGCTTTTTAACTTCACACCTTCAGTGCCAAGGCGGTGTGCCCAAAAGGTGCGACTGTACCAAGGTAAGTGGCACTCTCTCTCTAGGATCTTCTTCCTCTTAAGTGCTCTCTGTCTCCATGAGTTCTGTGATTGATTGTGTTCACTGAATCACAGAGTTCAGGGACTGATTGTGTCTACATAAATCCCAAGTTCAGGGACTTAATGAACTACACAAATACAAAACAGGTTTACAAAGGTGAAATGTATTACGAGAACACTTGTGCCCTTGTATAACAGAACTCAATTCTCTTAAAAGATGCAACTTGCATCTTTCTCCAGAAATGCAGAGGACACAAAACTGCAGCCATTCGTGCAGGTGCATGATACATCAACACGAAGCCACCACGAATGTTGCTAAACGAAGACTAATTGTCAGTCAACAGCAGATTTTAGTTCGTGGCTCCTTTTCCAAAGCCACCTAGAAGCAGAGGGTGAAGGAAAGTGCTCAACAATCTGGCTTTAAAAATTTAACTCGTCAAGTGAGTGGCACAAGAATGGTGGCACTCTCCACCTGGAACACCAGGGGTGAGTCCTGGAACACCAGGGGTGAGTCCTGGAACACCAGGGGTGAGTCCTGGAGCACCAGGGGTGAGTCCTGGAACACCAGGGGTGAGTCCTGGAACACCAGGGGTGAGTCCTGGAACACCAGGGGTGAGTCCTGGAACACCATGCAGGCTTGTGTGTGTGTGTGTGTGCTGGAACACAGACGACATGAACTCCAGAACAACTGGACAATCCTGGAACTCAGAAATGGGGCCCCAAGAAGACCAGGTATGATTAAACAAAGGAGAAAGGAGGCCTCTTGAATTTTAACCTGAAGGACATGGTCCAACTTTCTCCCAACCACCCCTAACAATCACTAACATCTTCCGTCCAATCAGACACCAATTATGCAGCAACATCTTAATCCAAACGATGGGGCTCTGATTTATACACCTGCCCTTCTGCCCTTCTTCGCTCTAATCTAACAGGGATGTATTGCGATTTGCTTCATATATTAATAACGGAATTAAATAGGGGAGGCCATTGGCCACCATCTTGCGCCGTGCGTGGAAGACTGTTGTATATAATTTGTGTACGTAAGCCCACTATTATAGGCCCAGACAACTATAGGGGGAAGGAAAAATTGACACAATTGGCTATATCATCCGATTAGCTGCAAATCGCGATAACCGGTTCTGTGATGACTATATAACGGGTAAGATATATTATCTGAGATGATATCAATAACTGAATATTGTGGATTCAGCCACGATCTCCTCCCCCCCCTTCCCCCAATCCCCCAACCCCCCTTACTCTTGCCCCAATCCCTAAACGGAAATTTTAATGACATAGACGTAAGAAAACCAGCCCCTCTTCCAAGGGGTAACTATGTGATTTGAGGCACTCTCTATTATAATTGGATTATGATAATAGAGCAGATTATCGAAATTATCCGCCACGGGTGTAACAATCTAGACTGATAATACAAGGGTCGTAAGTAATGCTGATTGGGCCCGCTGGAATAGACACTACCTATTCCCTCCTGATTAGGGAGTAAAAGTCGCTTCAGTGTAGTCTGTACAAAGAAGAGGATCCTTCTGTAAAAAAAAAAAAATGTTCAGCCTCTTTGCACATCCTCTTTGCTAGATGGGACATAGATTATATCATGCTATATAAGATATATCATACCTGTAGATTATATCATATAGCAGGGGGGGGGAAACTAACGGAAACGATGTTAGGAGTGGTTATAAGATAACCACGTTATCTTATAGTGGTTATAAGATTAAGACCCCAATAAGATATTGGGGTCTTAAGGAGCTTCAGTGAAGGAGACTGAGTTTGGAAGTCAGTTTGAAGTCAAGGGGTCGACGTCTGAAGCAGCTCGAATGAATGTATATCGAATGAAGTCTCAAAAAGGCATTTAAAGCACCTCACAATCTCATATATCCTCCTCATTACCGGCCGGAATGAGGTGAATAGGGGGGGGGGGAGGTTCCCCCTCACTCCCTCATGCTCTTTAGCATGTCCTCATTGTTCCGGCTACTTGACAAGACCCATCCGGCCGGATAGGACTCTTGCACATCTCGTATCCGGCTCTTCTGACCCCTTCACATAGTTCAGAGATTATGTACTAATTAGTGAATGTTATCTATGGTCAAACAAATCAGTTCACTTAGGTTCCTCAAGTGAAAGGAACTGTCTGCTGGTATCTATATCTGTCTGCTGGTATCTATATCTGTCTGCTGGTAGCCATATCTGTTTGCCGGTATCTATAACTGATTGTAGGTATCTAAAAAGTATCTACCGGTACCAATAATTGTCTACCGATATCTATAACTGTCTATCGGTATCTATAACTGCCTTCCGGCAACTATAACTATCTGCGGGAATCTACTAAACTGTCTATGATATTCTGCAACTGTCTTCTCTCTACCTCATTCTGTCAATCTACCCGCTCTAACGCAATCTACCTATCTACCTCAGATGCAAAAAAAAAATTCGACACAGCCACCAATCTACCAGCCAATTGTGGTAACATCTTGAAAGGGCGATTTCAATCACCTATATAGGTACTGGAAGGCCTCGAACCGCTGACCCGTAAGTGTGTGAACGAAATTGCTCTTCCACTGCGTTTATCTTGAAAGCGAGGCTAGACCNCCTCCCCAGCAGCGTGTGACCCCTCCCAGCTGCGTGGTGACCCCTCACAGCAGCGTGTGACCCCTCCCAGCAGCGTGTGACCCTCCCAGCAGCGTGTGACCCCTTCCCAGCAGCGTGTGACCCCCCCAGTAGTGTGTGACCCTCCCAGCATCGTGTGACCCCTTCCCAGCAGCGTGTGACCCCTCCCAGCAGCGTGTGACCCCTTCCCAGCAGCGTGTGACTCCTCCCCAGCAGCGTGTGACCCCTTCCCAGCAGCGTGTGACCCCCTCCCAGCAGCGTGTGACCCTTCCCAGCAGCGTGTGACCCCTTTCCAGCAGCGGTGTGACCCCTTTCCAACAGCGTGTGACCCCTTCCCAGCAGCGTGTGACCCCTCCCAGCAGCGTGTGACTCCTCCCCAGCAGCGTGTGACCCCTTCCCAGCAGCGTGTGACCCCCTCCCAGCAGCGTGTGACCCCTTCCCAGCAGCGTGTGACCCCTTCCCAGCAGCGTGTGACCCCTTCCCAACAGCGTGTGACCCCTTCCCAGCAGCGTGTGACCCCTTCCCAGCAACGTGTGACCCCTTCCCAGCATTGTGTGACCCCTCCCAGCAGCGTGTGACCCTCCTTCCCAGCAGCGTGTGACCCCTTCCCAGCAGCGTGTGACCTCTTCCCAGCAGCGTGTGACCCTCCTTCCCAGCAGCGTGTGACCCTTTCCCAGCAGCGTGTGACCCCTTCCCAGCAGCGTGTGACCCCTTCCAACAGCGTGTGACCCCTTCCCAGCAGCGTGTGACCCCTTCCCAGCAGCGTGTAACCCCCTCCCAGCAGCACGTGACCCCTTCCCAGCAGCGTGTGACCCCTTCCCAGCAGCGTGTGACCCCTCCCAGCAGCGTGTGACCCCTCCCAGCAACGTGTGACCCCCTCCCAGCAGCGTGTGACCCCTTCCTAGCAGCGTGTGACCCCCTCCCAGCAGTGTGTGACCCCTTCCCAGCAGCGTGTGACCCCTCCCAGCAGCGTGTGACCCCTTCCCAGCAGCGTGTGACCCCTTCCCAGCAGCGTGTGACCCTCCTTCCCAGCAGCGTGTGACCCCTTCCCAGCAGCGTGTGACCCCTTCCCAGCAGCGTGTGACCCCTTCCCAGCAGCGTGTGACCCTCCTTCCCAGCAGCGTGTGACCCCTTCCCAGCAGCGTGTGACCCTTCCCAGCAGCGTGTGACCCCTCCCAGCAGCGTGTGACCCCTTCCCAGCAGCGTGTGACCCTTCCCAGCAGCGTGTGACCCCTTCCCAGCAGCGTGTGACCCCTTCCTAGCAGCGTGTTACCCTCCTTCCCAGCAGCGTGTGACCCCTCCTAGCAGCGTGTGACCCCTCCCAGCAGCGTGTGACCCCTTCCCAGCAGCGTGTGACCCCCTCCCAGCAGCGTGTGACCCTTCCCAGCAGCGTGTGACCCCCTCCCAGCAGCGTGTGACCCCTTCCCAGCAGCGTGTGACCCCCTCCCAGCAGCGTGTGACCCCTTCCCAGCAGCGTGTGACCCCCTCCCAGCAGCGAGTGACCCCTTCCCAGCAGCGTGTGACCCCCTCCCAGCAGCGAGTGACCCCTTCCCAGCAGCGAGTGACCCCTTCCCAGCAGCGTGTGACCCCTCCCAGCAGCGTGTGACCCCTTCCCAGCAGCGTGTGACCCCTTCCCAGCAGCGTGTGACCCCTTCCCAGCAGCGTGTGACCCCCTCCCAGCAGCGTGTGACCCCTTCCCAGCAGCGTGTGACCCCTCCCAGCAGCGAGTGACCCCTTCCCAGCAGCGTGTGACCCCCTCCCAGCAGCGAGTGACCCCTTCCCAGCAGCGTGTGAACCCCTCCAGCAGCGAGTGACCCCTTCCCAGCAGCGTGTGACCCCCTCCCAGTGTAACGGGGGGGTGGGGAAAGATTAAATGTGTAAGTAGGAAATGAGTAGGAGAAGTAGAAGAGGTAGAAGGGTAGATAGGTAGAAGTAGAAAAGTAGATAGTAGAAGTAGAAGAGTAGATAGTAGAAAATAGAAAATAGTAAATTGAGAAATAGGAAATAGAAAAATAGAAAATGCTAGAAGAAAAGTAGAAAATGCTGCCACCATCCATTCTAGATCATTTACATACAAGACAAGGAATGGAACTTGTCTGTACCGAAAGATGTTATTACCATGTTTCAACTCTAAACATGTACTCATTAATTTCATGAACCAGTAACCGCAGAGACTTTCTTATCTCAACTCCAAAATCTCTAGGGAACAAAGTTAAACACAGTTTAAATAATAACTTTCAATTATATTTCACATACTGAGTATCAATAATTTAAGCAAGTAAAAATGTTCAAAGCTTATATTCAAAGTGAGTCATCATCCAAGAATTCGAGAACCCTACAACTCGACTGCCCCTGATCATCACACAACACCTGTTTAGTGAACACGACAAAGTCCCTCAATGTTCAACTCACCAAGTGTCTCCGAGTCTTAAGAGTCTCCGTGGAATAGAGGAAGGGGGGGGGTCTGTAGTTGACAGAGACTGTCCCGCCCCCCGCCGGCAGACCGCCTGTCTGGACGGCTGGCCGCTGCCGTCTGTTCTTCGGTCTATTGCTCTGCTTCTGCTGTCCTTCTCCTGATCCTGAATAGATATCTCTCCGAGTATATATTGGGAAACCTAGTGGCTAACTCCGCCTACAAGTTAGATAGCCTGGGGCACTCTACCAAGCCACTCCTTAAACGTCGGCATGTTTGAAGGCTACCCGGCTCAATTATAAGATTAGCGAGAGCCAGGTGAGATTCGCATGACCTGACCTCGGGTCAACTCGGTGTCATTAACACTTAGAGGTGTGAGATCCAGGCCAGACAAGCTGGCGTCTGTCAAAACCTTGTCTGTGACTCATATATCTCCATGTATGTATTAAATAAAAATAAACCAAACACCTTTACAGTGTTACACCAGCAGCGTGTGACCCCTTCCCAGCAGCGTGTGACCCCTCCCAGCAGCGTGTGACCCTTCCCAGCAGCGTGTGACCCCTCCCAGCAGCGTGTGACCCCCTCCCAGCAGCGTGTGACCCCTCCCAGCAGCGTGTGACCCCTTCCCAGCAGCGTGTGACCCCTCCCAGCAGCGTGTGACCCCTTCCCAGCAGCGTGTGACCCCTCCCAGCAGCGTGTGACCCCTCCCAGCAGCGTGTGACCCCTCCCAGCAGCGTGTGACCCCTTCCCAGCAGCGTGTGACCCTTCCCAGCAGCGTGTGACCGCTCCCAGCAGCGTGTTACCCCTCTCAGCAGCGTGTGACCCCTCCCAGCAGCGTGTGACCCCTCCCAGCAGCGTGTGACCCCTTCCCAGCAGCGTGTGACCTCTTCCCAGCAGCGTATGACCCCTTCCAGCAGCGTGTGACCCCTTCGCAGCAGCGTGTGACCCCTTCCCAGCAGCGTGTGACCCTTCCCAGCAGCGTGTGACCCCTTCCCAGCAGCGTGTGATCCCTCCCAGCAGCGTGTGACCCCTCCCAGCAGCGTGTGACCCCGGCCAGCAGCGTGTGACCCTTCCCAGCAGCGTGTGACCCCTTCCCAGCAGCGTGTGATCCCTCCCAGCAGCGTGTGACCCCTCCCACCAGCGTGTGACCCCCGGCCAGCAGCGTGTGACCCCTCCCCCTACAGGGTGGGGGGAGGGGTCAGACCCATGAGTGGGTCTGGCGTAGTACCCAGTGGTGGAGAGCAGTCAGTTGTGTGTGGGCGCAGCGCGGGACGCCACCACCACTCTCCCTCTGTGACCGGGACCCCATGCTGAGCTCCACACCGCTGTACCGCGCTTCACGCCAGCTCTACTGGGCTCCACTCAACTGTTCCGTGCTTCACGCAGCTGTACCGCGCTCAACGCAGCTGTACCACTGGGCATCACTCCACCAGACATCTGATAGTGGGTAGTGATCATGTTTTACCCGTGATATGTATTTCGAAGCTGAAAGTGATAAATGCTGCAATTATATACAGTTTACTGGTACCTGAACTTAACGACCACCTCGTATAAATATTTGGTTAGTTATCGCGCGCATCTAAAGTGGACACTTATGAGAACATTGATTTATATGAGTCTTTTTATGTGATCTATTAATATTTAATCAGGCTGACCAACCCGACTAAATATATAAAGATGAACATTTTTATGAACAATTGAAGCGTTTATCTGAGCTATGTGGAGAGTGTGGAGTATTAGTAATAGTAATATATATATAATATATATATATATATATATATATATATATATATATATATATATATATATATATTATATATATATATATATAAACTCCACACCCCAGAAGTGTTTCGAACCCAGACCAGCAGGAGCACAATGCAACTGGGGTATATGGTACCTTAACCGCTTGACCATCAGTGACCGTACAAAAGACGATGGTAGCCGAGGCTATTTCCCCATCGTCCCGACTGCACCTTGATGGTAATCTTGGGCATAGTTATTTCATCAAATCCCTATCAAAGTGCCGTCGGGGCGATGGGGAAACCCCTATATATATATATATATATATATATATATATATATATATATATATATATATATATATATATATATATATATATATATATACAGTACTGTATATAGACTAGATATGTAAACAAACGTCAGCTGACAGACCGACTCCTCACCAACCGAAAAGCATCGTTTTAAAAGTGGTTTTTACCCCTTCTAGAAGCGTAAGAAACCTGATGGTCATTAGTCCCGGGGAACGTCAATATTCTGACGGATGTATGGTGATTAGACGTTGAGGTCAATACGTCGAAATTGATGGGCATTAAGTGGGAGGACAGGAAACGTTTATCAAAATTCGTGTTTGTGTTTAGGAGATATGTGGAGGTCTGTTATCCTGATCAGTTTCTTTCTTTATTATGCACCCCATACCCATCCCGTGGGCCGTGGTGTAAAGGATTACAGAGGCACATAATCGGTTCAGGAACTGAACCCTCTAGTTCGTTTAGCTAAGCAAATAACAATCATTTGACGCTAGTTACAAAATTATTAATGTTATATATATACATGTACACATACTCATACATACATGTACATATATATATATATATATATATATATATATATATATATATATATATATATATATATATATATATACGTATACATATATACATACACATACATATTTAATCACCCACACAAATACACACATTGGAAGACAGAAGAGTTAGGGGGGGCATGATCACCACATTCAAGATTCTCAGGGGAATCGACAGGGTTGATAAAGACAGGCTGTTTAACACAAGGGGCACACGCACTAGGGGACACAGGTGGAAACTGAGTGCCCAAATGAGCCACAGAGATATTAGAAAGAACTTTTTAGTGTCAGAGTTGTTGACAAATGGAATGCATTAGGAAGCGATGTGGTGGAGGCTGACTCCATACACAGTTTCAAGTGTAGATATGATAGAGCCCATTAGGCTCAGGAAACTGTACACCTGTTGATTGACGGTTGAGAGGCGGGACCAAAGAGCCAGAGCTCAACCCCCGCAAGCACACTAGGTGAGTACTAGGTGAGTACATCAATAATCTTTTGTGTCACAAGTGATTCAACAAGAGGCTCACAACAGTCACTATACAAGGCACTTTACATCTATGGTGAGTCACACAGTTACTAGTCTTGCTCCACACCCACCCAACTGGGCGGCAGCTTTACAGTTATGTGCTCCACACCCACCCAACTGGGCGGCAGCTTTACAGTCATGTGCTCCATACCCACCCAACTGGACGGCAGCTTTACAGTCGTGTGCTCCACACCCACCCAACTGGGCGGCAGCTTTACAGTCATGTGCTCCACACCCACCCAGCAGTCTCCGTGGTGTAGTGGTAAGAGCAGTCTCCGTGGTGTAGTGGTAAGACACTCGCCTGGCGTTCCGCGAGCGCTATGTCATGGGTTCGTATCCGGGCCGGGAGGACTTACTGGGCGCAAATCCTTAACTGTAGCCTTTGTTTAACGCAACAGTAAAATGTGTACTTGGATGAAAAAACGATTCTTCGCGGCGGGGATCGTATTCCAGGGACCTGCCCGAAACGCTACGCGTACTAGTGGCTGTACAAGAATGTAACAACTCTTGTATATATCTCAAAAAAAAAAAAAAAAAACTGGGCGGCAGCTTTACAGTCATGTGCTGCACACCACCCAACTGGGCGGCAGCTATACAGTCATGTGCTCCACACCCACCCAACTGGGCGGCAGCTTTACAGTCATGTGCATGCATTACCTACAGTAAGCAAATTTCGGATACTTCGCTAAGATTCGGGCAGCACATCATTGTGAATGAAGTACTTACACATTTCTTGGACACTATTGATGGTGTTATCTCTAAATTCCGCATTTTTTCACATTCCATTATATAATGACGCAAAGTATGCGAATAGTTCTGCTGACAGAGTTTACATTAGTCAAATCTACATTAGCAGTATCCTGATCTACCTGCTTGTTATCCTGATCTACCTGCTTGTTATCCTGATCTACCTGCATGTTATCCTGATCTACCTGCTTGTTATCCTGATCTACTTACATGTTATCCTGATCTACCTGCATGTTATCCTGATCTACCTGCTTGTTATCCTGATCTACCTGCATGTATCCTGATCTACTTACATGTTATCCTGATCTAAGCTTGTTATCCTGATCTACCTGCATGTTATCCTGATCTACCTGCTTGTTATCCTGATCTACTGCTTGTTATCCTGATCTACCTGCATGTTGTTATCCTGATGTACTCCATGTAACCTGATATACCCTGCATGTTATCCTTATCTACCTGCATGCTATCCTGAACGTCCTCATGTTATCCTTATCTACCTGCATGCTATCCTGAAGTACCTCCATGTTATCCTTATCTACCTGCATGTTCCTGATCTACCTCCATTTTACGAGATAAACTTTACGTTTAG
>WNGS01008744.1:83244-98469 GCA_020271785.1 Procambarus virginalis
GAGAGAGAGAGAGAGAGAGAGAGAGAGAGAGAGTGAGAGAGAGAGAGAGAGAGAGGGAGAGGGAGAGAGAGAGAGAGAGAGAGAGAGAGAGAGAGAGAGAGGTGAGAGAGAGAGAGAGAGTGGGGGATACAGGCAGAGATATAAAAGGCGGGAAGGAGGTTTGTAGAGCTACTGTGTTGGTTCCGGGTCTTGAAGTGGGTCAAGACCCCTTGAAGTGGGTCAAGACCCCTTGAAGTGGTCAAGACCCCTTGAAGTGGGTCAAGACCCCTTGAAGTGGGTCAAGACCCCTTGAAGTGGGTCAAGACCCCTTGAAGTGGGTCAAGACCCCTTGAAGTGGGTCAAGACCCCGAAGTGGGTCCCCTTGAAGTGGGTCAAGACCCCTTGAAGTGGGTCAAGACCCCTTGAAGTGGGTCAAGACCCCTTGAAGTGGGTCAAGACCCCTTGAAGTGGGTCAAGACCCCTTGAAGTGGGTCAAGACCCCTTGAAGTGGGTCAAGACCCCGAAGTGGGTCCCCTTGAAGTCGGTCAAGACCCCTGACCTACTTCTAGACCCCAAACCAACACAGAAGGAACACGAGAAAACAAGCAATGTACCCATTGATTCGTGTTCTGAGAATGTAAAATTATCTTTACACATTGATTTGTGTCATATCACCTCACCCAAAAACGGATATTAGCATGAAACGGAGTATGTAAAATTGTCTTTGAAATTGAAAAAAAATCTCGTGCGAAACGCTTCTAGGCGTCAGGCCATATATAAAAAGTGAAAATGAACTCTGGAGAGTTAATTTTTCAGTTATCCACGACAATGAAGAAAAACGTAAGAAATATTGAGAAGATTCGTGCTAGAATCATTAATCTTATCCTTTCGGTCATGTTCAATAACAATATATATATATATATGCGAACAAGCCTGAATGGTCCCCAGGACTATATGCGAATGAAAACTCACACCCCAGAAGTGACTCGAACCCATACTCCCAGGAGCAACGCAACTGGTATGTACAAGACGCCTTAAACCACTTGACCATCACGACCGGACAAAATGAGGTGATAGCCGAAGCTATTTGAACCACCCCACCGCCGGCACTCGGATGGTTATCTTGGGCATAGCATTTTACCAAATCACCTCATTCTTTGGGGCACACGTGAGGAACACAAATGCGAACAAGCCTGAATGGTCCCCAGGACTATATGCGAATGAAAACTCACACCCCAGAAGTGACTCGAACCCAAACTCCCAGGAGCAACGCAACTGGTATGTACAATCAGGCTTGTTCGCATTTGTGTTCCTCACGTGTGAACATTGATCGAGCATTACAGAAGCTGTAATGCTGTTAATGGAGTGGCTGTAACTTGTAAAGGCACGTAACTACATGTAACTACACGTAACTACCTCTCTTACCTCATATCATCACATTCTCTTGTGCTGGACATCCCAATAACCTCGCTGGTCACTTTGTGTCTTTCGTGACTTGCGAAACCATTTTTTTTAAGTATGAATTTGAAACAAGGGACGTGACATTTTGGGTTATTTAAACTAGGTTATTTCCATCAAAGGACTTAGTGATTTACTTTATTTATTTCCAGACTAGACATTGAGAAATCACTGGAGAATGAAAGAGTAATTCTTGATTACTGTTCCAGTTGATTTAATATAAGGGATTGTATGATTCTGTAGCCAACTGTGTGCCAGAGCCTTCATGTGGTCAGTTGACCTGATCTCCCGTGTGTCAACCTGTTGAGGGAACAAGTTCCAGATGCGAGTCAGCCTAAGAGTGAATGATCGCTGATGGAGTGATGTTCTTGAGAAAGATTGTTGAAGGATGAAAGCCTAGTGGTAAAGGGTGGCAACTACTGGTAGTCCACGGAGTTGGGCCAGGTACGGAACATTGAGGATGTTGGCCTTGTACATAACAGTAAGACCAGCAATGCAACCCATCCTCCTGTTTAGATAGATCTTATTGTGACGGTCGTCAATAGTCACGAATTCATTGTCATAGAAGGGCCTCTTCCTCTCTCTCTCACTGGTGTAACGGGTCTTGGGCCCCAATTAGGTATCCCGACAGAATCGCTAATTACACTCTGCCTTAAGAGGAGTCGAAGTTCCTCGAGAGCACTCGACGGTGTCCGCCCGGAAATGCCGCAGCACTCTCCACTCTTAGAGCTCTTTGTGGAGTGAGTGGCCCTCACTCGAGGGGCCACTCACTCCACAAAGTGTTCATCACTAGATGTGATGAAACATCAGGTGAAACTGATGTCGTCGGACGTATCTAGACTAATACACTGTCACGTTCTGGTCCACCACCTCACATGTAGCTTCGGCATGTGAATTGTTCTCCCGTGGAAGAGATTTTTGAACTGCACTGGACCAGGACTGCTACCAAATCTTCATCCAGCTCCACCGTCGTGTTCGGCCCGCGGGTCGTACCACAACCCACCAGCGCCGCCTCACGAAGTTACCCAGGAGCGCTGCCGTCACCGAGCCTTTGGTGCTATTCTCACACCACCCAGCTCTACCACATACTCCCTCAGGAGTCGACAGACCTCCCTCTCCGTTAGCGCATTGTTGCTAATAGAACGGAAACTCTTTGAACGGCTAAACGCCTGAGCACACCACTCAGCATAACCCTTGGTAGCGAGTGAGTCAGATTTCCCGCCTTCCCTTGGAGGACGTCTGACATCATGCTATGCCACGCCCGGGGCGCTACACCATAGGTCATCCTGGCCAAGCCCCAGCAGCCGACCAATCGCACATCACCTGATGCTGTACCCAGCATGCATTGGGGGTTCTCCTCGAGCAGGAGAACTCTCGTCTCTTGCGAGCTGCACCACCATATTGATGATGGAGTCGCCTCCTAGCCTCATCCCGAATAAACTTAAAATTGAAATTTCTTCTAATTTTAGTATCTCACTTCCTTTAAAGTGTTATAAAATCAATTAAATTCTAGATATTTACGGAAAGGGAAGTATGACTTATATGCGGGAATAGGGAAATACAGACTTAACTCCGTAACACTGATGAACCCTAACCCAACAAAGTGGGAACAAACATGGGAGACAAACCACAGGCGTAGGGTAAGGTTGGTGTGACCCGATTAAGGAGACATTCGCCTAAGTAAGGGAAACATCAGAAGGAAGCTGCAAGAAATTAGGGAAACAATAAGTAGCCCGCAAGACGAGCTGATAGCAGCAAAGGAGGAGATAAGAAGCCTCATAGTGATCTCCACTCATTCTTAGCATCAACTAACCATCTTGCTAGAAGATGGAAATACTGTATATCGATGGAAGAGACTGCCAAGATACATGCCACATTTGCAGAAATACTAAGAAAGAACTCAGATGCAATGTCCACAGTGAAGGAAGTAGCCATGAAAGCTTCTATCTCACTGGAAGCAGGAAGGTGCACTAGTCAGCTGCTGGAAGGGAAAAGATCAGTGGTAGTAGTGGGCATTAAAGAACATGAAGGCTCCTGTCAGGCAGAATGGAAAGCTAAGGCAAGTGGCAGTGAGAGATCCAAAAGAGGTTACAGTTGGAGGGCGGCCAAACAAAGCATAGAGAAGGTTTTCAGACAAGGCTGGAACAACAAGGATAAAGATCGACTGATAGTGTTTACGAACAAGATCACAAAGGAACAAATTCCAGCAAAGAAGAACCAACTGTTAAATGTAAGAGAATACAAAAAAAGTATTCCCTCAGAGGGACATGACAAGGGACAAGAGAACCGTGGCATCAGATGTAGGGAAGAGGTGCAGGGAGAGCAGAGAGAAGCAGGGAACCGCAGTTCCCAACCCAACATTCCTAGAGGGGGAGTGGGGAACCCCATCCATCAGCCCCAGAGAGGAGTGCAACACCCCTATCCTTCTCCCCATAGAAACCCTCCTCACACCAAACCCTCCCTGTCCCCATTCAAATGTTCATCCATTCCTCCACTGACCCTCAACCCCTCACCCTGGAATCCTCTATGGCCTTGGTAACCATGTCACAAATTTCCACACCCATGGAACAAGTTCCAACACCCGCCAAATGCCCACGAAGGGGAACAGGAAGCGAAAATGGACAGAGGAAAGTGATCTTCATGCCAATATACTCAAACATAGATGGGATCACAAAGAAAACAAGCAAACTTGGAGAATCGTCACAAGAAGAAATCCCCAGACATAATAGCACTAACAGATACAAAACTTACGAAAGTTATATCAAATGCAGTGTTTCTGCAGGAATACTCAGTAGTAAGTCAAGAGAGAGAGAGAGAAGGATGGGGTGGAGGAGGAGTAGCTCTGCTGATATGAAAGGACTGGAGTTTTGAGGAGATGGTTATCCAGGGCTGTGAAAGGTTGAGTGACTACATGACAGGCACCATAGCATTTAGATGGCCAAAAGAAATAGTGATATATAACCTCCTACTAAATGACAGAAGAACCAGACAGGAATATGATAAAAATAAACATAGCTACCATTAATATAATAGTGAGAGCAGCTTCTGTCACTTGCCGGAATGGGTTCAGACTGAAAATCACGGGAGAATTCAATCATGCGAAGATAGACTGGGAGAATGGAGACCACGTGGAGGACCAGCTACCTGGAGAACGAAACTGGTGGGCATAGCAACCAGAAACCTTCAAAGCCAACACGTCAAAGGACCCACAAGAATAAGATGGGAAGATGAACCAGCTAGGCTTGATCTGATATTCACCATGAACGAGTCGGACATATTGGCAGTCAATTTATAATCCCCAGAAGGGAATGCAAGATCAGAGTGTTCTGACACCCTCTCGGCAGTGTGTGACCTGTCCCAGCATCGTGTGACCTGTCCCAGCATCGTGTGACCTGTCCTAGCATCGTGTGACCTGTCCCAGCATCGTGTGACCTGTCCCAGCATCGTGTGACGTGTCCCAGCATCGTGTGACGTGTCCCAGCATCGTGTGACGTGTCCCAGCATCGTGTGACCTGTCCCAGCATTGTGTGACCCTCCTTCCCAGCAGCGTGTGACCCCTCCTTCCCAGCAGCGTGTGACCCCTCCTTCCCAGCATCGTGTGACCTGTCCCAGCATCGTGTGACCTGTCCCAGCATCGTGTGACGTGTCCCAGCATCGTGTGACCTGTCCCAGCATCGTGTGACCCTCCTTCCCAGCAGCGTGTGACCCTCCTTCCCAGCATCGTGTGACCCCTTCCCAGCATCGTGTGACCCTCCTTCCCAGCAGCGTGTGACCCTCCTTCCCAGCATCGTGTGACCCCTTCCCAGCATCGTGTGACCCTCCTTCCCAGCAGCGTGTGACCCTCCTTCCCAGCATCGTGTGACCCCTTCCCAGCAGTGTGTGACCCTCCTTCCCAGCAGCGTGTGACCCCTTCCCAGCAGCGTGTGACCCTCCTTCCCAGCAGCGTGTGACCTCTTCCCAGCAGCGTGTGACCCCTTCCCAGCAGCGTGTGACCCCTTCCCAGCAGCGTGTGACCCCTTTCCCAGCAGCGTGTGACCCCTTCCCAGCAGCGTGTGACCCCTTCCCAGCATCGTGTGTCCCCTTCCCAGCAGCGTGTGACCCCTTCCCAGCAGCGTGTGACCCCTTCCCAGCAGCGTGTGACCCCTTCCCAGCATCGTGTGACCCCTCCCAGCAGCGTGTGACCCCTTCCCAGCAGCGTGTGACCCCTTCCCAGCAGCGTGTGACCCCTTCCCAGCAGCGTGTGTCCCCTTCCCAGCAGCGTGTGACCCCTTCCCAGCATCGTGTGTCCCCATCCCAGCAGCGTGTGACCCCTTCCCAGCAGCGTGTGTCCCCTTCCCAGCACCGTGTGACCCCTTCCCAGCAGCGTGTCTCCCCTTCCCAGCAGCGTGTGACCCTTCCCAGCAGCGTGTGACCCCTTCCCAGCAGCGTGTGACCCTTCCCAGCATCGTGTGTCCCCTTCCAGCATCGTGTGTCCCTCCCAGCAGCGTGTGACCCTCCTTCCCAGCAGCGTGTGACCCTCTTCCCAGCAGCGTGTGACCCTCCTTCCCAGCAGCGTGTGACCCTCCTTCCCAGCAGCGTGTGACCCCTTCCCAGCAGCGTGTGACCTCCTTCCCAGCAGCGTGTGACCTCCTTCCAGCATCGTGTGACCTCCTTCCCAGCATCGTGTGACCCCTCCCAGCAGCGTGTGACCCTCCTTCCCAGCAGCGTGTGTCCCCTTCCCAGCAGTGTGTGACCCTTCCCAGCAGCGTGTGACCCCTTCCCAGCAGCGTGTGACCCTCCTTCCCAGCATCGTGTGTCCCCTTCCCAGCAGCGTGTGACCCTCCTTCCCAGCAGCGTGTGACCCCTTCCCAGCAGCGTGTGACCCCTTCCCAGCAGCGTGTGACCCTCCTCCCAGCAGCGTGTGACCCTCTTCCCAGCAGCGTGTGTCCCCTTCCCAGCAGCGTGTGACCCTCCTTCCCAGCAGCGTGTGACCCCTTCCCAGCAGCGTGTGACCCCTTCCCAGCAGCGTGTGACCCTCCTTCCCAGCAGCGTGTGACCCTCCTTCCCAGCAGCGTGTGACCCTCCTTCCCGCAGCGTGTGACCCTCTTCCCAGCAGCGTGTGACCCCTTCCCAGCAGCGTGTGACCCTTCCCAGCAGCGTGTGACCTCCTTCACAGCAGCGTGTGACCCCCTTCCCAGCAGCGTGTGACCCCTTCCCAGCAGCGTGTGACCCTCCTTCCCAGCAGCGTGTGTCCCCTTCCCAGCAGCGTGTGACCCTCCTTCCCAGCAGCGTGTGTCCCCTCCCAGCAGCGTGTGACCCTCCTTCCCAGCAGCGTGTGACCCCTTCCCAGCAGCGTGTGACCCCTTCCCAGCAGCGTGTGACCCCTTCCCAGCAGCGTGTGACCCTCCTTCCCAGCAGCGTGTGACCCCTCCTTCCCAGCAGCGTGTGACCCCTTCCCAGCAGCGTGTGACCCCTTCCAGCAGCGTGTGACCCCTTCCCAGCAGCGTGTGACCCCTTCCCAGCAGCGTGTGACCCCTTCCCAGCAGCGTGTGACCCCTTCCCAGCATCGTGTTCCCCTTCCCAGCAGCGTGTGACCCCTCCCAGCAGCGTGTGACCCTCTTCCCAGCAGCGTGTGACCCCTNAATATATGTGGGAGTATGTCTCCCAAGATGCTCCCACAGCTGACTTGAATGGCATTGCAGTGCACACAGATCTTCGTGCACAAAGCCTATTCTCTTAATCCTGGATAGTGACCTAGCATGTTGGGTATCTCCAGAATGCCCACTTAACCAGGAACACTGTTAAAATACGTAGGCCGCCGTATGTCTAGGCAGGAAGTAGATACAGGGAGCTAAGTATACTTGCTACCAAAGGGTCAGTGAGTACATGGCTGGTGCCCGCTGAGACAGAGGGGAAGGCGCCAGCAGCGTCTGACCTGGGGTCAACCGGCGCGATCGGAATAACAGCTATGACGTGTTCATGACGTCACTCCTGCTACTGCTCATCGAACGAGCTAATATGATTGGTTCCCGCTCATTTGCTGCAATGCTATTGGTCAAATTGTAACTCTTTTTGGTTGTGTGCCACGAGATGCCCGGCACCCTTGCAAACTCATTCACGTGAGAGAGACCATACGAAGAGGACGTGTTCTGTTCTACCGGCCAATAGACTGATCACCCGTCTATCCCTCACCGTCAAGTTAACTCAGCGTCTTTGCGATATACCACACACTCGCCAGAATCACGAGTGGGAATATATTGTTTAGAAGCCTAAAGTGACAAATCTCCAGAGCGAAACAGACTGGTATCAGGTAACCCCTGGTGACAAAGATCGTCGTGAGTGACCTAGAGTGAACTAAGGCAGTGCCGCCGCCTAAGTAATCTGTGTGACATTACCACAGTGTACAGTGTAGTGCATGGTACCGCCCTCATCCTGAGCGTGTACCTCAGTACCTCGAGCGGCGCGCCGCCCTACTCCTACGTGACGTCACCACCTCACGCACCGTCAGTGCCAGTGTGTGCGCGTGTGTCTGTCTGTAAGCATACAGCACGCCTACTCACGAAATCATCTCAAGATACTGCGAGTACCCTCCGTGTCTACGAGCGAAACCAGCTATCAGGCCACCTACGAGTGCTTGTATAAACGAGTCTGAGTGAGTGCGTAAGGAAAGGTACCTTATCTGTAAGTACAAGATCTTGTCATTGTTTATTGTGTCTGTGTTGATCTGAGGGATCAACCACAGTTCTCACCTTCTATACCTGTCGCAGGTTATAGGTGAATCGACGGTGAATGCGTGTTTATCTGTGTGGTATCACTGCATTTCATTCGTCTGTGAATGTGAGCTTCACATACACCACACATTTAGTATTGTGTGTTATTGTGTGCATGTTATTGCCGTCCCATTGACAGTGCTTTGTATTTATTGCATATCATCATTACCGAGTATCCGGTTGGAACTCTTGTGATCCCTTTGCATACCGGCAGTTAGGTTGCCGTGTTAATGATGGCTGTCAACTGTGTTAAGTTAGGTTTTCTCCACGAGTGGATACGAGTCGATTAGCCAGACGTCAAGAGTCTCGCTAATGCAACCATAGCTTTGCTGACGCCAATCGAAAGTAAATCAAGCACCCTGTGTATTAGTGGTTAAGTTAGTAAATAAACTACTGTTAAGCTTTATGCGGTGTTTCCGTTGAACCACTTCTGAATACTGCCAATATTACTCAAGCCTTCAGCTCTAGGGTCTTCAACACCGAGTTGCCTGTAAGTCACTAAACTATAAATTTGATGAGGACCCTAGGAGTCCCTTAAAGTGTTACATCATTGAGGAGATTCCAACGACCAACGTGGAGCAGGACCAGGTGAGGCTAGTCTGAGAAGAGACCCACAAGGACTCTAACTCGACCTTGCTCCCAGGCCTGTACGGTTGCTCTCGTATTTTCTATTTTGCTAATTCCGACAGCTTCGTGAAGCGTCTGCCACATGTACATTGGCGACGTACGCATTGCAGTCGACAGCAAAAAAAAAGAAACCCCCACAATATAATGTAAACTGTTGCTCTTGGTAACCGAGATATCATTGGCTTCCATACAAAACGTAATGTCCCGTTCATGATGAATCTTTTTCACCTTGAGGGGTTACATTTCGACGTCTATTTTCTGTACTTCCATGGAGCAGACAATTACACTGTCGAGAGGGTTTACAGCAGTCAAGTACATCGTATTCCCTGAGGTCATGAGCTAATCCCCTCGTGTAGCGTGTCTCCCTCAGTTTCCTGGAAGTGTGTGTACGTCACTCAGGCAGGTCTGAACGCTCTCAAACAGCTTATCCCCTCCTTTTCTCCGCATGAAACGAATAGCTACTCTAGTGTTAATGTCACGGACTCTATCACACACACTCTGTAAATTTATTCCATTCTCATTATTTCAATCATTGCATTTCTAATATGTATCTGTGACGCAATAATACATATTGACTCGTAAATTAGCTTTCCTTAACTATGAGTATATGTGGAATATCCTTAAGGTGGAGAAGTTGGTGGTACATGTTGCTGTGGCTCCTTGAGTCTTAATTGTTGTTTGTCGAGTCTTAATTGTTGTTTGTTGAGTCTTAATTCTTGTTTGTTGAGTCTTAATTCTTGTTGTTGAGTCTTAATTCTTGTTTGTTGAGTCTTAATTGTTGTTTGTTGAGACTTAATGTTGTTTGTTGAGTCTTAATTGTTGTTTGTTGAGTTTAATTGTTGTTTGTTGAGTCTTAATTGTTGTTGTTGAGTCTTAATGTTTGTTTGTTGAGTCTTAATGTTGTTTGTTGAGACTTAATTGTTGTTTGTTGAGACTTAATTGTTGTTTTTGAGTCTTATTGTTGTTTGTGAGTCTTAATTGTTGTTTGTTGAGACTTAATTGTTGTTTGTTGAGACTTAATTGTTGTTTGTTGAGACTTAATTGTTGTTTGTTGAGACTTAATTGTTGTTTGTTGAGACTTAATTGTTGTTTGTTGAGACTTAATGTTGTTTGTTGAGTCTTAGTTGTTGTTTGTTGAGTCTTAATTGTTGTTTGTTGAGTCTTAATTGTTGTTGAGTCTTAATTGTTGTTTGTTGAGTCTTAGTTGTTGTTTGTTGAGACTTAATTGTTGTTTGTTGAGTCTTAATTGTTGTTTGTTGAGTCTTAGTTGTTGTTTGTTGAGACTTAATTGTTGTTTGTTGAGTCTTAATTGTTGTTGTTGAGTCTTAGTTGTTGTTTGTTGAGTCTTAATTCTTGTTTGTTGAGTCTTAAGTGTTGTTGAGTCTTAATTGTTGTTTGTTGAGTCTTATTGTTGTTTGTTGAGTCTTAAGTGTTGTTGAGTCTTAATGTTGTTTGTGAGTCTTAATTGTTGTTTGTTGAGTCTTAAGTGTTGTTGAGTCTTAATTGTTGTTGTTGAGTCTTAATTCTTGTTTGTTGAGTCTTAATGTTGTTTGTTGAGTCTTAATTCTTGTTTGTTGAGTCTTAGTTGTTGTTTGTTGAGTCTTAATTCTTGTTGTTGAGTCTTGTTTGTTTCTTGATAGTGTTGTCTCTTGAGTTTTACTTATTGCCAGTCTTACTTTTTGCTTTTGATTATTATTTGTTGTTACTTGTGTCTTGTTGTTTCTTGATTCTTTCTTGTTGTATCTTGTGTCTTGTTATTCCGTAATTTTGACTGAAAAAGAATAACTTTTTTCCCTGTAAAAGGTTGTAAAAATAATAATTATAACTGTTCAATGTTTCATGAATGACTGTGTTTATATTAAGACAATACCAACTCCGAATGCTTCTTAATGTATACATATTCTAGTAAGTCATTCAATATCATAAATATTGACCTTTTCACAAGCAAGTGTCTTGAAAATTCCTGCAAGCATAAATCAGTACGATTTATACAATGGAAGTATGGGTTAATATTTTTGTTCTGCAAAATTATAAACTCTGTTTTGTTCATGTTATCATTAAATTGTCTGGAGTGAAAATTACGTGTACTGACAATGCTTGTGGTAGGGCGAGATAGTGATAACACACTCTCGCTGTTCTCCATGGACAGGGTTAGAGATGTGTTCCATGGAGGACAGAAGAAAATGTATATATGTTGGTTAGCATTGTAAATGTGTGGCCACGTCTGTGGTAGAAAATAATAATAATAAAAAACTCGCTGTCACCTCATTAATGTGATTATGAGTAAATATGATCAAGGTCAAAAACCAAGACGGAAACAAAATTTAATTTAATAAAACAAAGAAAACCTTAACCTTTGCAATACAACTTGCATACATCAATTAATAAATGACCACAAATTCAGCAAAATATCTTAAAACATAAATTATAACTCAATGACTTGGACAAGAAAGTAATAAAGTACAGACCAACACAACTTATATAACACCACAACACACAGATCTTACCAAACTACCGGAGGAGTTCATTGAGACCTGTGGAGTACCATCGTCCTGCACTGTGGTGTCCGAGACTCACTGCTGGCTGGGGCTTCGTCCACACCTGACGTCACCGCGCTCGTCCGCCTGGAGCCAGATTCACGAAGCAGTTACACAAGCACTTACGAACCTGTCCATCTTTTCTCAATCTTTGACGGCTTTGTTTACAGTTATTCAACAGTAAATGAGCACCGAAGCACCAGGAGGCTGTTTATAACAATAACAACAGTTGATTGGCAAGTTTTCATGCTTGTAAACTGTTTAATAAATGTAACCAAAGCCGTCAAAGAATGAGGAAAGATGAACACGTTCGTAAGTACTTGCGTAACTGCTTTGTGAATCCAGGTCCTGGGGCCAGATTCACAAAGCAGTTACGCAAGTACTTACGAACGTGTACATCTTTCCTCAAAATTTGACGACTTTGGTTACATTTATTAAACAGTTTACAAGCATGAAATCATCCCAGTCAAGTGTTGTTACTGATATAAACAGCTTCCTGGTGCTTCGCAGCTCATTAACTGTTTAATAATTGTAAACAAAGCCGCCAAAGACTGAGGATAGATGTACACGTTCGTAAGTACTTGCGTAACTGCTTCGTGAATCCGGGTCGTGGAGCGCGGGTGTGCGTGACCCATAACTAACTACTTGTTCCGGTAATTACATAGTGAGCCATAGTACAGGCAAAAAATGAAAGTCACACACACCAACGAACACATAACATAGTGACTAATATAATATTATAATGCAGAATATGTACATGGTAATGGTATATGTGAATCCCCCTAAGGTCATAAACACCACCATACCATGTATGCACATATGTAGATTTGACGATACATTGCTAGCAGGAAGCCAGACCAAAAAAGCATATGTGACTGCGTACACCTCATGCACCCAACACCTCACTACACTTATGGAGAGACGGTACACCCCACTACACTCATGGAGAGACGGTACACCCCACTACATGTATGGAGAGACGGTACACCTCACTACACTTGTGGAGAGACGGTACACCCCACTACACGTTTAGAGAGACGGTACACCCCACTACACGTTTAGAGAGACGGTACACCCCACTACACTTATGGAGAGACGGTACACCCCACTACACTTATGGAGAGACGGTACACCCCACTACACTTATGGAGAGACGGTACACCCCACTACACTTATGGAGAGACGGTACACCCCACTACACTTATGGAGAGACGGTACACCCCACTACACTTATGGAGAGACGGTACACCACACAACACTTATGGAGAGACGGTACACCCCACTACACGTTTAGAGAGACGGTACACCCCACTACACGTTTAGAGAGACGGTACACCCCACTACACTTATGGAGAGACGGTACACCCCACTACACTTATGGAGAGACGGTACACCCCACTACACTTATGGAGAGACGGTACACCCCACTACACTTATGGAGAGACGGTACACCACACAACACTTATGGAGAGACGGTACACCCCACTACACTTATGGAGAGACGGTACACCCCACTACACTTATGGAGAGACGGTACACCCCACTACACTTATGGAGAGACGGTACACCACACAACACTTATGGAGAGACGGTACACCACACTACACTTATGGAGAGACGGTACACCACACTACACGTTTAGAGAGACGGTACACCCCACTACACTTATGGAGAGACGGTACACCCCACTACACTTATGGAGAGACGGTACACCCCACTACACTTATGGAGAGACGGTACACCCCACTACACGTTTAGAGAGACGGTACACCACACTACACGTTTAGAGAGACGGTACACCCCACTACACGTTTAGAGAGACGGTACACCACACAACACTTATGGAGAGACGGTACACCCCACTACACTTATGGAGAGACGGTACACCCCACTACACTTATGGAGAGACGGTACACCACACTACACTTATGGAGAGACGGTACACCCCACTACACTTATGGAGAGACAGTACACCCCACTACACGTTTAGAGAGACGGTACACCTCACTACACGTTAGGAGAGACGGTACACCCCACTACACGTTTAGAGAGACGGTACACCTCACTACACGTTTAGAGAGACGGTACACCTCACTACACGTTACGAGAGACGGTACACCTCACTACACGTTTAGAGAGACGGCACACCCCACTACACGTTAGGAGAGACGGTACACCTCACTACACGTTAGGAGAGACGGTACACCCCACTACACGTTAGGAGAGACGGTACACCCCACTACACGTTAGGAGAGACGGTACACCTCACTACACGTTAGGAGAGACGGTACACCCCACTACACGTTAGGAGAGACGGTACACCCCACTACACGTTAGGGAGAGACGGTACACCCCACTACACGTTAGGAGAGACGGTACACCCCATGCATTTTTTCCCCGAGGTGTATAAAATATAATATAAAAAGTGCAACCCTCCCTCCGAATAGACAGTACGTTTTAATACTAAATGTAATAAGTACATACCTTACTGTTTGCATAGTACATAATTACACTAATAAACCCTTACATTTACCTCCTATATATTCTCCTAATTTTGTGTAATTCATTCAACATGTTTAGGTTGAAATTATTTGTATTCAATTCTAAATACACAAGTTTTAAATATAAAGAATTTATTTTTCAGTTTTAATAAACAATAGAGATTTTATACAAATTAGAAAATATTCTGAGTTACTTCATATTTATTGAAAGACATTAGTTTTGTTTTATTAGTTTTATAAAATCGTAATATCAGTATAGCGATAGATTAAGTATTAATTGTTATTAAAAAGCAATAAATGCTATTTACATGCTTGTCCTCCTACACTCCTGAGGTCGTCTGTGGTCATGGTTTTCTATTCAGCTTTTCAGGTAAACTCTAATATTCACAATATTTTGGTGCAATGCTGGCGATTAAGTCATTATGTACTATGCCAATAGTCAGAATGTACTTATTACATGTATTATTAAAATGTTCTGTCTATTCGGAGGATGGGCTGAAAACATTCCAGCACTTTCAACTCTACGGATGGTTAAGTGGTCATAATATTAGGATGACCACTGGCTGCCAACCCAGTGGTCCGGCCCAACTCTTCAGGATGACACATGGGGGTATGGGAGCGTCAAAGGCCAGTTGGGGTCAGCCCCATTGCAACTCTTTAAGAAATATCAGCATCTAGTGATGCTGATATTTCTTAAAAGTGGCAATCCCTGGGATTGCCACTAGTAATCTATTGACAATCACAGGGATTTGCCACTATTGATCCCCTAAAATTTTCATAAAGTTAAGTCTGAAATCGGAGATACGTTTTCCATAGAGTTATTTAGAAGTGGTTGCAAGGATCAGGTTGGGTTACCGTTACCTGTGGCAGGTGGCTACAGGTGACGGATCCTGAGCACTTCAGGTGCAAACTTTGTGAGCAGAAACTGTGACGTGATCTCCCACACTACATCACCGAATGCCCAGTTATTAGACCTTTCAGACCAGTTGCCATGAGGTACCTGGAGTTTTGAAATTACTTTATTCACTCTCGTATTCTTGAAGATATCCTCACAGTGTACCCAAAATTTGCCAGTGCAGGCTACTAAACATATGACCCTGTATGACTAACCATTCTGCGAGATGGGGGACTTTAATTGCCACTTCTACCTTATTCACTGTTGTGTTGGTGATATCCTCAAAATGCATCCAGAGTCTGCCAGTGCAAACTGCCTATCACATGCCTCTGTATGACTAACCATCCTGTGTGATGGGGATTTATTAGCATCACATAGTTTGCTTTTTTTGACACACTGTACTCCACTTCATATAGTCTAGGGTAGCTGCACTAATGCAGTTGTACCTCATGTATTAATAACAAAAAATCATAATATTA
>WNGS01008748.1:32902-43971 GCA_020271785.1 Procambarus virginalis
CCTTGTATTGTAACTCTTACTGCCACACCTTGTATTGTAACTCTTACTGACACACCTTGTATTGTAACACTTACTCACACACCTTGTATTGTAACTCTTACTGCCACACCTTGTATTCTATCTCTTACTGACACACCTTGTATTGTAACACTTACTGCCACACCCTGTATTGTAACTCTTACTGCCACACCTTGTATTGTAACTCTTACTGACACACCTTGTATTGTAACTCTTACTGACACACCTTGTATTGTACACTTACTGACAAACCTTGTATTGTAACACTTACTGACACACCTTGTATTGTAACACTTACTGCCACACCTTGTATTGTAACTCTTACTGCCACACCTTGTATTCTATCTCTTACTGCCACACCTTGTATTGTAACACTTACTGCCACACCTTGTATTGAAACCTTACTGCCACACCTTGTATTGTAACACTTACTGCCACACCTTGTATTGTAACTCTTACTGACACACCTTGTATTGTAACACTTACTGACACACCTTGTATTGTAACTTTACTGCCACACCCTGTATTGTAACTCTTACTGACACACCCTGTATTGTAACTCTTACTGCCACACCTTGTATTGTAACACTTACTGACACACCGTATTGTAACTCTTACTGCCACACCTTGTATTGTAACTCTTACTGCCACACCTTGTATTGTAACACTTACTGACACACCTTGTATTGTAACTCTTACTGCCACACCTTGTATTGACACTTACTGCCACACCTTGTATTGTAACTCTTACTGCCACACCTTGTATTGTAACACTTACTGCCACACCTTGTATTGTAACACTTACTGCCACACCCTGTATTGTAACTCTTACTGCCACACCTTGTATTAAACACTTACTGCCACACCTTGTATTGTAACACTTACTGACACACCTTGTATTGTAACTTTACTGCCACACCTTGTATTGTAACTCTTACTGACACACCCTGTATTGTAACACTTACTGACACACCTTGTATTGTAACACTACTGACACACCCTGTATTGTAACTCTTACTGACACACCTTGTATTGTAACTCTTACTGACACACCTTGTATTGTAACTCTTACTGACACACCTTGTATTGTAACTCTTACTGACACACCTTGTATTGTAACTTACTGACACACCTTGTATTGTAACTCTTACTGACACACCTTGTATTGTAACTCTTACTGACACACCTGTATTGTAACTCTTACTGCCACACCTTGTATTGTAACTCTTACTGCCACACCTTGTATTGTAACTCTTACTGACACACCTTGTATTGTAACTCTTACTGACACACCTTGTATTGTAACTCTTACTGCCACCTTGTATTGTAACTCTTACTGACACACCTGTATTGTAACTCTTACTGACACACCTTGTATTGTAACTCTTACTGCCACACCTTGTATTGTAACTCTTACTGCCACACCTTGTATTGTAACTCTTACTGACACACCTTGTATTGTAACACTTACTGCACACCTTGTATTGTAACTCTTACTGCCACACCTTGTATTGTAACTCTTACTGACACACCTTGTATTGTAACTCTTACTGCCACACCTTGTATTGTAACTCTTACTGCACACCTTTATTGTACTCTTACTGCCACACCTTTATTGTAACTCTTACTGCCACACCATGTATTGTAACTCTTACTGACACACCTGTATTGTAACTCTTACTGACACACCTTGTATTGTAACTCTTACTGACACACCTTGTATTGTAACTCTTACTGACACACCTTGTATTGTAACTCTTACTGACACACCTTGTATTGTAACTCTTACTGCTAAACCTTGTATTGTAAAACTCTTTTCTCTCCAGATAAATTTACAGATTACTATTTACATTATCTTCAATAAAGCACCATAGTATGTGTAAAAGTATATTAGCTAATTATAGCGAATAAAAAACTCCATTAGGCCTGCATTGTCACGTTAATTTTTTATTCATTTAATTCACTTTGAAATAGCAAACTTTGAAATATTTATTCTTTTAAAAAACAAAACTATTAAGTACTTTAAAACTGGTGTCGTACGTTACGTTGGTAGTCCAAATACGGTAAATGGGTTGATACGTTGGTAGTCTAAATACGGTAAATGGGTTGATACGTTGGTAGTCCAAATACGGTAAATGGGTTGATACGTGGTAGTCCATATACGGTAAATGGGTTGATACGTGGTAGTCCAAATACGGTAAATGGGTTGATACGTTGGTAGTCCAAATACGGTAAATGGGTTGATACGTTGGTAGTCCAAATACGGTAAATGGGTTGATACGTTGGTAGTCAAATACGGTAAATGGGTTGATACGTTGGTAGTCCAAATACGGTAAATGGGTTGATACGTTGGTAGTCCAAATACGGTAATGGGTTGATACGTGGTAGTCCAAATACGGTAAATGGGTTGATACGTTAGTAGTCCAAATATGGTAAATGGGTTGATACGTTGGTAGTCCAAATACGGTAAATGGGTTGATACGTTGGTAGTCCAAATACGGTAAATGGGTTGATACGTTGGTAGTCCAAGTACGGTAAATGGGTTGATACGTAGTAGTCCAAATACGGTAAATGGGTTGATACGTTGGTAGTCCAAATACGGTAAATGGGTTGATACGTTGGTAGTCCAAATACAGTAAATGGGTTGATACGTTGGTAGTCCAAATACGGTAAATGGGTTGATACGTTGGTAGTCCAAATACGGTAAATGGGTTGATACGTTGGTAGTCCAAATACGGTAAATGGGTTGATACGTTGGTAGTTCAAATTTAATAACATGTAACACTTTGTTTTGTAACACTTGCTGCCTGTGTTGTAATTCTTGCTGCCAAACCTTGTATTGTAACACACTCTTCGACACCTTGTATTGTAAAACTTACTTCCAGAACTTGTATTGCAACACTTTCTGTACGAACACTTTGTATTTCAACACTGCCACACCTTGTATTGTATCACTTACTGCCACACTTGGTATTGTAACACTGCCATACCTTGTGTTGTAACACTGCCACACCTTGTATTGTAAAACTTTCTGCCACACCTTTTATTGTAACTGTCACACGTTGTACTGTAATACTTACTACCTCACTTTTTATTGTAACACTGCCATACCCTGTAGCAAAACAAATGCTGCCACACCTTATATTGTAACACTTCAACCATGTATTGTAATACTTACTGCCACACGTTGTATTGAAATACTTAATGCTTCATCTTGTATTTTAAAACTGTCACACCTTGTCCTGTAATACTTACTGCCACACAATGTATTCAAACCGTGCCATAACTTGTATTGTAATACTTAGCCTTATAACCTTGTAATCTTATAACACCGTATAACTTATGGTCGTTTATATTGTTCATATAACCATTTTGTTCGCAACATTTAAATAATAAACATAATAATTCCAGAGCCCGGCTCTGTGGTGCAGCGGTCAGCACGGCCGCCTCTAAAGTGGCAGACTCAGGTTCAACTCCTGGCGGAGCCTTTTTCTCTCCAGCTAAATTTACACCCAGATAAATTTTCTGATTATTATTATTTACATTATCTTCGGTAAAGTTTTTGTAAAAGATACAAAAGTATATTTTGGTAATTAAAGCATGTAGAAAATTCAATAGGCCTACATCGTCATCATAATTTGTTATTTATTTAATTCACTTCGAAACAAAAAAACATTCAAGCATTTGCTCTATTAAAAAAATAAAAAAATAATAAGTATTGTAAAAGTGATGTTGGTAAGTTATGTTGGAAGTCCAAGTACAGTAAGTGAGACGTCAATTTGGTTGTCTAATTGCAGTAAGTGCGACGTTACGTTTTTAGTCCAAATACAGTAAGTGGGACATAACGCTGGTAGTCCAACTACAGTAAGTGGGATGTTTTGTTTGTAGTCCAAATACAGTAAATGGGACGTTACGTTGGTAGTCCTAATACAGTAAGTGGGATGTTACATTGGTAGTCCGAATATAGTAAGTTTTTTTTTTATTTTTATAAAAGAAATATACAAAGTATAGCACAATATAGAAACCAGGTACATAGGAACAAGTACATAACAACAAAAACATAAGCAGAAACACAGACATAAAAGAGAACATTGCATAAAAGAGAACATTGCATTACAAGACCCCTGAAACTCCAGGGATATAAGTCCGAATACAAAATGAAACATAATAAAGGACATACAACAAACGGACGCATACGGACATGGAAAGACACAACAAACATACACAGAATAAACCAGACACCCACACATATACAAAATGCACACAAGTACATAAATAACACAAAGCATAAGCACATCGCACACAAATCATATAAGGAACATAAAAACAAATCACGGCCAAGGCCCAGGCACAACTATACGACAACCCCCAGAAAGAATCCGGGGCGAACAATTAAACACCGAGATACACGTACCCTAAACAAACACACTGCCAGAAAAAACAGCAATCATACCAACAAAAATGATTAACAAAATAGCCGCATTCAACCCACACATGGCACAAACGACGGCCCACGCAGGAGCCAACAAAGAAGCAAACCCACACACACACACAACCCCACACACCAAACCGGAGACACAGCCACAGGAGCAACCACACACACACCCAGCACAGCCCCCCCGAGGAGGCCCACCAGAGGACCGGGGATCTAGGATGAAAACAGAGAAGACCACTCACCCAAAAGCAACCCCACGCATATACCCACCCGTGAACCAACCACGAAACTCGCTCGGAAAAGCACGCTGCACCCACCACCACGTGAACCGCAAACGACCCCTCAAAAACCCTAAAAACCTAGCAACCTCATAACCCTCCCTCCGACCCACCCACACACAATACACAAAGTCAACAACAAGAAGACATAGCGTATTTCGAACACGGATCGACCTCTGCGGAAAGGACAAAAACAGAAACCTCAAAAGGTCACCCCGACACCCCGGTCCACAAACCCCACCAACACGTCCCGAAACCAATCAAGCAAACCCCGCAACCGCCAGCAAAAATAAAAGACATGCAACTGTGTCTCAGGGAGACCACAGTGCACACACGCATCAGAGGCACGCAAACCCAGCATGCACAACCTTGCAATAGTCGCCAACGACAAATACAAGAGCCGAAACAACAATTCCCGCTGTTGCGGAGCCAGAAACCGAGCCCCCAGCGCCGCCCACACATCCCCCAATCCCAACACGGAAACAAACCCTCCACCCGCGGCGGAACACGACGAAATAAAACCCTATACACTGCCTTGACCGACAAGGACAGGAACCCCAAACAACGGCAAACCTCCTGAAGAATCGCCACTGCCCAAGAGTAAACAAGGGGGGGGGGGGGGGGGGGGGTACAGACCGCCGCCTCCCGACAAACACCAAAATCCACCAAATAGCTAAACCGAACAGAGCAATAATAAATACACAAACCATTGAGCCCCCCACCCAACTCAAACCCCTGACAAAACGAGACCCAAAAGAGCGCCCGAGCCCTCGTGAACACATCAGGAATGCCCACCCCACCCTCCCGCACAGCCAACACCAACGTCGACCGGCGAACTGGGTGGTACCGACCACACCACACATAACGATAAACCTGGCGTTCCAACCCGAAAGCCAGCTTACGATCCACGGGGAAGCACCGACCACGAACCAGACCCGGGACAAAACTTTTCAGTTCACAAGCAGAGCCCGCTGATAAATCGTCAACGTGCACACAGCCAACAACCCAATAGCAACACCAACACTCCGGGAAACCATATCCCAATGCAAGCCAAGGACCGCTCATGGAAGCGAACCAGGTAAGCCCCAAAACCCGCACAGACGCGACAACCGGAAACCATGACCCCACCCACACACGGCGAGAGGACCACCCACCAAGACCCATAAGACCGGATTTCGCGCGGTTTACCCGCGCCCCAGTGGCCAACTCAAACCTCTCAACCACAATCTGGATCGCCCCAACCGACCCCTCCGAGGCCACGAACAGGATGGTATCATCCGCATAACCGCAGATAGGCAACCGAAGACCCGACGGCAGAAGGGTGGGACGACGATCAACGGACATCCCTTGATCGCCCGAAAAAAAGGTTCCTGAAAGACGATATACAGGAGCATCGAAAGTGGACAACCCTGCCGTACCGAGCGACGCACAGGGAAAGAATCACTCAAAAACCCATTTACACAGACCCGACTGCAACATTGAGCATACAACATGCGCACCCAACAAACAAGGGCAGAAAACCCAGCCTCCCCAACACACGAAACACAAAATCGAGCGACACACGGTCGAAAGCTTTCGACCAATCCAGACAAATCATCGCTGCTGACAAGCGAGAGTGGGACACGTACAAGAGCACATCCCGAAACAATGCATTGCAATGCAACAAGGACCAACCCGGAACACCACAAAACTGCTCCACAGAGACAACAGACGCCCCACCGACCAGCCAAGACCTTAGACAGGATCTTGTAGTCTACATTCAACAAAGTAATGGGCCGCCAGTTCGAGAAGAACCGTAAATCGCCCGACTTCGGGAGAAGCCGCATCAGAACGCACTGAGACATAGGCAGAACACACTCCCGAAGACAAGACCGGACCACCTCCAGCAAAACATCCCCCAACACATCCCAAAAGGCGACATAGAACTCAATAGGAAAACCATCCAAACCCGGCACCTTCCCAGAACGAAACAACCGCACCACCACAAGCAGCTCTGCCAAGGAGACCTCTTTCACCAGACCAGCACACTCCGCAACCGACAATCCAGGAAGGCACCGACCCAAGAAATCCTCCGCAAGCGCAGCGTCCCCAGCCACCTCTGCATACAACGCAGCCAACTCCTGCCGAACATAGTGCAACACCCCACCAGTGTCCGAAACAACGGACCCATCTGGCCGTTGCAGGGCCGTCAAAAGAACAGTCTCGCGCGGCCCGTACCTTACTTAAAAGAAACGTAGAAATCCGTTCCCCGTCTACCCTCTCACTTACACGAGCCCTCACATTTACACCCTTCGCCCACTCACTCCGCAACCCGCATATACGCACCTTGCAGTCCACAATCTTATCAAAACAATCAACACCAGCATCGTACCTTACATACAACCTCAACAGCTGCGCCTGCAACAACCGCAGCAACCCAAAGCGCCCAGCAGCCTCGCGTTTAGCAACCACGCGAAAAAACAAGCGACACTGCACCTTAGACCACTCCCACCACTCCAAGACAGACAAAAACTTTCAACGCCGGGCCCGAATCCCGACCCACCAACACCGAAACTGACGACAAACACGCGGAGAATGCAACAACCCACAATTTAGCTTCCACCACCCCGCACCGACCCGCACCTGACTGGGCACCCCAACCCGGACCAACACCAAACTGTGGTCGGAGAACGCAACCGGGAGAGTGTGAAAATCATACACCGTACATTCCCCACCATTGACATACACTCTATCAATCCGCGAACGCACCCCACGTGCAGCAAAAGTAAACGACAGCCCTCCACCAAAGAGCACAGCAGCGTCCCGGAAACCGCAGGATCGCACCACCTTCAGCAGTGCACCCGAGACGTTCTGCAGACGAGCGCCACAACAATCCCATGCACTCGTCACACAACTGAAGTCCCCTCCAAAAATTATGCCCCGCATATCATGGCGCAAGGGAGAAGCCCCACCCGAAAAAACTCCCCCCTCTCCCGACGACGCGCGGCACCCAAGGGGGCGTACACCGTCAAGAACGGAATAACGACCCCCCAAAACTCCACCCGCACAAATAACACCCGCCCATCCTTGTCCAACTCCGTGTGAAGCGCGGGGAAGGAGGCCCTATGAGAAAAATAACATAAAGGTCCCCCCGAAAGGCGTCCTCGGTGGGTTGAGCACCACATGATAATGCACGCTCAGACACTGCAACACACACATCACGCACATTATGCTCCTGTATGAGAGCCACATCCACACGTTGCTCCTGCAAAACATCCAACAGGCCTAAATGGACCCCAAGAGCATTCAAACCCCCTCACATTCAAGGACGCACATATAACGGAGGGTACCATCGGGACAACCTCAGGACACCCCAACCCATCGCGACACACTGACCGCACATCATCCTGTACCCCAGAGCGATCACAGTGAACACCGCCAGTCGCCGTACCCAGCCTCACGGATGAGCCCTCCGCCGGAGCCACAGAACCCCCTCCAACCGGAACAAAGGCCGAAGCCGCCCGACAGCCATCTTTTGATAGCACGACCACCAGGTCTCGGGGACCGCGATGAGCCACCCACACAGTGGCGCTACCATCAGGAGGCGCAGCTGCCGACACCGGAGGCACCACAGAAGAAACCACCTCGATGTCCTCGCCCGCAGCCTCCATTGCAACACCGCCCTCCACCCACAACCGACGAGGCGACGTATCCTGAGCCGAACGACGACGCTTCACATGAGGCTGCTGATCGTCGGTACAACGACCCCCAGCAAGGGGTGCTCCTGAAGAACCCGACGCGGGCGGGCCCAAAGCCGAGGCATAACGGTCACACAAAACAGCAGCCTTCACAGCATGGGGCCACAGCCTACCACCACGCCCGGAGACCGGAGCAGAAGGAGCAGGCCCAGAAAGCGGGAGAGCACACTCCAGCTCACAGGGGGCATCCACCACGGACGCCGAGGCAAGCGCAGCTGACGAACCACTTGGCGAGGCGACCTTCGCAGACGACAAGGGAGTCGATGCAGAGTCGGAGGGCAGGGAGGAGGATACACACCTCACCACCCCAGCATCCCCAGGCAACAGACAATCTTGAGCAGGGGAAGCAGGCACCACACCAACCGCGCAGCCGAGGACTGCATAGAAGCCTCCGGCTGTGGATGCACCTCCGCCGCCACCAAACGAGGAACCCCCAAGGCAGGAACTCCTGTTTCCACAGAGCATACCGGTGAAGGAGACGTACTATGTTCCGACCAACCAGGGACAGAGGAAGCACCAGCTGAACCCGCCGCAGGAACCACCCCAGGTACCTCGCCAGGACGCGAAGGCGACGAGGAAGCCCCCCGCGTCTCCAAGGGGGGGGAGTCACCCTACAAGAAAACGGAGGGAGCTTCAGCTCGAGGAGCATCACAGCCGGCCGCCACGTGGCCCTCAGCACCACACCGGAAACAAGTGCGAGTCTGGCCCTGATAAAACACTCTGAGCGAGAGGCCACGATACAGAAGACGAGACGGTACTGGCGACGTTATCTTCATACCTAGCATACGAGTGCCCGTACGCAGCCCGCTCAGCCGACCTGTACGCAGATGGTTGAAATGATGAAACTGCACCACTCCATACTTCTTAAACACAACCCGCAGCTCGACCTCAAAGAACGTCACCGGTACACCATGTACACTCACGTACTGCACGGCCCCCCAGGGATCCGAGATGGCCACAGACACAGCCGTGTCGGAAACTTGAACCGAGTAGCCGGCCCAATGCGCCACAAACTTCTTGTACAGCGAGCTCCTGCAGAAGGCCATCGCCACCCGCGTAGGGGAAAGCTTTTCCAGCCCTATCAAATCCTGGATATCCACTTGAAGCACATCGATGACAGCAACTTCCACAAGCGCCCAGTCCACATCCCCCGAGAATTCAAGGCACACCATGTCCACCCGCCGTACGCGGGACACACCACCAACCACCATACCACCAGCCGGACCCTCCGGCCAGCGGGCGCACCACACCACAATCCACACCCGCCTCCACTCAGCACCAGGCGACAACTGGCAGGGCAAACGAGCACGTCCTGGCCCTCTGGTGGCCAGTGAGCGAATCAAATATAGTAAGTGGTACGTTACATTTTTAGGCCAAATACAATAAGTGGCATGGACGTTGATAGTCCATGAGCAGCAGGTGGGACGTTACGTTGGTTGTCCAAATACAGTAAGTGGGAGATTCCGTTGGTAGTCCAAATAAAGTAAGTAGGATTTTATGTTGATTATTCAAATATAGTAAGTAGGTCGCTAAGTTTGTAGAGCAAATTCAGTAAAAGACGTTACGTTGGTTGTCCAAATGCAGTAAGAAAGACGTTATGTTGGTTCACAAAATACATTATGTGGAAGGTTACGTTAGTAGTAAAAAAACAGTAAGTGGGACGTTACGTTAGCAGTCCATATACGTCAAGTTGGACGTTACGTTGATAGTCCAAAACAGTAAGAGGGTCGTTACGTTGGTAGTCAAAATAAAGTTAGTGGAACGTCACGTTGGTAGTACAAATACAGTAAGTGGGACTTGACGTTTGTAATTTAAATATTGTAAGTGGGCTGTTATGTTTGTAGTTCAAATACAGTATGTGGCACGTTACTTTGATAGACAAAATAGAGTAAGTAAGATATTACCTTGATTGTCTAACTACAGTAATTTGGACATTACATTGCAATTCCAAATTCACTAAGTGGGTCGTTATGTTTGTAGTTCAAATAAAGTAGCATTTCAACCCCTTTTATTGTAACACATAATAAGACAACTTATATTGTAACCCTGCCACATTTTGTATTGTAATACTGCTGAACTTTGCATTGTAACACCTACTACCACACCCTGTAATGTAACTCTTACTGACACATCTTGTATTGTAACATTTACTGCAACACCTTATATTTTAATACTGCAACCTTGTACTGTAATACTTACTGCCTCACGTTTTATTGAAACACTGTCACATCTTGTATTGTAATACTTACTGCCACACAATGTATTGTAACGCTGCCATATCTGGTATTGTAATACTTACCCTCACACTTTATAACTTATTTTTGTTTATATTGTTATTTAATCATCTTGAACGCAACATTTATATAATAAACATAATAATTCCAGAGCCCGGCTCTGTGGTGCAGCGGTCAGCACGGCCGCCTCTAAAGTGGCAGACTCAGGTTCAACTCCTGGCGGAGCCTTTTTCTCTCCAGCTAAATTAGTAGGCATCTATTAGTCTCAGGAGACTATGGAGTTGCGCATTATCTAAATTAACACCCAGATAAATTTACTGATTACTGTTTTACATTACTTTCAATAAAATACTGTAATATGTGTAAA